>KV751352.1:6139308-6197457 GCA_001698575.1 Mola mola
TGGGTTTTTGGAGTTTTTCCTCACCCGGTTTGAGGGTCTAAGGGTAGAGGGTGTTGTTATGTACAGATTGTAAAGCCTTCAGAGGCAAATTGGTGTAGCACCCCTTTGCTGTCTGGGCAATTAATAGGGGTAGCTAACCTGAGTTCTGTAAATAAAGTGTTATCTCTAACTATTAGTGTGTGTTTACTTTGTCTTTTAAATGTGTGTAATAATTACTATATAGCAAGAATGTTATGACTAATATGCAATTACTCACTTTTGAAGGATTAGCTTTAAACTTAACTTTAAGTATTTTAACTTATAGGGTAAGCGACTACAAGGCTTACTCTTTAAGGAAAAACTATAGCTCTATGTTCTCAAGCTAAATGCAAATAACCATTCCCAGGCAATGAAATATTTGTAAATTAAATGAACTATTTACTTATGTACACAATCAGATTGTTCCTTTTGTAAATTATAAGTTCAATTCAGTTTTCTTTCCAGCTTAACAAAATAGCTTGCAAGTGCACATTCACATAGCCTATCAAAAAAACACAAACACAGGGCTCTAAGCCTCAATGAAATGAAATACCCTATAGCTGACAGTATAACTAAATTAAACTAAATAACTAAAAATAATACCCCCAAGTCAAGTGGTTGTTGCAGGCCTGGCGCGTAGCTTGTGTGTGGTGTAGTGCACCAAAATGGCGGCTCCTTCACTCTAAATGACCTAGAAGACAAAGACAACTCACAGTTCCTGGAACAGGAAGCGCGTGAAATGCTCCTCTCCGGAATGTGTTTAGTTGGTTGGAATCGCAGGAATCTCTTGTTACTGTCTCCTCTGGTTTACGCAGACTTGACAAGCTCTCCGGTTTGGCGAACACACAATCCAAAAGCAATCCAGAACAGCTAGCTATCTAACTGTAGAGCTAAGCTAGGCAAGATGGCAGACCGAACATTGAACTCCTCTTCGGAATAAATCGTTCAAAACAGTCTATCCCTTGGATATAACAACTATCAGAGTTCACGGGTTGTGTACTCACACATTATTACTCTTCAAACACTTTGGAAATATGTGGACTACATATTTCCACTGTTAACGTTTCAAATAAACAAAATGCAACACTTTAAATTTGAATTCTTCTCACAGTATTCAAAATAAAACATCTTTACAATATTTCCAGCATAATGAACATAGTATTTTGGAAAACAAAATACATATTTACGTCATGTAATTATTTCAATACCTGAACTTAACCATGAAATCCAATGGCTATTGCACAATATGCAACATCAAACCTCTGCATAGTCTTTAACCTTTTAAATCCTATTTATTCTATTTATACTATTTATTAATTCCAATTTATGAATCAATGAACTTTTAATATCTAGGCCTAATTTTCCATAGGGCTACATCGGTATTTATGATTTAGGGCTATACACATTACACTTGATTGATTTGCTTTGCCCCTTAGAGTGAATCCACAATGTTTTGACAGCAATAAAGCTACCATTTTTATGTGGTGTTATTTGATTGGAAGCTACACCATCTGATACATCAGTATCAATAATCATTCATGGGGATTTTACAACCACAGTAATAGAATATATAAAAGAGGCACACAGAAGCACTCTTAGTCTTACCTTGGATATGTGAGGCTGTTTTTTTCAGTGCTCAGGGAAATGTTCAATACATGTGAACAGTGGCTTTGAATATATGTTGTGTGTATTGTATGTGAGCATGTGAATCATAACTCATTATGTAGCCTGGGCTTTCGGAAAGATGCAATAACAGACAGAACAAAAAGGGGGGACGTTCGAAGGTGTGTTTGTGCCTAAACACAATTTAAAGATAGAGATTGTGACTTGCAGAGAGGTGGGAGAGAGGGTTTCATTGGCAAAGGAGAGTGAGGAGGAGACAAAGTTCAACAGATGATTGCTCAGCATTAGCCTTTATGCAGTGCCTGTTGTCTTCAGGGCCAAATTTTATTGTCAGTGAATGCCTTGTCACTTCACTCGACTCTCTCTGTAAGCAAACATGCAACACAAAGTATTTAAGTGTGAAGTCATTTGAAATCAGTTATGTCCATGAGATATACATTAGGTTTTTTATCAGAACTGACAAGAGTACTAGAATGTGTTTGCGTGTCCTTGTCATAGAATCACAAAAAAAATTGCACTCAGCATAACTATCCTGCCGCTGTATAATTCTTTCATAATGCTTTGACGCACAGGTGCAGTGTGTTCACCCACCCACATTCACACACAGACAAAGACATTGCACACAAGAATAGATGCAGTAACAAAGTTCCTGTCAATATTAAAGCAGACTGAACCAATATGACCTTTATAATTGAACGTTTGGCAGTTCCTTTCAGCGTTGTAAAACTTGGTAGATCGAAGGCAATAAAGTCTTCCTGGAAGTATATTGAAGCTACAATGAAAATGTCACGTGTACAGAAACGCATTCACGTTCAGTCCCAAACACAACAGCCTTCTTGTTTCTTCATATTGTCTTCACAAAAACCAAGGTGATTTCTCAGTAGATCCATCAACTGTATTGTTGAAGAGATGCTAGTCTCCACATGCTGTGTGTGTATGTTGGCAATTTTCTTTTCTTGTGCCTTTTCTCATCCAATGGATATCGGCATTAACCAGATATTAACTAGTAACCAGCTCAAAATCAGGTTATTTGAGTATACCCAGGCATTGTTCCGTTCATATTCACAAAATGTCAAACACAAAGTGAATGTGCAACATTTTATTCAAATACATGGTTTACACAGCAAGAGATGACTGATCTCTGGATCTCAGCCACATTAAGTAGCACCCAAACTACCTAGCACAGTAAAACTATATTTTTTGCACTATAAATGCAGCCCTGTAGCCCAACGATGTTTTTGCTCATATACTGTAGCTGTCAAAGATTAGACTTGCTCAAAAAATCCTTCTATTTGGATTTGGGGGACATGCTTGATGCTAAATTGTCAGTTATCAAAGCGTTGATAAATGGATGGTATTGTGGGTGTCAGTGTGACTTGACAGACACCACTACATGAGTCATACAGAATCTCCTCGGTGTCAAACACTAGCAACCTCCCCACATTCACACACACACACACACACATGCATAGACTCACACAGAGGCACGCGCAGACATTCAGCCATTGCTTCACACTTGGATAGTGACTTAAAAAACAACATGATGATGGATTATTTTTCCCCCACAAAGGTGCACACAACATAAGTTTACATGCAGAGGGTAACAAAATGACGGACATCTCTGGAAAGGCTGACTTTGCTTTTGTAACGAAATGCATTAGTATTGAAACAGGCAAGATTGAGGTCTTTGAAATGAATGCATATATTAATATATTAATAAATATATTCTACTTAAGAAAATCATATTCAAGTGGCTTATCTTTGAATATTACATCATAATACTTAAGATTAATGTCTTTCTGTATGTAATGGCCACAGTAATGTGTTTCTTGTGCTTTTCCCTTGCCCTAGTTTGTTCTGTTTTTAACATGTTGGTTTTGTTATATTTCTGACAAAGGGCTTGTTGTTCCTCTGACTACTGCTGCAACCTGCAACACACCTGCAGTCAATACACTCATCAATTCTGCAATTCTTAAGCTTTTGGTTGTTGGTTGTCTGTGACCAGGAGCTGTCTTTTAACTCACATGTAAAACAGATTTCAAGGACGGCCTTCTTTCACCTCCGTAACATTGCTAAAATCTGGCACATCCTGTCTCAACAAGATGCAGAAAAACTAGTTCACGCATTTGTTACTTCCAGACTGGATTACTGTAATTCTTTATTTTCAGGCTGCCCTGATATCAAATCAAATCAAATCAAATTTTATTTGTATAGCCCGAAATCACAATTTTATAAAATTTTAAAAACTTTTCAGTTAATCCAAAATGCAGCAGCACGTGTACTGACTAGAACTAATATCAGAGACCATATTTCCCCCATACTGGCTTCTCTGCACTGGCTCCCAGTTAAATTCAGAATAGAATTTAAAATCCTTGTCCTCAGCTACAAAGCAATTCATGGTCAGGCACCAACTTATCTTAAAGAGCTCATTGTACCCTATCGCCCATCCAGAATCTTATGCTCCCAGGATGCAGGGTTATTGGTGATCCTAAGAATCTCCAAATATAGAACGGGAGGCAGAGCTTTCAACTATCAATTCCTCTCCTGTGGAATTATCTTCCAGTCTTGGTACGGGAGGCAGACACACTCTCTGATTTTAAGAGTAGGCTTAAAACCTTCCTTTTTGATAAAGCTTATAGTTAAGGCTGGTCTATCTAGCCCTCAGTTATGCTGCTATAGGCTTAGGTTGCTGGGGGAACACTCCATGATACACTGAGCTCTCTTCTCTCCCCCCTCTGACTCCGACTCCTTCTCTGCTCCTGTAAATGTCCATATCCTTACACCAACTTTACTTCTTCCCCGGGGTCGTTGTACTTTATCATCCTGCAGGTTTTTCTAGGTCGCGGTGGGAGCTGCTGCTATGGTCCTACCTGATGCTTCCTGGCCACATTAGGAAAGGAGATCCTGTGACTTGGCTGGATTTCCAAGTCCAAATCGGGATCCACAGATCACAATGGCTTCTGGATCAATAGACTACACCTGCTTCTCGATCACTACACTTATATCCCTGGATTTACAGATTCTACATACTCTTGGACTCAGTGACTACATCAGCAACACTCAGATCTTGCTACATGGAGTACAATGACTCCTGGACCAACAGACTACACCTGCGTCATGATCACTAGACTTTCCATACATCCGGATTTATACAATCCACAGACTCTGGGACTCATGGATGTTTTATACATTCTAAGTAAACTCTTACTATCATGTTTTTGTGTTCTGTACAAGTGACATCTATTGCACATCTGTCCGTCCTAGGAAGAAGGATCCCTCCTCTGTGGTTCTTCCTGCGGTTTCTTATTTTCCCTGTTTAGGGTTTTTTAAATTTTTCCTCACCCGGCTCGAGGGTCTAAGGGCAGAGGATGTCACATCTGTAGAGTTTGTCAGAGCACAGTGATATAATATGTAAATGACGATTTTGGGTAATAGAAATAAAATTAGATTTGATTTGATTTGATATAGTTGTCTCCAGATATTAGAATATTGGATGCCAACATATCTCTGCTTGCATGCCATTTTGATTGTTGGATGTAAGTTCCACTGCCAGATACAGTGCTGCAAGGTGTTAACATACCCAGTGCTTGTTGACAGCTGTTCCGCTGGACTTTATATGGTTTTTACCTGGAATAGTCTATGAGCCAGACACTCTTTAACTCTACACACATGAATGGGCAGCATTCTGGCGGTGCTGGTACTTCTGCCAGCTCTGTGTCTGCAGTATCATTTACATCAGTATCATTTATTGTCTTCCATGCTGACAGATGTAAGAGGATCCAGGTGTATTTTGGTTGTAAAGACCCCACCAGAGCTTTTGGGATTGAAAAAAAACATCATGATAAATAACTACTGGTTTCACACTTACATAACACATAGAAGAATGATGCTCACCTCGTCGTCACTGTCAGAGCAGTCACTCTCCTGTGGTGTTTCTACTTTCTCTGTCAAGTCTCCTGTTTCCTCACTGTGAAGATGACCAAAACTATTTTCAATTGATTTTAAACATATATAATATATTTTTTAACAAATATCACTTAAATCTGTGTCATTCGTTATGCCCAGATATGACATGCTGTTCAAAATAAAGTGAAACACATATAAAAAATGTTTTATCGAATTATCATTACCATATTTCACTGCTTTACATTTGATTCAAAACCTGAACAACTGCTGCTTCACTGAAACCACAGGTCTCATCAGCAACATCTTCATCTCTGCACATATGACATGATAGATTTCAAAACATAACATTACATTTTTTACAATGTTTAACTTTTATCACCCAAAGAAGTAGTGTGCAGGAACAAACTCATATACTTGATTTTCCTATATATATGTTAAGTTTTCCTCATGGAAATTAATGATTATGTGCAGTGTTTGACCAGATTTTTTGGTCATTGAAAGATCAGGTATAGGGTGTGCGGACTTTGGTCATTCGCTGGGAGTTGATGTTGTGACAAAGACTGCTTGATAACCTAAAAAAAGTTAGTTAAGTTAGCTAATTTTAAAACAAGTGCCAGGCATATGGAAGGAAAAGCAAAATTGATAGTGTATGATAAAAGCAGAACTGGTAAAAGATATAATAATATACATTAGCTGGATGCTACATCAGCTCGTACATATCATGCGTACAGAGAGCACTTGAAAATGCTGCACACAAATCAAATCAAATCAAATCAAATGTATTTATATAGCACCAAATCATAACATAGTTACATCAAGGCACTTCACATATAGAGCAGGTCTAGACCAAACTCTTTATAAAGAGACCCAACAGACCCAACAAATCCCTCCCTGAGCAAGCACTTGGCGACAGTGGCAAGGAAAAACTTCCTTTAAGAGGCAGAAACCTCGGGCAGAACCAGGCTCAGGGGGCGTGGCCATCTGCCTCGACCCGTTGAGTTAAGAGAGAGAGAGAGAGACGCGGAAGGGGGAGAGAGAGAGGAAAACGGAGTTGAGTAGGGAGAGAATGGAAGCAGGAGGAGAAGATACTCAACACAAATGCAAGCAGGAACGTATGATAATGCATAATATTAGCAGTACATAAAAATATGGCAGCAGCAGGTGTTGCAGGAACATGGAGTAGCGATGATTCACCACCTACGGGATGAGGACAGGGAGAGAGAGGAGAGGACAGGTGAGAAACAAAGACTATGGGGGGACATGTTTAGTAACAAGTCAGGGTGTGATATACATGCATTGGGGAGGGGGAGAGAGAGAGAGAGAGAGAGAGAGAGAGAGAGAGAGAGAGAGAGGTGTTCAGTGCTTCCCTCAGCAGTTTAGGCCTATAGCAGTACAACCAAAGAGCGACTAAACTTTAACTTTTTAACTATAGGCTCTGTCATATAGCAAAGTTTTAAGCCTGGTCTTGAAAATTGCTAGAGAGTCTGCCCCCCGGTCCGATACTGAGAGTTGGTTCCATAAAAGAGGTGCCTGATAACTGAAAGATCTGCCTCCCGATTTACTCTTGGAGACTCTAGGAACCACAAGTAAACCTCCATCTAGAGAGTGACGTGACCTACTAGGACAATAAGGAACTATGAGCTCTCTGAGATATGATGGAGCTTGGTCATTAAGTGCTTTGTATGTTAACAGAAGGATTCTAAATTCTATTCTGAATTTTACCGGGAGCCACTGAAGAGAAGCTAACACAGGAGAAATGTGATCCCTTTTTCTAGTTCCTGTTAATAATCGTGCAGCAGCATTCTGAATCAACTGAAGGCCTTTCAGAGATTTGTTGGGACATCCAGATAGTGATGAGTAGTCAGTAGTCCAGTAGTATACAGTAGTCCAGTCTGGAACAAATGCATGGACTAGTTTTTCTGCATCCTCTTGAGACAGGATGTTTCTGATTTTCATAATGTTGCACAGGTGAAAGAAAGCTGCCCTAGAGACTTGTTTTATGTAAGGGACAAAGGACATGCCCTGGTCAAAAATTACTCAAAGATTTCTAACAGTGGAACTGGAGGCCAAAGTAATGCCATCCAGACTGATTACATGATCAGATAAAGTTTCTTTGAGGTGCTTAGGGCCAAGTACAATAACTTCAGTTTTGTCTGAATTTAAAAGTAAAAAGTTACAGGTCATCCAGACTTTTATGTCTTCAAGACATACCAGTGGTCTGACTAGCTGACTAGCTTCATTTGGCTTCAAGTACAGCTGAGTATCATCTGCATAACAGTGAAAACTGATGCTGTGCTTTGTGATAATGTTGCCTAAAGGAGGCAGATATAGGGTGAAAAGGATTGGTCCAAGTACCGAACCCTGTGGAACTCCATGATTAGCTATAGTGTGTGAGGAGGAGCTATTGTTAACATGGACAAACTGATATCTATCTGATAAATATGATTTTAACCATCTTAATGCAGTTCCTTTAATCCCAATTTCATGTTCCAGTCTCTGTAATAAAATATTATGGTCAATGGTGTCAAATGCAGCATTAAGATCTAACAGGACATGTGTGGAGGCTGATCCATTGTCTGAAGCCATTAGAATATCATTGGTAACTTTAACCAGTGCTGTTTCTGTGCTGTGATGAACTCTAAATCCTGACTGAAACTCTTCAAACAAGCCATTCCTATGCAGATGGTCACATAATTGGTTTGCGACTGCTTTTTCGATGATTTTAGAAATGAACGGGAGGTTTGATATGTGACTATAATTAGCCAAAACATCTGGATCAAGATTAGGTTTTTTGAGTAGAGGTTTGATAACTGCAATCTTGAAAGTCTGTGGTACATAACCCAAAAATAAGGTCAAATTGATCAGATTTAGAATGAATGTGTTAATTAAATAAAAAATCTCTCTAAAGAGCCTAGTTGGTACTGGGTCTAAAAGACAAGTTGATGGTTTAGATGATGAAACTATAGAAGCTAGCTTTGAGAGATTCAGAGATGAAAATGACTGTTGCAGTCGATTCAAAAGTTGCTGTATTTAATACAAGATTACTGCCTAATGTAGGTAAGAGCTGATGAATTCTTTCTCTAATTGTTATAATTTTATTTGTAAAAAAGCACATAAAATCATTACTGCTCAGAGCAAAGAGAATCAATGGTTCAATTGAGCTATGACTCTCTGTCAGCCGGGCTACAGTGCTGAAGAGAAACCTGGGGTTGTTCTTGATTTTTTTCTATTAGTGCTAAGTAATACTAGCTTCTAGCATTGCGGAGAGCTTTTCTACACGTTTTTAAGCTTTCTTTCTGGGCTAGGTGAAAATCTTCTAAGTCGCTGGAACGCCACTTTCTTTCCAGTTTCCGTGACGTCTGCTTTAAGGCACAAATTTGAGAATTATAGCACGGAGCCAGCCCTGTTTTATTGCTTTCTTTTTCAGAGGGGCAACAGTATCAAGATTTGAACACAGCGAAGCCATAGTGCTAATCATGAGGTCATCAACCTGTGCATGGGAGAAGTCCTCAATTGAATTTAGATATGGCATTGTTGCAAATGATGACAGAATATTCTCTTTAAATTTTGCCACAGCATTTTCAGATAAACATCTTCTATAGCCGAATTTATTCCTAGATGCTGTGCAGTCAATTGACGTAATCTCAAATGTAATGAGGTAATGTCAGACAGAAGAGGGTTTGAGGAAAAATTGTTAACTTGTCAATTTCAATGCCATATGTTAAAACAAGATCAAGGATATGATTGAAGCAGTGAATGGGTTCATTCACATGCTGGGAAAAGCCAATTGAGTCTAATAATGAAAGAAATGCAGAACTAAGGCTGTCCCTTTCTACATCTACATGAATATGAAATCACCCATTATAATGATTTTATCTGTACTGAGTACTAACTCTGATAGAAACTCAGAAAACTCTGATAGGAACTCTGAGTACGGACCAGGTGGACGATATACTGTAACTAGCAGAACTGTTTTTCCAACTTTCCATTTTGAGTGAGAAAGACTGAGAGTGAGACTTTCGAAAGACCTATAAACCAGATTTTGGTATAGGGTTGATTAATAATCTGGACTGAAATATTGTAGCCACTCCTCCTCCTCGACCTATGGTACGAGGAATGTGAAACTTAATATGAGTGGGGGGTGTCGATTCATTTATACTGACATACTCATCCTGCTGCAGCCAGGTTTCAGTGATACAAAATAAATCAATAAGATGATCAGTTATGAAATCATTGACTAGCGGAGATTTGGATGATAGTGATCAAATATTCAACAATCCCCATTTAATTGTGGTATTATTTAAATCCGAATTTTTGGTTGTTTTGTTTTCAATTAAGTTTTTATTTTTAGCTCCTCTTCTGTTTACTTTAGGTTTAATAACTTTTCTAAATGTAGGTGGTCGGGGGACATATAGACATAGACAGAGACTCTATTCTATCCTTGGCAGGCAACCGCTCTGACTGAGGCGCAGAGAAGCGTGTTTGACTGCAGCTCTGCCTCCTGGTCTCGACTCGGGAATGTCAGGCTTTTAACGTTCTAGTAAATTCTATCAGATTTCTAGATATGAGAGCGGCATCCACGGTGGGATGAACACCATCTCTCCTAATCAGACCAAATCTCCCCCAGAAAGTCTTCCAGTTATCTATGTAGCCCACATTGTTTTCGGGACACAAACCTCAACAACCAGCGGTTGACTAACAACATGCAGCTTTACATGTCATCACTGGTCAGATTGGGGAGGGGGGCAGAGAATACTACAGTGTCCAACATCGTTCTAGCAAAACTACACACTGACTCCACATTAATCTTAGTGACCTCCGACTGGCGAAGTCGAGTGTCATTACTGCCGACGTGAATACTATTTTTACCATATTTACGATTATCCTTAGCCAGCAGTTTCAGAAAAGACTGGATGTCGCCCACTCTGGCCCCCGGGATGCACTTAACTATGGCTGCTGGTGTCGCTTATTTCACGTTCCTAAAAATAGAGTCACCAATAACTAGTGTTGCTGAGTGGGGAGAACCTGTTAGAAATGTGAACTGGTTGGTGGTGAACTGGGGGCTGCGGTCTACGGCTATGCCTCTTGTCTCGGACAGTTAACAGCCGCCCTGACTAGATCCTGGCTGCTTGGGAGCTGCTGGTGGGGGGGAAATTCTCTCAGCTGCTCTGGGAGCGGCTAGCTACACTAGCATAAACTGGTCTAGCTAAGGTGCGGAGCTGCGACTCTAACTTATTAAGTCTCACCTCCATTTCTATCAACATCCACTAGTTCCAAAAAAAGTGCTATAATTTTTACTGGATAAATGTGGGTAACTCTTTAATTCTTTTGCTCATTCAGATGTCACTACAGCTCATGACATTAGCTTTTGATAACAGGAACTGTTGTGAGTAGTGCTAAGCGGTAAACCACTTATTTTAATACTCTGGTATGTGAGCATTGGGGTATAGAAATAAAACCAAAAATACCAAAATGATGTGGATGTTTTGTTCATCAAAAAGATAGTGTGCACAACATTAACACTAACCAGGATCCTTTCGTCTGAGTGATTTTTATTAATTTTATCATGGATAGTTCTCCCTTGAAAAGACAAATTGAGATGGTTTGGTCATGTGCAGGGAAGCGATAGCAGATATACTGGTAGAAGGATGCTCAAGATGGAGCTATTAGGCATGAAGCAAAGAGGAAAACCAAAGAGGAGATTCATGGCTGAAAGGGAGAGATGGAGGAGATGATTCGCTGTGGCATCTCCTAGAAAAAGCTATGTAAAGCCGAAAGAGGAAGTGTCACAGTCCACTCCTGGTTTTCCCCTCTACCAACCCACTCTACCTGCCTGCCCTAATCAAGATCATTAGACTCACCTGTTCCCCCCAGTAGGCTCTTATCCAGCTCCTCCATACTCACTCTCTGCCAGATTGTTGTTGCGTCATGCATTACTCTCCAGCACTACTCTCCAGCACTTCCGGACGGATGCCTTCTGCCCCTGACCACGTCTCCTCGTCTCTGCCCCGGTAACTTGTCCTGACTTCTGTCTTTGAACTTTGCATCTGCCCGCTCCCTGTCTGCCTGCTGTCTGCCTGCTGTCTGCCTGGACTCCCTCTCCTGAGACTCCTGCCACATTCTGAACTTAGACTGTGCTCGCCGACCAGGCTTCCCGATTGTCATCTGTTTGGACTTGTGAACATTGTAAATAAAGTTCTGAACTGTGCCGGTCTACATTTGTGCTGTTCTTGGGTCCGTTCTCACACCCGTTACAGTACAATCTGGCCAGAAATGGACCCAGCACAGATCAACGACCAGATCTCTAGAATGGAGGAGATGCTTGATCACCTGGTTGCCATCTCTGTCGTGGTCACGGCTGAGAGCCAACAAGTCATGGCTGAGGTCCAGCGCGACATGGCAAACATGCAAGCCCGGTTCCAAGCCTTGGAGGTCGGGGCTCCCCCAATGTTTCTGCGGCTCCATCGGCGGACGCTGCTGCTTCACCGGCCGGTGCGGGAACTTCGCCGGGGCGGCTGTCTCCTCCTCTGTCGGCGCTGTGGCTTCGCCTCTTGTATCCCAAGTCCGGGAGCTTAACGTGGGCTCTCTGGAGCATTATGATGGCGACCCAGCAACCTGTAACGCCTTCCTCTGCAACTGTGCCATCATCTTCTCCCTGCAAACGCTCACCTTCTCTTCAGAGGCAGCTAAATTGGCGTACACAGTCAATCACCTCAAGGGGCGGGCCCGCTTGTGGGGAACAGCTGAATGGATGAGAGGGACACCTGCCTGGCTTGTTTTTTCTGATGAACTCAGGAAAGTGTTTGGTACCGGGCCTCTGGGAGCTGACACTGGATGAGAGCTGCTGGATTTGGCTCAGGGCAGCCAGTCAGTCACAGATTACACCATTGACTTTTGAACCATAGTTCCCCTATATGACTGGAACACGGCCGCCCTCCGTGACGTCTTCATATGGGGGTTGGCTGGATACATAAAGGACAAGCTCGTGGCTTATGAACTGCTGTCCTCGATGGAGGACCTCTTCGCACTTGTCACACGCGTCAATCTGCACATCCAGGCACGTCAATGGGAGCGTCGTTCAGAATTACTCAGCCTCCCTCGTCCTCGCAGCCATCCTCGCTCCCGGTCCTCAGTGATGTCAGTACTGGTACCCTCAGCTGCAGCCCGTCCTTCCAGTGAGGGGGATCCTGAGCCGATGCAGTTCCATTTTTCCTCAGTTTCCTTCCTGGGCTACATTATCGCCAAAGACTCTTTAAAGATGGACCCTGCTAAGGTCTCTGCAGTAGCCTCCTGGCCAGTCCCAGAGACATGCAAACAACTGCAACGGTTCCTGGGATTTGTCAATTTTTACCGGCGCTTCATCAAGGGATTCAGCTCGGTTGCTGCCGCCCTCTCTGCTCTCACATCATCCAAGACCGTCTATCATTGGTCCAATGCAGCCCAGAGAGCCTTTGACACCCTCAAGTCGCATTTTACAATGGCTCCTATCCTCCAGGTCCCCGATCCAGACCGCCAGTTCGTCATAGAAGTAGATACATCCAGCTTGGGAGTAGGGGCTATCCTGTCCCAACGCGCAGCCATCGACAAGAAGCTCCATCCCTGTGCCTTCTTCTCTCGTTGCCTCACCCCAGCAGAGAGAAATTATGATATTGGCAACAAGGAGCTTCTGGCGGTGAAATTGGCCCTGGAGGAGTGGCACCACTGGCTGGAGGGTGCCAAGGTGCCTTTCCTGGTATGGACTGATCATCATAATCTGGAGTACATTCGCTCAACCAGAGGACTGAACTCCAGACAAGCCCGCTGGTCGCTGTTCTTTGATAGGTTTAATTTCACCCTGTCCTACCGGCCCGGTTCCCGCAATGTCAAGCCCGATGCTCTTTCCCGTCAGTTTCTGGAGAGTCCTGATGAAAAATCTGAACCCTACACCATCATCCCAGCCTCCTGCTTCATTGCTTCCGTCAGCTGGGAGATCGAGGAGAGAGTACGGGCGGCCATTGAAAACCAAATTGGCCCTAGTTCCTGCCCGCCTGACCGTGTGTTTGTCCTTGCTCCCCTTCGCTCTGACGTACTCCAGTGGGGGCATGCTTCTCGGCTCTCCTGTCACCCTGGCATTCAGCGGACCTGTGGTGTCTTGCAGCAACCCTTCTGGTGGCCATCTATGGAGGAGGATGTCCGGGAGTACATCAATGCATGTCCGGTTTGCAACCAGAACAAGACCCCTCATCATCCTCCAGCTGGCCTTTCTAAACCCTTACCTGTTTCTCTCCGACCATGGTCCCACATTTCCCTGGACTTTATTACCAGTCTTTCCCCCTCCAAGGGTCACACTGCCATTCTCACGGTGGTAGACTGGTTCAGTAAAATGGCAAAGATGGCACACTTCATTCCCCTTCCCAAACTTCCATCATCCAAAGAAACAGCCAAACTGGTCCTACAACATGTGTTCCGGCTCCATGGTCTGCCCACCGACATTTTGTCCGTATTGGGGACCCCAGTTCACATCCATTTTTTGGAAGGAGCTCTGTAGCCTGCTGGGAGCCTCAGTCAGCCTGTCCTCTGGTTTTCATCCCCAGTCCAACGGGCAGTCGGAGAAAAAGAGCCAGGACCTGGAAACCACCCTTCGCTCACTGACAGCCCACAACCCTGCCTCCTGGTCTGAACAGATCCTTTGGGCAGAATATGGTCATAAAACCCTCACCTCCTCCTCTACTGGACTTTCCCCCTTTCAGTGCCCCTATGGGTATTAGCACCCACTCTTTGCCCACCAGGAGAAGGAGGCAACCTGCCCTTCTATTCAAACCTTCATCCGCCGCTGCCAGCGCACCTGGGACCAGTCCGACTCTGCCCTCCTCAAGTCTGCCGACCACAATGCTGCCAATCCTGACAAGCATCGCAAGCTCTCTCCCGCCTACCGGGTCGGCCAAAGTGTCTGGCTCTCCACCCGTGTCTGCCCCTTAGGTTGGAGAGTCATAAGCTAGCCTCCAAGTCCATGGGACCCTTCGCCATCACAAAGATCATTAACCCAGAGGCCCTCCGTCTGCAGCTTCCCTGCACTATGAGGATCCACCCGACGTTTCATGTCTCCAGAGCCAAGCCTGTCCGAGAAAGTCCTCTGGTTCCCCCCACACCTCCCCTCCACCTCCCCAGCTCATCGATGGAGGCCTGGTGTTTGCGGTTAAATGTCTTCTGCGCTCTCACCGCCGTGGACGAGGAATACAGTACTTGGTGGACTGGGAGGGTTATGGCCCAGAAAAATGTTCCTGGGTCCCGGTTCATTGTAAGCCCTGATTTAATCAGGGGCTACCACCGCATGCATCCCGACCAGCCTGCTCTGTCCTCTGTTTGGGGGAGACCTCCTGCAGATGAGCCTGCTGCTCCGCCAGAGGAGTGTGGCTCCGATGTGGACACCCCGTCCAGTTCATCCTCCTCGTCTGTCTCGGACGAGGAGGGCTCCTGTGCCTCGGAGGAATTCTAGCCCCCCGTCCAGTTTCCCCCTCCATCCACCCTGGGTTTTCTTGGACCTTTTTTTTTTGGGACGTCAGGAGCCATCCCTTGAAGGGGGGGGTCCTGTCACAGTCCACTCCTGGTTTTCCCCTCTACCAACCCACTCTACCTGCCTGTCCTAATCAAGATCATTAGACTCACCTGTTCCCTCCACTCGGCTCTTATGCAGCTCCTCCACACTCACTCTCTGCCAGATTGTCATTGCGTCATGCACTACTCTCCAGCATTCTGTTCCGGATGGATCTCCTGCTACCTGACCTGCCTTCTGCCCCTGACCACATCTCCTCGTCTCTGCCCCGCTCCGTGTCTGCCTGCTGTCTGCTTGGACTCCCTCTCCGGAGACTCCTGCCCCATTCTGAACTTAGAATGTGCTTGCCGACCAGGCTTCCTGATTGTCGTCTGTTTGGACTCGTGAACATTGTAAATAAAGTTCTGAACTTGGTTGGTCTAGATTTGTGCTGTTCTTGGGTCCGCTCTCACCCCCCTTACAGGAAGAATAAGATGGATCATTGTCTTTTATTTCTCCATCGATTAATTAATTATAATTTCTGATTTTTTTCTTTATTTATTTATTTTTATTATGTTGTAATAGTTTTTTGTTTTTTAGCATTTTGATCTTCTTGTGTTGTGTCGTTTTATTGTTGTTTTGTAATTAGGTGCCAAACTGAATGTCATTATCTTCCTGCAATACAAATCGGGTATCAATAAAGTAACATGAATCTGAACCTGAAACAGCAACATCACAGTAAGATGATGAAGATGCCACGGAATGTTACTATTTTAGCTTTGTGGCTATTTTATTTTTGAAAATCAAATATAGCATAAATGAAAAAGGGATAGTTACTTGTCAAGAAAAAATGTGGCTAATTCAATATCACATGGTAGAAATTAATATTCATCAATAGGAAAGAACGGGAAGGAGGGGGAAACCTGTCCCTTTTTCCAAGGTTACTTTGGTTTTGCTCAAGGTTACGTTAATGTGAATGGGAGTTTGATGATCAAGATGTGTATCGAAGGGTGGTCTCGGAGGATGAATGGAGGACTGGGTAGAAAAGTGTGTTAGTATAGGGGTTTCATAGTTTTGTTCCGCCCAAGCTGGTCATGGCCACCCAGAATGAGATGTCAAAGAAGTTTGTAAAAATTGAATGAAAAAAACAAGAAAGGAAAGGAGAAAGGGTAGAGAGAGGATGTTGCAGATGCATAGTTGAAGTAGGGGGAGTAATTTAAGGGAAGGGAGCGTGGGTCAAGTATCTATGAAAAAATTGTTCTTGCACTTCTTTTTAAAATGTATGTGCTCATCATTAATTTGTCTTTTGGCCTTATACAATGACATTTTCACCTCTCATCAAAAAGCAAGTGCTAGCTTCGCACTTGTCAATCAGTCTGTTATTAGCTAGCCCGTTGGCAGAGATTTGGCCGAATCACAGTGCGACTTCACAGCTCTGCTTTGGACACACGCAGTGTATTTCACAAGAAGAAGTGACATTGCCAGGTTTCACTATAATTTGATATCATGTGAGGTGGGGGGCACATGAAATAGGTTGGTTAGCTATGTCTGACCTGTGGGCCAGGAGTTTGAGACTTCTAATGTAGAGAATAAATGCAGAGGCTGAGACGATCAGAAGTGAGTGGCAAGTGATCTTGTTTCCCTTAAGCCTTTGAGTTAACATTGTAACATGGGAATGGGAAGCTGTTGAAAAATGAGAGCTGGTGATGAGTTTTATAAGGAAGTGGATCCCTGTTAAGTAGGTCTAAATGGTAAAGGACCAATTTTTTGAGCGTAAATAATATAATCCCAGATAGACATGACATCTAGAGATGTAAATGGCAGCTGGTATATGACATGGTATGTTTAGAAACAATACCAGCATGACAAGTAAGAGTGGAGAGAGTGTTCAAGGAGAGGCCGGGAAGGATAGGGTCTTGAGAAGGTATTGAAATATTTCTCAGCTCAGGAGTTAAATATCATGTCTGAAAACGATGGGTCTGGGATGAGGATCTAATTCTAATCCCAAGGATTTGAATTTATGGAACCAACAGTGTAACAATGATCCAGCATAGATGAGTCTGATAAACTGTGTTGAGTTTAGATTAATTAGAGTCTGTGCAGAAATTGCATGATGACATGGGACCAAGACTGATCTGTGTTTATTAATGTACTTTAGATAAATATAATTTGAGAGGAAGTTAGAGGTCTGGTTTAAACTTGGCCTTGCTCCTAAACCCTAAATTTACTCATGGACTTAATTTTTTTTGTGAGTTGTCACAAGCAACTGTGATATATGATCTTCTGGCCATATTTTAATCAGAGTTTTCACCTCTTTATTGTTTAATGTCTCTTCACAAGCCAACTCAAATGCATGCTGGTTATTTTGCCAACTCAAAAAGGGTTCATTTGAAGTGGACCAGACATCACTGGTGTGAATACAACTATAATCTGTAACATCCTGTTCTGTATGTTGGTAGTTTTATCTACAGAAAATATTATTAGGGACTGCTTTGAAGGACGCCTGGACCCCCTTCAATATGTACACAACCTGTTACAAAACTTGCCTCATGTGAACCTAATGACTCACATGATGGCAGAGCAAAGCAGCGACTCATTAATGAGTCACACCTGGAGTCATGTGACAAAAACAACTCACATGACGGCGAGGGGGATCATTAATCAGTGACACTTCAAAAACATTCATTAATTAACTACACCTTACTTGTGACCCTCACGTGTATACACAGAGAGGGTCAAAGACTCAGGTGACCACTGCCAAGCTGTAACAACACTGCTAGAGGTTAAATACTGGGGACTCCCCACCAAATGTTTAGAAATGAAGAAGCCTTTCAGATGAGATGTGAACTGTTTTCAGAACCAAAAAAGAAGTCCAGATACCTTTAACTAAAGCACTTAAGACTACCTCAACCTGGACTGAGAACCTACACAAACTTGTTTAACCAATTGATTATGCAAGCCAGAGTCTCCATCCTGCAAATAAAAATTACAGTTCCATGAAAGTATCCGATTGGGTCACAGAGGTGTGGTATGGACTAATAAAATCCCCTTCAGCTATTTAAACACAGCCAATTTGGCGTTAGGTGGCTGAACTTGCTGTCTTTGCTGTCTTTGACTATACAGTGCAATACTGCCCTGGAAGCATCAACCTGAATGCAGATGCTTTGTCCCAGCAGAGTCTGCCTCTGAGTGATGCATTAGCCTGCCCACCTCGCCCAGCTTTCCTGTACAGGAAGTTGTGTTAAATGCTAAGACAACTACCAAGTGTGCTATATCTGTTGTTCCACAGTGAACCACCAGTGACCTGGTAGTGCTCCAAGCAGCTGATCGAGCAATTAGCACCATTCTCTCTTTCAACCAGCTGCAGCTGAGGCCAGGCCATTGGAGGGGGAAAGGGACTCCACCCTGCAGCCCTAGGATTACTTTGGTAGTGGGACTGTCTCACCCTGAGAGAGGTTTCTGCACAGGACACAGTGGCCAGATGGTAGTGAATGTGTGCATCCAACAATTTTGTGACCTGTACGGCATCAGGAAGTCCAGGACCAACCATTATCAGCCCCAAGGAAATGGACAGTGTGAATGCTTCAACTGGACCCTTCATGACCTCCTCTGCACCCTGACTGCAGAGCAGAAACATAGCTGGCTGGAGCATTATTGGTGCCTTCACAGATGTGTAAGTTACCCATGATGCCATGGGCACTAACACACCTCCTAATATTACAGATGCTGGCTTTTGAACTTTGTGTTAATAAAAATTTGCAAGGTCCTTTGCCTCTTTGGCCTGGAGGAGTAGAAGGTCATTATTTCCAAAAACAATTTGAAATGTGGAACCCAATTTAGGTCAGTCCATCTCAGGTGAGCTCAGGCCCAGAGATGTTGGCAACATATCTGTATGTTGTTGATATTTGGCTTTAGCTTTGTATGGCAAGGTCTTAACTTACACTTGCAAATACAGTGACATACTGTGTTAACTGACAAGGTTTTCTGAAGTGTTCCTGAGTTTTAGTATCCATCACAGAATTATGCATGGTCGTCCGGTGATCGGAAGGTACCTGGTACTGAACCCCAAATTGCTCCTGATGCTGCCATGCTGCCGCCATCAATGTATGAATGTGTGAATGGTTAACGCTCCTGATGTGCAGTTGGTACCCTGCGAGGTAGTCCTGCCACCAGTGCATGGATGTGTGTCTGAATGGGTGAATGCAAAAACCTGCAGTGTAAAAGCGCTTTGAGTGGTCAAAAATGACTAGAAAAGCGCTATATAAATACAGGACATTTACTTCTACATTTAGAGGAGCAGAGATGGAGTCTGAGTCAGAGGGGGCGGAGAAGAGAGCTCAGTGCATCATGGAGTGGTCCCCCAGCAACCTATGGCATATAGCAGCATAACTAAGGGCTAGAAAGGCCAACCCTAACTACAAGCTTTATCAAAAAGGAATTTTTTTAAGCCTACTCTTAAAATCAGAGAGTGTATCTCTGTCTTTCGTACCAAGACTGTAACGGGTGTGAGCGCGGACCCAAGAACAGCACAAATCTAGACCGGCAAAGTTCAGAATGGGGCAGGAGTCTCCAGACAAGAAGTCCAGGCAGACAGCAGGCAGACAGGGAGCGGGCAGATGCAAAATTCAAAGACAGAATGCAGGTCAGGTACCAGGAGATCCGTCGAGAACAGATTTCTGGAGAGTAGTGCATGACGCGACGACAATCTGGCAGAGAGTGAGTGTGGAGGACCTGGTTAAAAGGAGCCTGGATAATTGATTGTACCTGGGAGCAACAGGTGAGTCTGATGACTTTATTGAGGACAGGTAGTTAAGCAAGCAGTGTGGGGGTGGTTGACGGGAAAACCAGGAGCAGATTGTGACAGAGACTGGAAGATGGTTCCACAGGAGAGGAGCTTGATAGCTGAAGGCTCTGCCTCCCATTCTACTTTTGGAGATTCTTGGGAGCACCAATAACCCTGCATCCTGGGAGCGTAAGGTTCTGGATGGGTGATAGGGTACTATGAGTTCTTTAAGATAAAATGGTGCCTGACCATGAATAGCTTTGTAGGTGAGGACAAGGATTTTAAATTCTATTCTGGATTTAACTGGGTGCCAGTGCAGGGAAGCCAGTACAGGGTAAATATGGTCTATCATATTAGTTCAAGACAGTACACGTGCTGCTGCATTTTGGATTAACTGAAGAGTCTTTAAAATCTTATTAGTGCAACCTGAACAAAGACAATTCATGTACCACCCTTGAAGTAACAAATGCGTGAACTAGTTTTCTGCATCCTTTTAAGACCGGATGTGCCTAATTTTAGCAATGGCATCTTTTTGGTCTAAATGGGAGTTCAAACTGTACTTAACTGTGCGACCTACTTTTGGTTGTAAAAGCAGTCCTATTTTCAATTATGTTTCCGCGACCCTTTGCTGATCCGAGCCCCCTGTCTCTTCTACATCACAGTTCAATGTGACAACGAGTAAGTCTTAGCCATAATCAATAAAGGGGGTTCATCCAGTCCCAACACCACGCCTTTCATGAGATACATCACATGGCATTCTGCCACTCATAATTTCATAATCACTGCTGTTGGGTCTCATGTATGTGTACAGTGTGGCTGTTCACACAGACCGCCATTTATGTTAACAATACAAGGTGACAACTAAGTGATTGGATTTGGCTACCAATATCAATAATTCAATCCAAAATCAATAATTATCATAGATAACTAATGATTATTGGAATAGTAAGATCTAATTTACATTAGATTAACTCAGGGCAGAACTCATTGTAACAGGTGTGAGAGTGGACCCAAGAAAAGTACAGATCTAGACCGGCATAGTTCAGAACTTTATTAACAATGTTCACAAGTCCAAATGGATGGCAACCAGGACGCCTGGTCAGTGAGCACATTTTACGTTCAGAATGGGAACGGAGTCTCTGGAGAGGGGGTCCGGGCAGACTGTAGGCAGACAGGGAGCGGGCAGATACAAAGTCCACAGACAGAAAGCAAGTCAGGTTACCAGGGCAGAGATGAGGAGACGTGGGCAGGGGCAGAAGGCAGGTCAGGTAACAGAAGATCCGTCCGGAAAAGAGTGGTGGAAGGTAATGCATGATGCGACAACGATCTGGCAGAGAGTGGGTGTGGAGGAACTGATTAAGAGCTGGCTGGGGAGAACAGGTGAGTCTAATGATGTTGATTAGGGCAGGCAGGTAGAGTGGGTTGGTAGAGGGGAAAACCAGGAGTGGATTGTGACACTCATAAAGAAGGGAAAAGATTAATTAATCAGTCTCATTAAATGTTTTTAACTTTGAATTTGGAATTATGCTTAGTAATTATCTTAATAATTACAACCAACATTCCCTCATCAACAGCTAGCTGGAGTTCTTGATAGTTTAGAAGTTTGCAAAATTCACTCGTGTGCAACAGTAAACACACAGAATGTTTATCCAAAAGCATTTAATCAATAATGAACAAGAAAGAAACACAGTGCCTAATCTAGGATGTAAACCATTATATACATTTAAATACAAGGATGTGCGTGGATGTTTGCGTTAAAGAGAGAATCAAAATGGCTGCTGAGGCTGATGGATGTTAAAAAAGGCAAAATGGCTGAAAGCTGCGCGAGTGTCAGACCAGTTCCTTTGTTACAGGGAGCTCTGACCATTTACCAGTTATGACCTTTCAACCCTGCGTGCCGGTTTAACCTTATCAAGCGTGACACGCTCCCTACTCCCACCCATATCCAGCACAAAACCCTCAGGACCCGTTTCAAGAACCCAAAATGGGCCATCGTATGGGGGTTGAAGGGGCCAGCGGTGAGCATCATGTCATACAAAAACAAAACGAGCCGACATGAGCTCCACAGGCACAAACGACCGCAGAAAACAGTGGTAAACGGGGCCTGGGACCCAATTGCTGTGGGACAAAAAAGGACAAATGGCAGGACGGGGTCGAGGAGCGGAGCTCCCAGGCAAAAATTCCCCAAGGACGCGGAGCGGCTGACTGAGAACCAGCTCAGTGAGCTCAAGTGTCTAGGTCCTCCTTAGGAGCCGATCACAACCTGAGCATAAACCATGGTAAACAGTCCACCCAGTTAACATCAGAGAGCACAGTGCTAATTGAGCGACGGTTGAAATCGTTCACACAAGCCATTAGCCTGAGGGTGGTATGCGGTAGCGCGGTGCACCTGCGCACCCAATGATCGCGCAAGTGCTGACCAGAGCTCTGACACGAACTGGGGACCCTTGTCTGAGATGATATCTGACGGAGTGCCGAAACGGGCGACCCAGGAGGAAAGAAATGCACGTGCAACTTCCGAGGATGTTGTGGAGGACAGAGGGACAGCATCTGGCCACCTGGTGGGCCGATCTACTATTGTGAGCAGGTGCATAAAACCCTGTGAAGAAGGTAGAGGGACCACTAGGTCTACATGCACGTGGTCCAAACGTCTGGCTGGGATTGGAAATGGTTTGAGGGGCGACTTAGTGTGCTGGTGGACCTTAGCACACTGGCATGCCACACATGCAGCCGCCCACCCCTTGACGTCCTTGCGGAGGCCGGGCCAGACGAACTTGGAACCAACCAACTTCACGAACACCCGAACTCCAGGGTGTGAGAGGGAGTGAATCGATTCAAAAACTCAACGGCGCCAGGCCACAGGAACAACAGGGCGGGGACGGCCAGTGGAAACATCGCAGAGGAGGGCAGGACTGCCATTTTGGACATGGCAAAAGTCAGTGGTTTATGATCCACATGAGCCATGAAGGAGCGACCTTCCAGCAGGAAGCGGAAATGATGGGTTGCAAGGTGCAGGGCCAGCAACTCCCGGTCAAAAACTTTGTACTTGAGCTCGCTATCTTGCTGTTTGCGGCTAATAATGCAAGTGGCTGCCACGCATTCGTCACACTCTGTTTAACCCCCGCCCCCACGGCTATGTCAGACCCATCGGTCGTTAAAGCTATGGTCGCCGTGAGTGTGGGATGGGCGAGGAGGTCAGCGTTAGCCAGGGTGCACTTAGCTCCGTCAAAGGCCTGGACACGTGTGGGAGTCCAGTCGACAGGGTCGTTTGCCTTTTTAAGCTGCAGGGCTCCATAAAGTGGCTGAAGGAGGTGGGCAGCACGAGTGAGGAAATGGTTATAAAAATTCACCATGCCCAAAAACTCCTGCAATGCCTTGACAGAGACTGGGCCAGGAAATTCCGCCACCGCTTGCACCTTAGAAGGCAATGGGACTGCGCCTTACGGCGAAATGTGTTGACACAAGGAGTCAATCACGGGCAGTCCAAACTGACACTTGGCCGGGTTGACTATCAGGCCGTGCTTGTCCAGACAACGGAAAACCTGTTTCAGGTGCGCCAGGTGCTCTTCAGCTGACGGACTGGCCACCAATATGTTGTCGAGATAAACGAACACAAAAGGGAGGTCACGAAACACCAAGTCCATCAGCCTCTGAAAGGTTTGCGCTGCCCCCTTCAGGTCAAAAGGCATGCGTATGAACTCAAAAAGCACAAATGGGGTGATCACTGCGGTCTTGGGCACGTCCTCTGCGCGCGGGAACCTGATGATAGACGCGCACCAGGTCCACCTTAGAGAAAATAGTGGTACACGCCAGGCGTATGGGGAAGTCCTGTATGTCTGGGATGGGATAGCGGTCATTCGCTGTGACGTTCAAACTGCGACAGTTGCTTCAAGGCCACCACAACCCATCCGCCTTGGGCACCATGTGAAGCAGCAGGGCCACGGTATGTTGGAACGACTCACTATACCCAGACGCTCCATGGTGGCGAACTCCTCCGTAGCCGTAACCAAATTTACCGAGTCGAGGTACCGCGCATGCGCGAAAACTGGCGGTCCCACAGGGGGAATGAAATGTTTTATGCCGTGTTTATTAACGGCGGGGGAAAAGGTAGGTGTAGTCAGCGATGGAAAATTCGGCAGCAAAACATCACCTGACGCTAAAAACAAGCGTGTGTTAACGGCTCGGCTCCCCCAGTCTCGCACGGAAAAGTGGCGAAAGACAGCATCAATTAAACAACAATGTTTGCAACATCAACAAGCAGACCATTTGCACACAGAAAATCCGCGGCAATAATAGGAACAGGAGGAGACTACAAGACTGAAGGAGGCGACTACACAGTCCCACTCAAAATGGTGCCTGTGGAAACAAACGGTCACCAACCTTGTGCCAAATGTCGCAATGGACGACCTGTTAGCTGCACTCAGTCGCAGGCCGCCACCTTCGCCTGACATGTCCGTGCTAGCTGGAGGGAGTAGGCTCTCTTGTGAGCCGGAGTCCACCAGAAACCGTCTTCCTTACAATGAGTCCTTAATGAAGAGCAGCTTGTTATGCCCACCAGCGCCCACAGCTGCTACTGAGCACTGACCCTGGAGTTTCCCGGCGCCTCAAACAACCATGGAGGGACGCAGCATCTAGCCTTGCTGCCGAACTGCTAGTGGAAAAAAACAGAGGCCGTTCCCGCGCCATCTGCGGGCAGTCACCCTAGTCACCACGGCCGGATCCGCATCCCCCGACACCGTCTGCAGAGGCTCCGATGCCACACTCCCGACAGTGAACTATTTGGTAGCCAGCAGGACCCAATCGGCCTCCTCAGCCAAACCTCAGCAGTCACCGGCGGCCAGACACGGGGAGTTAGCAGAAGCCGCGTGCACCGGAGGCGGGAGCTGGCTCAGGAAAATGTGCGGGAAAAGGAAACCACCTTCGTCCAAGCCTAGCAGCGAAAGCATATTGTCCATGAGAACCACGGCCGTCCCGTCGCTCAAACCGGATAGGGAAACGATTCTATCTGCCCTCTCTGCGGCAGATAGGCTGTACCTCCGGAGCAGAAGATGTTTGAGGGCGACGTATGTACCGTGTTGCGGGGGAGCGCGCAACAGCTGCATGGCACGCCATGTGGACTGCTGGTCCAGCCTAGCGACAACCAAAAAGTATCTGGAGTCGTCCGCGGAGATTCCACGCAGGTGGAACAGCGCTTCAACATGCTGGAACCATAAAGCCGTATTGCTCTGCCAGAACTATTGGAGCTTCACAGCCGCGGCGAGAACGGCCGGCTGTGAAAGTTGGGGCGGCGTGGCCAAAGTGGAGTCACACTCTTTTTCTGCACCAAACATGTCCAATACGGGGTCACCAATGTGGCAGGATGAGGAAAAACACAAGTGACGAAGGCGAGTTCAAACTTTATTCCTCAGCTCCAAAACCAAACTGAAACAGGAACAACCTTGCACCAGAAAACCGGGGAACGTAAACCACACCCCCAGCTCACAAACCCGCTGGGTGAGAGGCATAGCCTCTAGTGTCCGCCACACTTTCACCAATTATGCGTGTAGCCATGCTGAGTTGAGTTCATGTGTCGAGGTCAAATTTACCAGTCTTTAAAAGGGGAGAGATGTTCTCTTGGTGAAGTGATCCTTGTTTGATGGAGAGACCAAGTTGAGACTCTTGCGAGGAATTCTCGTCGAGAATACTATTCTTGTTGTTCAGTCCTGGTTCTGGAGGAAACTGGTCGCTTCTTTGCTTCTTGCAGAGTAAGCACTTGTGCTAAACTCTCCAGTAACTCCCTTTGGTTAGTCTGCAGGCCTGGTTGCTGCTGCTGGCTAAATTTGAGCTTGTTGAGTCCTCAGCAGGATTTCTGTGACTCCAGCTCCATCGAGCCAAGAGAAGGAAGAGCTGGGCTCTGTCGCCACATCTCTGAGGAGAGCAGCAGCACTATTAAGTAATCATTCCTTGCAGTCTTATCTAGGCTACTCTGCTAGACTTTACATGAGAGTAGGTCTAGCTACCCCCACTTTGAATTTATATAATTTTGGAGAAATTTTGTTTTATTTTGTGTTCCTCTAAATGTGCCACTAAATACAGTTTCACTCAGTACTGTGTGTGCATTTATTTGTCACTGCGCTGACATCCGCCACTACAAACCACAGTATATTAGAGGTCTAGTTGCCAGTATCCAGTTCAGTGCAAGGTGTTTTGATCCATCTTTCACCAGCTTTTTTTCAAAAACAAACCATTAAATTACTTCTTAAGGGCATTTCAAAGATCTGTCCCTCTAGAAATGATAGTAGACTTCTATTACCCTCCAAATATTGCATGCTATGCTTTCTGTATTGAGAAATGGCTGTTTTTATTCTTATATTGACAAACTATTGGATTGTTCTTTTCTGCTAGCTTTTTACAGGTTTCTAAGGAGTGGCGAATTTACCATCTCATCAAATTATTTTGATCCAGCTAAAGACATTTCCTTTGCTGACTTACTTTAAACACTTTATATCAGCACAGTAAGACAGTCTGTCTTGGTGCTTCTGCATTAAGTACATTAATGTCTTCACTAGCATAGAATGGCACTGTGCCTGCTGTATATCACTACTGTTATCAACTGCATAAATCTTACTAAAGCTATGATTTGATCTATCAGCAACCAACAGGTTTGGGTTTATTCCTGACCTGTGTCTCCCTAGAGCCTGTACCCTACTCTTGATTTGCATAAATGAATTAGTGTTTTTGAATATTTTGTGAATATGCAATTGAGCCAATTATTGTCGATTAGGTGATTGATTGACGTTCTCCAAGCAGGTACAACCCCACTCGGCATGCCTCTTTCCGGCCCTTCTATTCAAAGTGCAATGACTTGCCATTGTAAATGCTGCTGACTGACAGATGTGCAAGACTGTTTCTATACACCCCTAATGAGTGAATGAATGACAAGATGAGAAAAGGCGATTAAGCATGGTATATCACCTGTTGTTTTTCTTGGAAAGAAAGTGTGCACACAGTACAAAATGCATCTGTACACAGACCCATACACGTGAATACTAAACACCTCCATCTCTCATAATGACGCATTCAATCTGCAGAGGCTTTTGATACTTTCAAGGGCACACCTGAATATGTGCCCACACACACACCATCTCAAGCACACATACATACTCACATACACAGTGTGTCTCATATATCCGCTCTCTTACATACATCAGACTTTGATGCACCTTTTCTTTAGCAGACACACCATCTTATCCTATCTCTCTGTCTCAGGCTAGAGGAGAGGCTACTCCTGGCCTGATGGTGAGTGTGTGTGTGTGTGTGTGTGTGTGCGTGCGTGCGTGCGTGCGTGCGTGCGTGTGTGCAGAGGTGAGTGGGAGTTGATTGAGTTTGCTGAGCTACAGCCCATGGGACTGTAGACAATATTACAGGACTCACACTATAGCCAACACACACACATATACACCAGAAGAGCAACCAGGTACTACACACTCAATTTTATCAGGGCTTATGTCTATGGAAGTTGAGCATATGTGACCTCCTCTGATTCTACACCTTCCTCTCTGCCTGCCTCTCTGTCTATCAATGTCAATCTGTATGGCTCATGCCTTTCTGCTTCACTTTGTCTCTCACTGTGTGTCTTCTCTGATACAGCTAACCTCTCTCACTATGGTTGTAACTGCATATGCACGTTAATGCATAATATGTCGTTTTTTGGGGAGCTTTGGAATCAGTGGAAGACTGTGACTGTAAACGTGTATTGATCATTGTCTTTTTTTTTCTCATTGCAGAGAAGGGGTCCCAGTAAAATATAAGTTTCTGCAGGACCATTTCCAATCATCTCCAATAATATATCCAACATTATGAACAGCAGTCTTTATAACCTCAATGCAGTGTATGTGGTATGTTAATGCAAGCTGAGGTAACAGGCACCGACAAACTTCTGGCCCCATCTGAAATCTCTGATTTCATCAGATTGATATGTGTAAAAAAAACTATTTCTTTATCTGCTTTAGAGGCAGATGTTTATTCCTCTTCTCAAACACGTTTCAGTATGATCAACATGCTAAGTTATGTAGCGCCATTATACAAATTCAAATTTCTTCTCAGTCCCATATTTTTACATTACAAAATTGATCCCAAAAGTAACTAGTATGACTACGTGAATCCACATTGAATTTAGAATGATTTTTTCATGTTGCATTTACAAGAAAACATCCTTATAGTCCATGTTATTTGTTGGAAATAATGGCCCTTATCTGCAGTTCTGTATGACAGTGTGCTTATTGTTATAAGCGATATAGTTAATAGGATGTATACATTTATTCTGTCAGAAAAATAGAATAAGAAATGTGTTTGTGTGAGTGTCCACAGAATCAGAGAACTATACTTCAATCTCCTCCTTTCCTTTTTCCTCTTCTTCCCTCTGTCTTGTACTTTGCCTCGGACGAGTTGTGGGTGTCTTTGTATTGGGAGTGTCATGTCTTTTAAAATACATCATAATGTTCACTTACGAAAATATGATTCCATTTAAAAGAAAAAAAACCCCTAAAAAACAATGTTCCATGGTGTAGCTACAACGTTATTGGAAGGTTGTGACCTTGGCATGTCCTTATGTTCTCAATCATATCTTATAAGGACATGTATAGCATTATGCATGTGCCTTTCCTGCACCACCCTCTCATCCAAATACAATAGTTTCTGGCAAAAATGCTCAATGGCAGCAGCCATATTGTCAGAGTCGAGCTTTCAATACAATAATCTACAAAGGAGTGACTGACATCAGGGATGAGGACAGTGCAAAGTCAAATCGATAGGTGTTGAATGTTTTAATATTTATCCATCTTTTTATCCTTGAAGCTACATAGAAGACATAAGCCACACTTTCTCATCTCAATGCTGTTCCTGAGAATAAAGCTGAGTGATGGCAAACTCCTTTCCCCATCCGCTTCTCTTCAGGATTACTACTGGGATTTACCTTCATCAAACTCACCTTATGCCTCTAAAAGTATGTAGTAACAGTTACCTTCTCTCACCCCCCACCTCCTTCTCTTTCACTCTCGCTCTCGACCATCTATAGGTGAATGTTAGTGGTCACTGTTGGCCGATCTGTCCAGAAAATTTAATCAGCCAGCAGGGTTGGGCAGCCAAGGAGGCACAAGTGCCAAGCCCTACACTGATTTAATTGTGTGAGTATTTTCGTCTGTGTTCGTGGGTACATGTTTATATTACATAGGAAGTATTGTACACATTTTTCTTTTTCATTTTAGGGTTTCATTTGTCTGTGTGTGTGTGTGTCTCAGGGGCTAGAACATTAATAAAAGGGCTCATATCTCTTGAGCAGAAAATTGTCTCCAAGAGATTTGAGCCCTGTTGCCAGATGGTGCCACTGTAATGATGTAGTCTTTGCAAATGTGCTATGTGAGATTCTGGAAAAAGGAAAAAAACAATGCAGTTGGCTCAATCTCAAAATTCATAAATGCATTTGGGGCTTTATATATAAATGACTCAACAAAAATATTTTTAAATGCACACAAATATAGTTCTCATTCTACATAAATGTAAAAAAAATCC
Source organism: Mola mola (assembly GCA_001698575.1). NCBI lineage: Eukaryota > Metazoa > Chordata > Actinopteri > Tetraodontiformes > Molidae > Mola > Mola mola. The sequence goes on from KV751352.1 coordinate 6,168,699, forward strand.
AAATACAAACTATTAATGTTCACAAACAGTTTTCTGATGCACACATAAAATATATACTTAATGGAAATCCACAGATACATGTATTTAAAAATAATTAGCTGTTTTTTATCAAAAACATATATGTATGTTGTGTCATTTATTCACCAATGATTACACCTGCATTTACAAATTGCTTGTGGTTTTTTAACTGCACTGCATTTATGTGTGGGATTTTCCTGTTTCAGCTGTGCTGGCGCATTCAATATGATTGGCTAAAAAGTAAAAACACCACACCATGTTTGGATGTTTTACTTTTCAGCCAATCACATGAGACCCTATGCAGAGCAATCCATGAGTAATTTTGTTACAAATGTGAGATTGGTGTGTTCATTAACTGAAGGGCAAACTTCTGTAGCTAAATTCAGTTTTCCTTTAATAAGACTGCACATATCCATTCTCTCACAGAGTAAGTATTGGTTGTCTCAATACTGTATTGGCTGTACAGTATTTCAATACTGCTGCAAACAGGTGGCTAATATCAGCTAACATTCATACATTATATGCTGTTAGAGAATCAAAACTGCCAAATGGTCAATGTGTGAAGTCTTTTCATGACAGCTAGTTACCTTTTTATTTATTAGAGTTAATGTCAGTACTGAAATGACAAAGGATATGATGAGATGAAAAAATGACGTAGCTACAGAAGATAGCCCTCCTGTAAATAAACATACTGATCTTAATTTGGCAACATAATTATTCAGGAATGCTTGCAAGGACACATTCATGTGATTGGCTGAAAAGTAAGATAAGATAAAATAAGATGTAACTTTACTGATCCCCCTTGGGAGAAATTCAGGTTGACACAGCAGCACAGAGGTGAGTAGCAGTGCAGAGTAAAAATTACCAAAATAAGTCAGCACACAGTATAAGACGGTATAAATAAAAACTAAAATACTAGAAATTAAAAATATACTAAGTATTATGTACAACCTGGCCTCTGTGTATAAAGCATGCAAAGTGCTATGTTCCTGAGATTTATAAATAGATAAATAGAGTGTATCATGAAGTTTACATACCGAATAGTGAGGAATTCTATATATATAAACAGTTGGACATGTGCAGCATCGGGGTTTTTTCCTCTAGAGTGATGTACGGATTGAGTCCTTAATCTGTGGAGTGGGTGGTGCTGGGAGGGGTGGGAGCTGTAGTGTTGTGCAGTCTGATGGCAGATGGAATGAAGGAGCACCCCAAGGGCTTTGAGGCCTGTGGCTTGATGCGTCTGTGGCTAAAAGTGCTCCTGAATTTCCGTAGCTCGACATATAGAAGATGAGAAGGATTGTCCATGATAGCCTTCAACTTTCCTATCATCCTCCTCTCAGTCACTACCTCCACACTGTCCAGTTCCATCCCCACCACAGAGCTGGCTTTCCTCACAAGCTTGTTCAGTTAGTTTCCACCATTGCTCCCAATGCCGCCTCCCTAACACACAGCAGCAAAGAAGATGACACTGGCCAGTGCAGAGTGGTAGAACATCCGTAACAGCCTGGTGTCCACTAGTTGAAGCAGACGTTGGGGGTGTAGAGGGTGAACAACAATGGTGACAGTACTGTTCCCTGGGTTGTTCCAGTGCTGCTTGTCACCACGTCTCACAAGCAGCCTTGCAGCCTGATATACTGCAGCCTGTTTGTGAGGTACAGTAGTCTGTTATCCATGCCAAAAGGTTCTGGTCCACCTGTATCACAGAGAGCTTCTCAGCCAGATGGACCGGCAGTACTGTGTCAAAAGCACTGGAGAAGTCAAAGATAGTCAAACAACAGAAGTCAAGCATAACCGTCACTGTGCTTTGTGGCCTATCCAGGTGCATATAAGCTCTGTGAAGCAAGTGGATGATGGTATCTTCCACGCCGATGCCAGCCTGATAAGCAAATTGCAGCAGGTCCAGGCAGTTGCATACCAGGGGCCTGAAGTGTTGCAGGACCAGTCTGTCAAAGATTTTGATGATGTGTGACCTTAGAACCACAGGCCTGAAGTCATTTAGAGCACTGGGACAACCATTTTTATGCACCGGGACTATACAGGATGTCTTCCAAAACTTGGGCACCCTTTTCAGCCACAGGGAGAGGTCAAAAAGATATCTGAAGACTCCTGCCAGCTGCTCTGCACGCACCCTCAGCACCCGCTGGTTGATGTTGTCTGGTACCCTGGCCTTGTTGGTCCTAGTCCTGGTGAGCTGCCATCTCACCTGGCTGGTTTTGATGATTGGAGGTATGGAGGAGGGGTGACTGTCAACCCTGCTGGGTGTCTGACTGCCTCCCCTGGTGGTAAGGGAAGGGGGGGGGGAACTGTTCTGTTTGGGCCTGGTCTGTGCTGGTGAGTCAAATCTGTTAAAACACTCCCACTTGAGGATGTTTGTGGATTTGCATTACATATAAAATGTCCTGTAATATATATGTATATATCTATGTCTGTCCTTCTGTGGGCCCATCACCCACAGGTGTCCGGTGCTATGTGGATCGGGTGGCAGTCAAAGGCAGAGGCCTTGATCCCCAGTTGCTGAAGTTGGCTATTGGGACATGGGACGTTACCTCTCTGGTGGAGAAGGTACCTGAGCTTGTGTGTGAGGATGAGAGATTGTGACTAGATATAGTCAGGCTCACTTCAATACACAGATCAGGATCTGGAACCAGACTTCTTGAGAGGGGTTGGACTCTTTTTCTTTAATGGAGTTGTTCAAGGTGAGAGGTGGAGAGAAGTTGTGGCCTTACTAATAGCTCCCCCGTTTCTCAGACAGTGTGTTGGAGTTTACCCCGGTGGATGTAAGGGTTGCTTCCCTGCACTTTCGGGTTGGGGAACATGTCCTGACTGTAGTTTGCACCTATGCACAAAACAGCAGTTCTGAATACCCACCCTTTTTGGATTCCTTGGAGCGGGTGCTGGAAAGAGCCCCTGCTGGGGACTCCATTGTTCTACTGGGAGACTTAAATACTCACATGGGCAATGACAGCAAGACCTAGAAGGGTGTGATTGTGAGGAATGGCCTAGCCATGCAGTGCTCAGTTATTGGAGTTCTGTGCTAGCCACAGTTTGTCCATAACAATCACCATGTTCAGCCATAAGAGTGTCAACAAGTGCACCTGGCACCAGGACATCCTAGGTCGACAGTCAATGATCGACTTTGTGATTGTATCATCTGATCTGCAGCAGTATGTGGTGGACACTCGGGAAAAGAGAGGAGCAGAGCTGTCAACTGATCATCACCTGCCAGAAAGACTGGGCAAGTCCAAGTGTATAGTGAAGGTGAACCTGACCAAATCAAATCAAATCAAAGTTTATTTGTATAGCCCAAAATCACAATTTACACTTTATCTCACTGGGTTTGACAAACCTTACAGATGTAACACCCTCTGCCCTTAGACCCTCAAACCGGGTGAGGAAAAACTTAAAAAAAAAACCTCAAGGGAAATAAGAAACCTCAAGAAGTACCACAGAGGTGGTATCCTTCTTCCTAGACGTGCAATAACTGCCACTTGTACAGAACACAACAACATGACCGTTGTTAACAGTTTACTAAGAATGTTTGAGTTCATATGAGTCTATAAATCCAGATATAGTATGGGTATAGTATGTTGGTCCAGAAGTCATTGTAATCCATGGGCTAGGCTGGTCAATCCAACGTTCTCACCATTCGTTTTCTGCGGTAGGTGTCAAAACACTACTTGTAAATGCTCTGAGATCATGAGGAGGACTCCCGAGCAGATCTCCAAATGGATCAAAGATGGGGGACGATGTCAAAAATGTGGGCGCACAACCCTATGGTAACCCATAGAGTGGCTGACTAAACTCTGCCTAAGCCTTGCAACCATCTCCTGGTTATGCATAGCATAGCCAAGACTTGTATTTTACTAATCACCGCTCAACAAGGTATACAGTATGTTGTTCACCCTTTGCAAACTGGTAGAGTCTATCTGAAGGTTGTGCTAGTATTGTGCAGAAGGATTAGACAACTCTTCAGACCTTCGCAGCCTTCGATGATGGGGCACAACGAACAATAATCCTGTCTGCAACTGTTACGGAATTACAGCTACAAGGTAGAAGGGAAATTATGGCTGTCCGGACTGTATGTGAGGATGTTGTCAAGCTCAGTGGACAAGCAGTAAACTCTCCCCCTCCAAACAGATCAAACCACTCTGTCACCTGTAAAATATATAGTATCCAAGGGGCATTCAAGGCCGAGGCATTAGCCCTTGCTGACCAGTCATATCCTATCTCAACCCTACAGAAACCGTACAGACACCTGAGACATATCCCCTTAGATGCTTTTAAAAAGGGATGCCCTCTATACTCCTGATTGGATCAGACCACATGCACCTGATTGCTGCCCATGAGCCAGGTTTTGCCCAGCTAGTACCCCTCCGTGGACACTCCGTGGCCCTGATGGTCTTCTTCCTCACTTGGCAGAGACAGAGCAATGCCTCTACCACTTTGCAGCCAACTCCAAGTGATATCTATCATCACGTTGCAAAGTTATGGCAGCTTGATATCCTCCCTTACAGTAGTGAGAAATTCATCATGCGATCCTGTCAGGATCGGGAAGCTACTGCCGCTCTTGAGACCGGGACTAAGCTCATTCAGGCTAAGGATTGCCTGAATTATGCATCCCCATTCCTGCATGCAAAAGGATCTCTGGCTTGGATCTACAATCAAAAGATACCAAATCTGGTTGATGGAGGATGCATGATAAAGCTGTAATGTGGAGCTGCAGATCAGACATCTGAATCCTGGTTCATTTCACATCATGGGGCGGGTGTGGCTGATGGTAAAGTAGTCGTGCAGTGATTGTAAGGTTCCTGATCCTGTTAACAATTAACATGTTGAAGTTTCCTTGAGCAAGACACTGCACCGCAAATTGCTCCTGGTGCTGCGCCATCAGTGTATGAGTGTGCGAATGGTTAACGCTCCTGATGACCAGGTGGCACCCTGTGAGGTAGTCACTGCCACCAGTGTATGAATGTGTGTGTAAATGGGTGAATGCAAAACCTGTTCTGTAAAAGCGGTTTGAGTGGTCAACAATAACCAGAAAAGTGTTATATATCCAATCATCCTGTGGACCATAATAACAAGGACTGACTGGTCTTCAATCATTCCTTCTACTACTCATGTCCCTCTTTTAATGCCCAGTTGTTGCTTGGTCTTTCACTAGGTCCGTCAGTACTTCTATGATTTTGGCAACATGCTGTTGGAATCAGCTGGGACATCTGAGCAACACTCCCAGAAGACCAACCGCTTCTCTGTTTCATGTGGAGGAATATGGAGGTCATCGGAGAACAAGGTATCTACAAATCGCATGTTCTACCCTTCAGCACTACATCCAGTCCATTTTGCGCCAACTTAGCCCTCCAGAAGCATGTCCGTCCGGACCAAAAGGGCAAGGAAGATATCCTTTCTTCTGTGGAACAGTGCTTTTATGTAGGCAACTGCCCTCCTTCCTGCCTTTCCTCCCCCGAGGCTGCCAACGACTTGATTAACAGGATGCATCCACTTCTTGGCCCTGGAGGCTTTGAAATCTGCCAGTGGGCAAGTAACCACCTTACAATGGTTGTACATCTGGCGTCTACCGCCATGTCAACAGCTACAGAGTTGTGGCTCATGAAGGACCACACTGATCCTTAGGAGCCTTGCCATCCTTTCGGTTACATCATACCACCTGAGCCCAGGTCATTGTACAGCAGCTGTGGTCCAAGAAACACAACCAAGATGATCCCAATCTTCCACCTGATCTCCCTGCCCGTTGGAATTCATGTGAACGTGAATTCCCAGATTTTGCAGCCAATCGGACTGCGACTGCACAACTGGGGTAAGCGTATTGGTTCACTTTCTGTTGTCCGTGTATGGTCGTCTTGCAGCACCTTGCTAATTAGGAGTAATCTGGAGGGTTTTTAACTACAGTAATTGTTGAACTGTTGTGTACTTAAACCGTACACCCTTGTACTTAAGTACCATTTAGCCCTCTCTCATTTTAGCGAATTATATCTCTATTCTTACAACTGCTCTTTTCATAGACAAGATCTCTGCTATCAAGTCTTCTCCTCCATCCTCCGCATCAGATCCTGTTGTCTCTCCAATTTGCCCAGTCGTCTTTGAGAGCTTTGAGCAGGTATCTCTTTCAGCTTTAGCTGATATAGTACAAAAATTGCGGCCTCCTTACCGCCCCCTTGACAGCATTTGTCACTGCCCCCTTAAATAAGTTTTCTGTACCATTGGGCCCTGTGTTATGGATCTGATTAATTCCTCTTTGATGCCTGGCTGTGTCCCAGCTGCCTTTAAACAGGCTGTGGTCCAGCCTCGCATCAAAGAACAGAATTTTGACACCACTGTTCTGTCTAATTTTAGGCCCATCGCCAAGCTTCCTTTTCTCTCAAAGGTCTTGGAGAAGGTAGTATATGAACAATGGCAGTTTTACATTGATCTTACATTGAAGTTCCAATCCGGCTTCAAATCACATTACAGCACAGAAACAGCACTTATAAAAGTTTTAAATGACCTGCTTTTAAGTGTTGATTCTGACTGTTTTGATGTCCTGGTGCTCCTAAACCTGACAGCTGCCTTTTATACGGTGGATCACAATATTCCGATGTCACGTATAGACCAATATGTGGCCATTAGGGGTACGGCCCTCAAATGGTTTCAATCCTACCTCTCAGACAGGAGTTTCTCTGTCCAGCTGGGCCAGTATTATTCAGCCACCTCCCCGCTGAGCCTCAGGGCTCTGTTTTGGGCCCCCTCGTTTTTTCATTATATATGCTTCCTTTGGGGTCCATTTTTAGGAAGTACAATGTTTCTTTTCATTGTTTTGCTGATGATGTATGTAGAATGATCGAGTGTAGTCTTCTCTCCGTTTAACTCTGCTTTATTAGTCAGCGAGAACATATAGCATGGAGCGGTTTTCTATATATGATGCAAACATCATGTCTATTACCGTAAAGAATCACTGTCGTAAAAACTGTTGCGAACCTTAACATTACCTTTGCCTTATATAAACCATACATGACATCTCCCCCTTTTTTTCATTGTTATTTCCAATAACACAAACTGCATATAGCAGCATTCAATAGTAAACAACATTCATAGTAAACAACATATCAGCCTGGAAAATATTTCAAGTAGGTTTTCTTCACAAACATAAAGTGTAGCCTTAACATGTTGGTAATGTTGCAGCACTAGTAAACACATTTATCCTGTAAACATTTCTCCCATGACTGGGATAATCCTGTAAACAAAATCAAAGTGCAATTAGTTATAATCATGTCATCTCTAAACTCAAATGCAATTTCCTTGACTTAAACTTAAACTTTGTAACATTATGTTACTTTAAAATTAACCAATGTCCTGCAATATGGATGTTACAGTTTTACAATTAAACAATTTGAACACTACAGTCGGTATTCATCTTTTTTTTTTTCTTCCCCAGTCCCCTCCAAAGGCCATATGATTGACACGTCAGTGTCTGTCTACAGGTTTAGCCTGTCGACTGGTTTGCACACACATCCAGCTCTGGTGTGAAACTGTCCTGGTGTGTGCAAGGCTCGTGACCTCACTCGGGTGTGACGACACTCGCAGATTGGAAAACGACTCCAGGACCATCAGCTGATGCAGGAAGAGTGCCTTGGTCAGGTTGTAGGGACAAATCTGCCCGGAGATAACAGCGGTTTAACCGCAGCACTCCTCCTTGTGGAATGTTGATAAGATATGACCTTGGAGTCATACATTCCGGTGTGACGGAAGAGATCTGGCTCCGTGGCGATGGTTGTAATAGAAGGCCTGTTTTGCCTTCTCACCAGCATTGTTTCGTTTAACATTCTCTCTGTTGGGCCATTTGGGTCGAAGATTATTTTCCGGAGTAGGGAGTGTTGTCCTTATTTTTCTCACCATTAAGAGTTCCACCGGACTGACTCCTGTTGTGGTGTAAGGGGTTGATCTATAGCTCATTAGGGCTATTAGTGGATCTTCTTGTCGGAGGATTCTCTTTGCAGTCTGTACTGCTCTCTCTGCATGACTGTTTCCCTGAGGATGGTGAGGACTAGACGTGTTTTAGACAGCTGTCTTGCTAGCTCCTGAAATTCCGTGCTGGAGAATTGAGGGCAGTTGTCACTCACCACCTCATTTGGGGTCCCAAACCTTGCAAAAGTTGCTTTGAGTCTCTGAATAACTTGAGTGCTGGTGGTGGACGGTAGGTGTAGCACCTCGAGGAACCGTGAGTAGTAATCTGAGATGACAAGGTAGTTGCTTTTGTTGTGTTCACAGAGGTCCCGAGCTGTTCTTTTCCATGGACGTTCAGGCAAAGGTGTAGAGATGAGCGGATCCTTCTGTAGAACCCGCTTGTGTTCTTGGCAAGTGTGGCATGAGATCACTGTCCGTTTGAGTTCTGCAGAGAGTCCCGGCCACCAAACTTATGATTTTGCCCTCTCTCTACACTTCATCAGCCCCTGATGTCCATCGTGTATTCTGTTTAAGATGTCTGCCCTCAGTGACTGTGGGATGATGATCCTGCTCCCCCGTATGAGCAAGCCATCAGCCTCTGATAGCTCATTCTTCACCTTCATGTATGCTCTGACCGTCGGTGGGATGTTCCCACTGTGTTCTGGCCATCCGTTTCTAATGAGTTTGAAAACAGTCTGCAGTTCACTGTCAGCAGCGGTGGCCATCTTGATGCTCTCCATTCTGCTTGGAGAGGCTGGGATGCCCTATATCACTGTGGCTACATAGCATTCCACCTCACTATGTGTGTCAGTCACTTCCTTTGTGTACGTTTGTGTGCTTTGGGACAGGGTATCAACGATGAGGAAAGTTTTTCCAGGCACATACTCAGCCACTGATTTGTACCTCATAAGTCGCATTAGGAGACGTTGGCATCTCAAGGGACTCGCTAGTTGATAAGTGGCACTAACGGTTTGTGATATGTCTCAAGCCTGAACTCATCCAAGCCGCATAGATACTTGTAAAACTTTTTAGCACCACTCCAAGTCCAAAGCTGCTGGCATCGGCAGACACGGCTGTGGGCCTCATGACATCATAAAAGGCAAGAACTGGTGCCTTTGTCAGCATCCTTTTAATGTCCTCAATAGCTGACTGCTGTGAATAGCCCCAGGTCCAGATATTCTTGCTCTTTAGAAGCTCGTACAATGGCTGCCCCACTGTTGCAAGGCCTGGAACAAACCTCCCCAGGTAGTTCACCATGCCCAGGAGTCTTTTGAGCTCCTGAACATTCCCAGGCGGTGGCAGCTGGTGGATGGCCTCAATGTTGTCGGGGTCCGGCCTTGCCCCTGACTGGTCGATAATATGACCCAGGAAACGAAGTTGGCTCTGCCTGAGGGAACATTTCTCCTTATTGAGTTTCAGGCCTGCTGACCTGACGTGCTGCAGAACCCGTTCTTAAAACATTATCTGTCGAGCGGCATTATAAATGTGGTCAACTGGTAGCTCTCTGGGTGTAGTGGAATCTGCCAGAATCCACTTGCAGCCTCTAGGTAGGAAAACACTGTTGCACCGCTTAGCTTAGCTGTTATCTCATCAGGGGTTGGCAAGATATAGTGCTCTCTTTTAACTGACTTGTTCAGTTTTGTCAGATCAACTCCGATCCTAGCCTTGGCTGTGTTCTTTTCAGGACCGGAAACATAGGCGCGCACCACTCATTTGGTTGGATCACTCGTTGGATGATGCCATTGTTCTCCATCCTCTTCAGTTCCTCCTTTACTTTCTGTAGCATGGGAAAAGGCATGCGACGTGCGGTGTGCACGGCATGTGGCACAGCATCGTCTTGTAACTCGATTTTAACCGGTTCAGTTTTAAGCATGCCGTGTTCACCATAGGCTTTCAGATAACAGGTGTTGGGTTTTATTTAATCTATTCGCTTTACCAGATACCTTACTGATAGGGTCCGGCTGAGTAAATTGTTGACTCTGTGTTCCACGGACTACGTAAGATGTGAATGGGTAATCTTTCCCTTTGTATAAATCAGGCAGCTCACTTGCACTTCTCCATCATCCTTGTTGAGTTTAGTAGCGAGTCTGTAACGTTCAAAGCGCTGTTTCTCTCATGGTTCCGTTCTCTGCTTTTATTTTGGTAGTTGTGTTTAGTTCTGTCTCCGGTGTTTTTTGTTTTACCTCGTTTCAGGGCTGGAAGTGGTTCAGGTGTGCTGAGCTGATTACCCGCAGCTGTTCCTGATTCATCAGTGGCTGTATTTAAGACACAGAACCTGATCTGCTCGTCGCCAGAACGTCTTGTTCCGCGCCCGGTAAACCTCGATTGCTCCCTATGTCCTGATTGCTTCGACTTCCTTCTTTCCATGTTCTTCGCGTCCGATTCCCCTAGTTCTGCTCTAGTGATTTTTCTTTGCTACTACTTCTCACTCTTGCTCTCCTCCTCTCGCTTGCTCAATGTGTCACATGTTGAGTTATTCCTCTGCCTCTTTTAGCGATAATGATATGTGTATTAAGTGTAGTTTATTTGCTACGCTGGAGGCGAGGCTTAGGCTACGATCCGCATCTTGCAAACCAAACCAGTCGCCTCGCTAGCTAACAAGCCCCCATTAGCCGGTATGGGTCAAGTGAAAGCAGCTCATAGAAGAAAGAATAGTCCTAAGCAGAAGCCCAAGGTTCACCACCAACCTGTTCATGTTTCAAACAGATTTTCCCACTCAATGACACCCCCACTGATAAACCGACTCTAGTATTTCACGTCTCTATATGAGGAAACGTGAAATTTTCCATACCAGTGGCCATAGTCAAATGTATTCCCGGGGCCAAAGCAGGCAGCGTGGAATCAAATTTAAAACTGCTGGCAAAGAGTAAGCATAAATACAATAAGATTATAATTCATGTTGGCGGTAATGACATTCGGCTACACCAGTCGGAAGTCACTAAAATTAATGTTATCTGACCAGTGACGACATGTTTAGTCGCCCGTCGTCGTTGAACCGTTGGCTGTCAAGATGGTGTCCAGCAAATGACATGGGCTTCATTGATAATTGGCCGACTTTCTGGGCAAGACCTGGTCGAATTAGGAGAGATGGCATCCATCCTACTTGGGGAGGAGCTGCTGTCATTTCTAGAAATATGGCCAGACTTATTAATCAGCCAAATTGACAATTTAGAGTTGAGGCCAGGAAGCAAATTTACAGTCTTACACACTTCTCCACACGAGAATTACATGTGGACTTTTGAATATCAGACCCCTATCATCTAAAGGTGTATTAATAAATGAGCTTACATCGGATAATACTATTGATTTATTCTGCCTTACTGAAACTTGGCTGTGTCAAGATGAATATGTAAGTCATCCAGTCCACTCCTCCCAGTCAAATTAATATACACATTCTGAGAGACACTGGCAGAGGTGGTGGAGTTGCAGCCATTTTCAATTCTGCCCTTTTAATAAACCCAAAGCAACATTTTAGTTCATTTCAAAATCTCATTCTTAGCATTTCTGATCCAACCATCAAAAGTGTGTTTGTAAAAATGTATCGAGCACCAAGACACTACATTAAATTGCTATCTGAATGTTTAGGCTGTCTCTCAGCCTTGGTCCTTAAAACAGATAAAGTTATTGTTGTAGGTGGCTTTAATATCCATGTAGACATTGAAAACGACAGTCTTGGTACTGCATTTATGTCACCGTTTGATTCATTTGGCTACTATCAGTGTGTACAAGAATCAATTCACACTTTTAATCACACCCTTGATCTTCAAATCAAATCAAATCAAATTTTATTTGTATAGCCCAAAATCACAATTTACACATTATCTCACTGGGCTTTGACAAACTGTACAGATGTGACATCCTCTGCCCTTAGACCCTCGAACCGGGTGAGGAAAAACTTAAAAACCCTAAACAAGGAAAATAAGAAACCTCAGGAAGAACCACAGAGGAGGGTTCTTGTTCCGATATATGACATTGAAATTGATCACTTAAAAGTCTCTGCGCAAAATTTACTTTTTCTTAGATCATTATTTTCTAAAATTGGAATTTCACCAAGAGTCACTAGTTATCATAGCAGATGCATATCTGAGAACGCTGTTGATAAATTTGAAGAAATTATTCCTTCTGCATTAAATTCAGTGCCATATCCCAATATAACAGAGGAGACATATATTAATTTTAGTCCCTCCCATCTTTATCACCTTGTTGATTACACTGCCGGCTCTCTACATGCTTCGCTTGATTCTATTGCCCCAGTTAAAAAGAAAACAAAAACACTCAAGAGACTCACTCCATGGCATAATCTTAGTACTCATAAGTTAAAACAGAAAATTCACAAACTTGAAAGGAAATGGCATTCTACTAAACTGGAAGAGTCACTCCTGGCCTGGCAGGATAGCCTTAAAGTATATAGGAGGGCCCTTTGCCGTGCAAGATTACTATTCATCGTTAATAGAAGAAAACAACAATAAGCCCAGGATTATTTTCAGCACTGTAGCCAGGCTGAGAGTCATCATTCTTGTGAACCATGCATTCCTAGAGCCCTCACCATTGATGATTTTATGAAGTTCTTTAATAATAAACTTCTACTCATCAGAGAAAATATACGACACCTTACAGATTCCAGTTCAACAACGGGAACAAAAGAGGCTGTTACTAGTCCTGATGTGTGTGTGGAAAGCTTCCATCCAATTGACCTTGATGAACTAACTACAACATTATATTTATATAAATCATCAACTTGTACACTAGACCCCATACTTACTAAGCTGATCAAAGACGTTTTACCCTTAGTTAGCACTCCGCTACTGAATATAATCAATGTATCCCTTGTAACAGGTTATGTGCCCCAGTCTTTTGAAGCTGTAATTAAAACACTCTTAAAAAAAACTTACTGTGGACCCAGAAGTTCTAGCTAACTATAGACCAATATCCAACCTCCCCTTTCTTTCAAAGACTTTAGAGAAAGCAGTAGCTAAACAACTATGTGGCTTTTTCAGGATAATAGTCTATTTGAAGATTTACAGTCAGGTTTTAGAAAGCGTCACAGCATAGAAACAGCACTGGTAAAAGTTACAAATGACCTCTTCACGGCATCTGATGAGGGACTTTTCCCGTTACTACTCTTTTTAGGTCTTAGCGCAGCTTTTGACGCTATTGATCATAACATACTACTACATAGGATGGAACAAATTTGCATTAAAGGATCTGTTTTAAGATGGTTTAAATCCTACTTATCTGATAGATATAATTGTGTTGATGTTAGTAATGAATAATCCAGATAAGACAAGTTTAGTCACAGAATCACAAGGTTCTGTGCTTGGACCAATAGTATTCAATCCATACATTTTCATTGCTATGCAGATGACACACACTTATACTTATTATTGAAGCCAGATGAAACCCATCAGTAAGCTAATATACAGACATGTCTTAAGGACATTAAAAACTGGATGTCTCATAACTTTTTATTGTTAAACTCTGACAAAACTGAATTAATTGTGCTGGGCCCCAAACACATTAGAGAATCATTATCCAGCAACATAGTTAATCTGGATGGCATTGCCTTGGCCTCCAGCACCACTGTCAGAAACCTGGGTGTTATCTTTGACCAGGAGCTGTCTTTTAAATCACATGTTAAACAGATTTCAAGGACCGCCTTCTTTCATCTCTGTAACATTGCTAAAATCCGGCACATCCGGTATTAAAAGGATGCAGAAAAACTAGATCACACATTTGTTATTTCCAGGCTGGATTACTGTAATTCTTTATTTTCAGGCTACCCTAATAAGAATTGAAAGCCTCTTCAGTTAATCCAGAATGCAACAGCGTGTGTACTGACAATATTTCCCCCGTACCAGCTTTTCTGCACTGGCTCCCAGTTAAATCCAGAATAGAATTTAAATTCCTTGTCCTCACCTACAAAGCTATTCATGGCCAGGCATCATCTTATCTTAAAGAGCTATCAAGCTCCTCTCCTGTGGAACCATCTTCCAGTCTCGGTACGAGAGGCAGACACACTGTCTGATTTTAAGTGTAGGCTTAAAACCTTTGTTTTTGATAAAGCTAGTTAGGGCTGGCCTATCTAGCCCTTAGTTATACTGCTCTAGGTTTAGGTTACTTGGAGAATATTTCATGATGCACTGAGCTCTCTTCTCTGCCACCTCTGACTTTGACTCCATCTCTGCTTCTCTAAATGTCCATATCCTTATACTAACTTTATTTCTTCCCCAGAGTCTTTGTGCTTTATCATCCTGCAGGTCTTTCTAGGTCAGGGTGGGAGCTGCTGCTGTGGTCCTGCCTAATGCCTACTGCTCAAATTAGAGATCCTGTGACATAGATCCTAGGCTGGATTGCCCAGCCTAGCCCATGGATTACAATGACTTTTTGAAAAACATACTGTACCCATACTATATCTGGATTTATAGACTCATATGAACACAAACATTCTTAGTAAACTGTTATTGTCATGTCAGGGTCTAAGGGCAAAGGGTGTCACATGTGTACAGCTTGTCAAATCCTAGTGAAATAATATGTACACTGTGATTTTGGGCTCTACAAATAAAATTTGATTTGATTTGATTTGATTTGATCACTGTCCCACAAGTCTACTTCCCTTCATCCCTCTCAGAAGAAAGCACATCATATCTACATCTACATATCTTATGTGATTCATCTGAAGTGGTATATGGATTTGTTGCATACCTCTCTGTCTTGTCAGCAGTTGAAGTCAACACCTGATTTGTAATGGCTTGGTCCGGGGTGACCCCCAAGAAGAAGCTTTCAATGTCGCACCTCAAGCTCTGTGCTGCCCTCACTGGAGCTCAGCTGGCCTCTCTCCTGGGAGAGAACTCACTCTGCAACTACACCGCACCTACCTATGGAGTGACTTGTCCACTGTCCTGCATTGGCTCAATTCAGAATCCTGCCGTTATAAAGTGTTCTTAGGGACTAAAGTTGCAGAGATTTAAGAACTCACCAATTCACAGGTATTGACTCTGCAAGTAACCTAGCAGACGACCTCACCCTTGGCAAGACATTGGCTGAGCTTTCCAGGTCGAAAAGATGCGGTTGGAGATGCGGTTCCCCCTTTTTTTCAAGGCCCGTCTGATCAGTGGCCAGTCCTGCACAGTCCGGTATTGGAGGACCTCAATGAGTTGAAAAAGTTTACTTTCTGCAGCCTCACCTGCCCCATTCTACAAACCCTGCCTGATCCCTCAAAGTACAGCAAACTGGAATGAGCTTGTGACAGATATGACAGAGTTTATTTCATGAGGCAGCTAAATCTGACTCATCTGATCCTGACCTTAAGAAAGCCAAGAGATTAATTCATCAGGTAAGTCGGCAAGAAACTTTCCCTGCGGAGTTGAAAGCCCTCAAAGCTGATCAGGCTATCTTTACTCTGAAAGTAGTAGGATTACTTGCCTGGCTCCAATTCTTTCGCTCTTCCACAGGTCTGCTCAGAGTTGGATGTTGTCTAAGGAATTTTGACCCCATCTGCCCTCTCAATGCGCATCCCATCATGTTGGATCCTCATCACCCTGACTCTAAACTCCTCATCCAGGACATGGACCTCCTTCTTTATCCGGGCCATGACCTGTCAAGCAAATTTTCCCTGGTTGAGCCTTTCCAACTCTCTCCTCATCTGTCTGACTGATGTGTAGTCCATCCTGGGGGTGGAGGTGGGAGCTGGCTGTGATGGGGCAGTGAAGTGTCTGAAATGGAGGTTTGTTTGGCTCTTTGGGGGTTGGGGAAGGTTGACGGGGGTCAGGCGTGGAGCCTGAGACCACCACATTTGACATGTGTTGAAAGCTTTGCCTCTACTCAGGCTAAAGACGTGTTGCTGGTATTGTCTTTTACAAGACAGGGTTTTTGTTACCTATATTCCACTCCTCACATGCTTCTTTCAAAACTGTCCCAAGATTTGCTCCTTTGTGAGCACTCGTTCAGAGCACATGTCTGAAGCACATAATTCTTCAATTGTCGGATCAATATGATGACATGTCGCAGTTACATATGTTTCTGTTGTACATGATGTCCGTCCATCTGTTGTAAAAGCAACTGGTTCTCAAGTTTAATATCACTTGCCTTTTTCATACTGCCTTGGTACACAAGTTGCACTGAAGTGCTGTCTCATTGGGAATAAATATTTCGTCTCCAAAATATGAAGTGGCTAGCATATGTTATATCCATTGTTTGTTTGAAGTTGTGGTTGAACCTTTGTGGAAAAAAAGTTTGTCAAAGGTGTTGAGCTGGCAGCAACTGGTTTGTGTTGTTTCCTGAATATTGTAAAGACATTGTTTAAAGATCGCATATGCTTTGTCTGTTGACCCATCTTTTCTCTGAAAAAAAGTGTTTCCACATGGCTGATTTATTCCTGAGCAAGGATTGAACATCTTCCCCTTCACCTTTGTTGCCTGCCATTTTGCAATCATCATTTGGTGGTAAATGAATGCGTGCGTTTGAAATTAAAAATCAAATCAAATCAAATCAAATTTTATTTGGATAGCCCAAAATCACAATTTACACATTATTTCACTGGGCTTTGACAAACTGTACAGATGTGACATCCTCTGCCCTTAGACCCTCGAACCGGGTGAGGAAAAACTTAAAAAACCCTAAACAGGGAAAATAAGAAACCTCAGGAAGAGCCACAGAGGAGGGATCCTTCTTCCTAGGACGGACAGACGTGCAATAAATGTCACTTGTACAGAACACAAAAACATGATAACAACAGTTCATTTAGAATGCATAAAACATCCATGAGTCCCAGAGTCTGTGGATTCTATGAGTCCGGATGTATGGAAAGTCTAGTGATCCAGATGCAGGTGGACTCTGTTGGTCCAGGAGTCATTGTACTCCATGTAGGAAGATCTGGGTGTTGCTGAGTCCAAGAGTATGTAGAATCTGTAAATCCAGGGATATGTGAAGTGTAGTGGTCCAGAAGCAGGTGTAGTCTATTGATCCAGAAGCCATTGTGATCTGTGGGTCCCGATTTGCACTTGGAAATCCAGCCTAGGATCCAAGTCACAGGATCCAAGTCACAGGATCTCCTTTCCTAATGTGGCCAGGAGGCATCAGGCAGGACCACAGCAGCACCTCCCACCGCGACCTAGAAAAACCTGCAGGATGGTAAAGCACAACGACTCCGGGGAAGAAGTAAAGTTAGTGTAAGGATATGGACATTTACAGGAGCAGAGAAGGAGTCGGAGTCAGAGGGGGGAGAGAAGAAAGCTCAGTGAATCATGGAGTGTTCCCCCAGCAACCTAAGCCTATAGCAGCATAACTAAGGGCTAGATAGGCCAGCCTTAACTATAAGCTTTATCAAAAAGGAAGGTTTTAAGCCTACTCTTAAAATCAGAGAGTGTGTCTGCCTCCCGTACCAAGACTGGAAGATAGTTCCACAGGAGAGGAGCTTGATAGCTGAAAGCTCTGCCTCCCATTCTACTTTTGGAAATTCTTGGGATCACCAATAACCCTGCATCCTGGGAGCGTAAGGTTCTGGATGGGCGATAGGGTACTATGAGCTGTTCAAGATAAGATGGTGACTGACCATGAATAGCTTTGTAGGTGAGAACAAGGATTTTAAATTCTATTCTAAATTTAACGGGGAGCCAGTGCAGAGAAGCCAGTATGGGGGAAATATGGTCTCTGATATTAGTTCTAGTCAGTACACGCGCTGCTGCATTTTGGATTAACTGAAGAGTTTTTAAAATTTTGTTAGGGCAACCTGAAAATAAAGAATTACAGTAGTCCAGCCTGGAAGTAACAAACGCATGAACTAGTTTTTCTGCATCTTGTTGAGACAGGATGTGCCGGATTTTAGCAATGTTACGGAGGTGAAAGAAGGCGGTCCTTGAAATCTGTTTAACATGTGATTTAAAAGACAGCTCCTGGTCAAAGATAACACCCAGGTTTCTGACAGTGGTGCTGGAGGCCAAGGCAATGCCATCCAGATTAACTATGTTGCTGGATAATGAGTCTCTAATGTGTTTGGGGCCCAGCACAATGACTTCAGTTTTGTCAGAGTTTAACATTAAAAAGTTATGAAACATCCAGTTTTTAATGTCCTTAAGACATGACTGTAGATTAGCTAACTGATGGGTTTCATCTGGCTTCATTGATAAGTATAGTTGTGTGTCATCTGCATAACAGTGAAAATGTATGGAGTGCTTTCTAATAATTTTACCTACAGGAAGCATATATAGAGTAAATAGTAATGGTCCAAGCACAGAACCTTGTGGGACTCCATGACTAACCTTGTCATATCTTGATGATTCATCATTAACATGAACAAAATTATATCTATCAGATAGGTAGGACTTAAACCATCTTAGAGCAGATCCTTTAATGCCAATTTGGTGTTCCATCCTCTGTAGTAAGATGTGATGATCGATAGTGTCAAAAGCTGCACTAAGATCTAATAAGACTAGTATAGAGATAAGTCCCGCATCAGATGCAGTGAGGAGGTCATTTGTAACTTTTACCAATGCCGTTTCTGTGCTGTGATGCTTTCTAAAACCTGACTGAAACTCTTCAAATAGACTATTATACTGAAGAAAGCCACATAGTTGTTTCGCTACTGCTTTCTCTAGAATCTTTGAAAGAAAGGGGAGGTTGGATATTGGTCTATAGTTGGCTAAAACTTCTGGGTCTAGGGTAGGTTTTTTTAGGAGCGGTTTAATTACAGCTACTTTAAATGACTGGGGCACATAACCTGTTACAAGGGATAGATTGATAATGTTTAGTAGTGGATTTCTAATTAGGGGTAAAACCTCTTTGAGCAACCTAGTAGGTATGGGGTCTAGTATACAGGTTGATGATTTAGATGAAGATAATGTTGTCGTTAGTTCCTTAAGGTCAATTGGATGGAAGCTTTCCAAACACACATCAGGACTAATAACAGCCTCTATAATTCCTGTTGCTGAACTGGAATCTGTGGAGTGTAGGATATTTTCTCTGATAAGTCTAATTTTATTATTGAAGAAGTTCATAAAATCATTACAGGTGAGGGCTCTAGGAATGCATGGTTCACAAGAATGATGACTCTCAGCCTGGCTACAGTGCTGAAAATAATCCTGGGTTTATTGTTGTTTTCTTCTATTAACGATGAATAGTAATCTTGCACGGCAAAGGGCCCTCCTATATACTTTAAGGCTATCCTGCCAGGCCATGTGTGGCTCTTCCAGTTTAGTGGAACGCCATTTCTTTTCAAGTTTATGAGTTTTCTGTTTTAACTTGCGATACAGGTTGATGATTTAGATGAACTTGCGAGTGTTAAGATTTAGATGAACTTGCGAGTGTTAAGATTATACCACGGAGCTAGTCTCTTTACTGGTTTTGTTTTCTTTATAACTGGGGCAATGGAATCGAGTGAAGCACGTAGAGAGCCGGCAGTGAAATCGGCAAGGTGATCAAGCTGGGAGGGGCTAAATTTAAGATATGACTCCTCTGTTATTTTGGGATATGGCACTGAAATTAATGCAGAGGGAATAATTTCTTTAAAATTTTCAACAGTAAACAAAAAGAAAGACATATCCCAAACAAAGGGAAATAGAGCAATCATTTAACTTTCAACTGATATAAAAAAATCATTGGTCAGCCAATCGATTAATTGATCTAGATTGATGAATCATTACACCCCTAGTGCTTAAGGTCATGCACAGTTAGTAATATAATTATAACAGGATTATTTTTAATACTGTGATAATATATATATAAAAAATTCCCCACTCACCCTCTCCTTCAAGCTCGGGTCCTCGGGCTCGGGAGCCTGAGGGTCCTGTGCAGGATCTTAGCTGTTCCTAGGATTGCACTCTTCTGGACAGAGCTCTCTGGTGTTATTCTTGGGATTTGTTGGAGCCACTCGCCCAGCTTGGGGGTTACAGCCCCGAGAGCTCCCATCACCACTGATGCCTTTACTTCCCACATCCTTTCTAGCTCCTCTTTCAGCCCTTGGTATTTCTCGAGCTTCTCGTGTTCCTTCTTCCTGATGTTGCTATCAATTAGGATTGCGACATCTACCACTACCGCTTTCTTATCCTGCTTGTCGACCAACACGATATCCAGTTGGTTAGCCACAACCATCTTCTCGGTCTGGATCTGGAAGTCCCACAGGATCTTACCTCGGTCATTCTCAATCACCTTAGGAGGTGTTGCCCACTTTGAATGTGGAACCTATAAGCCCATACTCAGCACAAATGTTTCTGTATACTATGCCGGCCAATTGGTTGTGATGCTCCAAGTATGCCTTTCCTGCCTGCATCTTGCACCCTGTGCTGCACTGTCTCAGGGGCATCTTTGCACAGTCTGCGCCTTGGGTCCTGTCTGGTGTGGTAGACCTCGACCTCAGTTGATCTTGTGTTCAATGCCTCTGTGCTGTCCTTGAGACCAGCCTTCTCCAGCCACCATTCCTCTATCTGCCGGTGGTACATCCAGCGCAGGACCATGTCCCTCCATGATAGTCTCTCTTCTTCATCCTTCTCTTTACTGGTTTTCTACTGCCTGAGGCATTCACTTAGCAGGTCATCATTGGAGGCCATCTACCTGATGTATTCCTGGATCTTGGTTGTTTCATCTTGGATAGTGGCTCTGACACTCAATAATCCTTGGCCTCCCTTTTTCCGCTGTGTTTGAATTGGCTTCCAGAGTAGTCTTCCACAGCCCCATCGAGTTTTTGATGAAGGCTTTTAGTGTCCTGTTGATCTTATATATCTCCAAGCACTCCAGTATCCATAAAGTGGCATTGAGTTGTAGGCTTTCTTGTAGTCAATCCAGGCAGTGCACAGGTTGGTCTTCCTGGTCTTACAGTCTCTAGAGACTGCCCTGTCCACCAGTAGCTGGTGTTTGGCTCCTCTGGTGTTGCTACCAACCCCTCTCTGGGCCCTGCTCATGTATTGAGCCACATGCCTACTCATCTTGGCTGCAATGTTGCCTGACAGGAGCTTCCATGTCATGCAAAGGCAGGTTATTTGCCAGTAGTTGGATGGAATGGTTCCCTTCTCGAGGTCCTTCATGATCAGGACCATCCAGCTTTGGGTCAACCACTCTGGGTGGGTCCCATCTTTCAGCAGCAGGTTCATCTGATCTGCCAGTTCATGGAGTGCAGTTAGCTTCTTTAGCCAGTAGCTCTGGATCATGTCAGGGCCCGGTGCTGTCCAGCTCTTCATCCCTGAGACTCTTTCTTGGATGTCTTCCAATTTGATCTTTACTGGGGTCTTGCTCTGGGAGATGGCTGTGGTCCTTTCTCAAGTCAACCAACCACTGAGCATTGGAGTTATGTGATGCGTCTTTCTCCCATATGCCCCATGCTGCTTGCTTGTAGGTCTTTCTGCCTACAGTTTTGTAGAAGCCTTATATCTCTCAGAATTTATCCAGATAATTCCTTTAGCAGACGCATCATATATAACCACCAGTAACCCAGTTCACTTGGTAATCATTTATGCCCATGCCATGACATGACACTGCCTTCACCATGTTCGTCTGATAGTGTTGTAATCTTCAGTTGCTCAATACTTTTGTCTTTCAGTCATTCCGATGCAAGTTTATCTTGTCTTCTTATGCCCAAATAATTCTATTTCCAGAACCGTATGTTTTTGTACTGTCAGAGGGAGCCAGAGTACCCGAAGATAACATTGAAACTTTGCATAGCAAGGCCTTGACCTGAAAATCGAACCCAGGAAATTCTTGCTGTGATTCGACAGTGCTAATAACTGCACCACTGTGTTGTTTTTCTTCTAGCAAATTCTAATGTGTCCTTTCTGTTCTACAGCATTACCAGTGGTTTAAATTTTGTTGTAAATGTCTGTATTTACATTCATGAATACATCTCTTGATTGTAGACTTTAATAATGATACGTCTACCTAATTGAGAGTGTTCTTGACTTGTTTGAATGTTAAGAAGAGATTTTTCTTCACCAAGGGAACAATTCAATGCTCATGTGTTTTGCTTTAGTCCTCTTTGGATATTCAGGCCTTTTGGTGTTGCCGAGCATACCAGTGTATTCCTTCCTTTTAATAATGCACCAAACGTTTTTTTCTTTTTTTGAGGGGGGTCAATTCTGACATGCAAGCTCTGTTTAATAGGTTTAATTTTGTTTTTAAAACTTAACTATGGTCTCCTTCACTTGGATTGACATCTCCTTGGACCTCATATTAAGAGTTCAACTGAACAGCCACC
The DNA here is from genome assembly GCA_001698575.1 of Mola mola. Classification (NCBI taxonomy): domain Eukaryota; kingdom Metazoa; phylum Chordata; class Actinopteri; order Tetraodontiformes; family Molidae; genus Mola; species Mola mola. Next base: position 6,190,831 of record KV751352.1, read on the forward strand.
AAATGCAGATTTAATATGTTTAATCAATTCCACCTTTAATTTGCTTTATGTGTCATGGAATAATGAAGGAATAGGCCACAGATGGCCATGAAACTGTTGATCATTACACTGTCCAATTTCTTTTGAGTAATTGAAAATGGGAATTTTGTATAAAAATGGCGGTAATTCCAAAAAGGGTTAATGCAATACGCTTGTGATACACCTCAAATTAGAGCTGAAACACACTTTAATCACAATCTCACTGTTTTTTCTTTTCTTTTTCAAATTCATTGTTGTGATGTACAGGGGCAAAATAACAAAAATTGTATCGCTGTTCAAATATTTGGATATGGACCTAACTGTATCTACTTAGATGAGGGAACAGGTAACGTAAGAGAGAGGAGCACATATATTTTAATGATTACGACATTATGCAAGGTGAAGCTTTGTGTGTTGCATTGTTGGACTGTTAGATTTTTGATGCTTAATGGACACTGATTTTTGACTTTGCATGTACACTAAGACATTGAAAACCAGTAACAGTAAGTGATAAATAATCCCTAAAAAAACATCAAAAAGTTGGTCTTTAATATTTTATTAGACCCAAAAAGGTTTACAGCGAACATGCCAAGTATTTAGCACCTTATTGGCATTAGGTTTTAGGTTTTTCTAAATGTAAATGTAAATCTAAAAAAATGTAAATCTAAACGTAAATCTAAATGTAAAACTTAAGTTCCAAGAATTAATGTTTTCATGCGTGTCCCAATTAATGATGGAAATTATCTTCAACATGATATCATTCAGTCAGAGATTTGATTTGGAATTTAGTGCAACATTTTAAACAATGTTTATAATGTGACATTTATTCATTTTGGATCCAATACTCTTTGCCATTTTCCTTTCCAGCTGTTTTTGCATGATATGCCGACAAATGTTTTAAAATCAAAGAGCTCTTAAGAAATAAGGCGTGTGGCTCAGAAAGTAGGGCATGTCATTCTCCAATTGGAGGATTGGCAGTTGATCCTCACCACTACAGACAATGTATTAGAGTGCCCTTGAGATCTTGAGATACTGAACCTCATAGCCTTAATGTGTAATTGCATGTGTAAATTTATTACTGCGCCGAACAATTCATAAAAGTGAAAAAAAACATCAATTTTGTGTGTATTTCTTTATCTGTGTAACCATTACTGGATGAATGCTCTGTGAAAAATACAGATTTTCTTTAACTCACTCTTTCAAAAGGCATTCTCTGTATGGAAATGTGCATTTTGATGTCTTCAAGTGTACCCATAGATCTTGAAGGCACAAAGAATGTGTGTGTGTGTGTGTGTGTGTGTGTGTGTGTGTGTGTGTGTGTGTGTGTGTGTGTAGGGTGGGTGGGCGTATGGAGGATAGAGGTTAATTTAGCCCAGCAGTGAAGAGCCCCTTATAAAGAGCAGCCTGATCCCTGTTTAATTACCTTCCATCTACATTTCATTGGCACACAGGTGAGTGTCTGTGTGTGTGTGTGTGTGTGTGTGTGTGTGCGTGTGCTTGTGTGTAATTAATGAAGGAATGGGTGCACACACAGACTCAGATGAAACACATTGGCACGTCCACATCTGCATGAGTGTGTACTTTTCTGACATTTGTCCATTAATATTTGTATCTTACACATACGACTTGGTTTGACATGCCACAATTTATTGCATATATATCTATAATCAAAGACTCTTGTGATGTGTGTCGATGGACTGATTAGCGAGAAAACACTGGAGGCAAAAAGCTCTGAAAAGTCATGCAGAGGAAGCTCGTCAGCAGCCGGGAAGCATAACGATTGGATGGAACAAAGACAGATGTTCCAGAAAAGACTGAACAAGGAAAAGGAACTTTGAAATATGATAGGATAGATGGATGTCCCTTAGGCACTCACACTTAGTGACAAGTGTGGAAAAACACTAATAAACGACACACATAAATGTGATGGTCTGAAGTTACAAACAGACGATGATAAATCTATAATTAACTCACTATATGTTTGCGAACACTATTTGTGGGCTGCTATACTAAATGTAAAATAATTCAGAAATTAATTTTTACTTTGTGGAATTCACCTTAAAATGCCTCACTCAGACACGTACACACTTGGCTGCTCATGACTGTGTTGCTGAAGGCAGGACCAAAATAAAGTTAATTTAATTAGGCCTAATGAAATGGCTGAGTGCAGTTATCAGTGACACATCACTGGGACTGGAAAACAGTGCCAGAATTAAATGACTGCGATGGAAAATTTGTATTAGAAAGCTAATAACATAATTACACATGCACAACAGCTTGCCTTGTCACTTCTAAACAATGCTGGCAGAATGCTAATGGTCGTCCCATGCTGCTTTCATTTGCTCTCTCCAAGTACTTTTTTTTTCCCCTACTCCATCACGCCACTCATAAAAATGAAAATTGATTCTTTAATTGAAATTTAATTATTTAATTGTTAGATGTTCAATGAACAATTAGAATATTCAATACTGTATGGTACAAAACAATCTTTACTTATTTTTAGCAGTATTTATAATTATTATTATTGATTCTCAGAAAACATAAGAAAGGTACACCCTGGACAGGTCAGATTTTCCTTATGACTTCAGTAATACATCTAAAATTAATATTTTCACCTACAGCCTTTTAGAAAAAAATCCTGAATTTAATATGCAAAATGAATGTTACATATCTTTTTGTGCATGTACAAGGTCTTATAAGTTGATTCCAGGGCAACGCACCTCTTTACACTTAATTTAAGGAGGTTGCAATGTTTCTCTGTCTATGATATTCACTATGATACTTTATATTATGGCTATATTTTTTGCTATGTATTTTAATATGTTTTCACCTTTTATGGTGATGAGCGGGCAGCTGTGGCTCGGAATGTTGGGCGGTCGTCCAGTGATCAGAAGGTTCCTGCTTCGATCCCAGACCCTGCAGTCAACATGTGGAAGTGTCCTTGAGCAAGTCACTGAATCCCAAATTACTCCTGATGCTGCGCCATCAATGTATGATTGTATGAATGGTTAACGCTCCTGATGAACAGGTGGCACTCTGCGAGGTAGTCACTTCCACCAGTGTATGAATGGATGAGTGCAAAACCTGTGGTGTAAAAGCGCTTTGAGTGGTCAACAATGACTACAAAAGGGCTATATAAATAGAGGACATTTACCATTTATGGTATGGCCTGTAGACTGCATCAGCCAATTTTGATCAGTTTGTCAGACTTTAAGACACAAGGCAAACCCTTGAGTAGAGCTGTACTTTTTTTTTTAGAGATAACATCAGTGTCTGGAAGATATGCAACCAGTTTTGTTGTTGCTGTATCTACAGCCGAATGTAACAGTAGAGCTGTCTGTATTTTTTACTGTTTAGGTCATACGCTTAACGTACTGCTTTAAATCGCCAAGAATTTCTACTTGAGTTAATAGATATCTTCCTATTTACTTAAAAAATGTTTTGGTGAATCTTACAGTTAATCATATCATTAATCAGTATGTCAAAAGCTGTTCAAGTTGAGCTTGACAGTAATTCAGCCGCATTACTTATCTCCATGTTGCCTACTAGTGCTTCCTACAAAGGAACTGCTGGCTGCTGCTGACAAACCCTGTTTTCAGTGCGTTTGTGATGCCACACAACATCTTCTGACAGTGTGAAAAAAATGAAAAATGTACGGCCTAATTTAGGTGTAAAGTAGTATTTCACAAAGGGTGACAAGATAACAGCTGCAAATCACAGTATGGGAAAGATAATAAAGCCTGTGAACTATGGATGCATTGATCTGAAAAATGTGGCTGATAACCCATATTAAAATAGCTTTTTTGGCTGATAGACGATATTTAAAATGTTGTTATGATGTACTCTATAAAAAATAAGTGGGCATTGCCTGTTCCAAATGTACTATACATATCTGCCCATACAAACTTAAACAACAACACAAAAACATGCAGTTTTTCTTTTTGTTCTGTTTTATTTAGTGGTTGGCAAATACTTTTTTGATGCATTATCACCACCTTCTGAAAAAAAAGCTGAATCACATACACATGCAATGGCAGCAATACTGAAATAATGATTGGTTGTTCACTTCCAAGCAGTTTTGTTCACGCTACCGATACTGATAAGACATCTAGAGCATATTCTCCCAGGTAATAACTTCATCCCATTTAATGAGCTCTTAGCACTATATGGTCTAAATATAAACAAATTCCTGGAATATCTTCAAGTGAAATCTATAAGCAAAGCAAGCTTTACACATAGGCAATTGGATTTAGAGCTATCACCAACAATAACACATTTTTTACAGCTTTCACCTCCAAAATTACTCTCCAAAATTAATTCTGTACAGCTTAGAATAGATAGAACAGTATATCTTCCTACCTCCAAATGGGAGAAAGCATTATCGATTAGTCCAGATTCTAATTGTCGGATACGTATTTGTTACAATACCTTTCAACATGACCCAAAAGGCCAACTTACAACTTATAAAATACAAGGTTCTACACAGAAAACACTATAAAGGACAAAGGATGTCCAAGAGAGCTTAAGTATAACTCAATATAGGAACCTTTTATTAGACCAAATCTCCATGGAGAGATGTGGTCTAATGTAGAGTGTGTTCAAAACATAAGTCAGCAGAATTTCAGAAGATCTGGTCCCCAATTATTAAATTCATTATGACTGCAGATACAGACAAGCATCCCTGTACATATTCCAGCATAAACCTAAAATAAGAATATGAGTTTGAAAATCAACATGAAACAATGATGCCAGTCTACAAGAACTTGGAGATTTAAGGTTTCTTCATAAGCAAAGCACTACTGACTAAAGGAAGCCTTAAAATGTAATCAAATCCATCTATGGCCAGCAGCTCTAATTTGTGTTTTATTTTAGTTAGACTTAAATTGCACTCATTTTATTAAAGTCTCACGTACAGAAAGGTTTTTGTTTTTGTTTTTTTTCGTTTTGATATCTGACCAAAGCCTATTCAAAAAGTTTTAGAGATGTATGCTGATTAGTTAGTTAGTTGATTAGAATAGACAATAAATTTACCAATTTGCCTATCTTTCACAACTCCAGCATTTTGAAACCACACCCACCATCATTATGATACTCTGCATATTTATTTCTGCTTGCACAGAATTATGACAAAGCCTTGTTGGCCCAGATGGGTAATTTCTACAATACAATTCAGCATTTTAATTTTATTCCTTTTTTTAAAAAATGTTAAATACATATAATTTTTATTGCAGTAATGGACTATTTAATAGAGTATGATTGCATGATTAACACCTCTTTAATTGCGAAGTCATGTTTTATCTGTCAATAAATATGTACTGATTTTACATATTGTATGATTGTATGACAGATGTTCATATTCTCAAAATTACCAGTCACTTTTAAATATTCATTAACATTTATTGGAAAGCAGCGATGTGTTGTTTTTTTCCCTTATTACACTTTTTGTCTATTTCTTCCTGTCAGTATCTCTCCCCATCACTTTCTCACTGTTCGTTCCTCATCCTGCCTCCTTTTCTCTGTCCTTGAGCTGAAAATGGAGAGGTAGGCAGCACTGAAGAGAGACAGATATTGCTTTGACACAGGGTAACATTTTAGCACTATGCCCATTCACTGTGCGAGTGTGTGTGTGCAAACAAGGTCTGTGAGTCTGCACACAAATAGACGTGCCAGTGTTTGTGTGTCTCTTGATGAAAAACCCAGTGAGCTGTTTCAAGGCTAGAGCTGCTTGTGAAACCACTGAACTATTTGGCAGATTTTAATGAACATAAATGAACATATCAACAACAGGGATGAAAAAAAAAAGAAGGGTATGTACTTAATGTGGAGTGCTAGCCGTTGCTAGGCGTTCAGCAATCTTTATCAGTGGATGTTGGTTTTTGTTAAGCATAATTAATAGTTCCTCCTGGAACCGCCACCTTACCGTGGTGGAGGGGTTTGGGTGCCCTAATGATCCTAGGAGCTATGTTTTCGGGGGCTGTTTGCCCCTGGTAGGGTCACCCAAGGCAAATTGGTCTTAGGTGAGGGGCCAGACAAAGTGCGGTTCGAAGACTTCTATAATGGTGAATAATAACAAGGACTTGTGTACTCTGCCCGGAGGGATACCGGGACCCCGCCCTGGAGGGGTCCGTAGGCGAGCGCCTGGTGGCTGGGCCTTTTTCCATGGGGTCCGGTTGGGCTCAGCCCGAAAAGGAAACATGGGTCCGTCCTCATGTGGGCCCACCACCCACAGGAGAAGCCATAGAGGTCCGGTGCTATGTGGATCGGGTGGCAGTCAAAGGCAGGGGCCTTGGCGGTCCGATCCCCGGTTGCTGAAGCTGGCTATCGGAACATGGAATGTTACCTCTCTGATGGGGAAGGAACCTGAGCTTGTGCGTGAGGTTGAGAGATACCGGCTAGATATAGTCGGCCTAACCTCAACGCACAGTTCAGGTTCTGGAACCAGTCTTCTTGAGAGGGGTTGGACTCTGTTCTATGCTGGAGTTGTCCCAGGTGAGAGGCGGAGAGCAGACGTGGGCTTATTAATAGCTCCCCGGCTCTCAGCCAATGTGTTGGAGTTTACCCCCGTGGACGAAAGGGTTGCTTCCCTGCACCTTCGGGTTGGGGAACGGG
>KV751352.1:6202588-6239619 GCA_001698575.1 Mola mola
ACAGAGAAAGGCTCCAGAATACTTAAAGGAGTACCAGTGTAAAGCTGAGTGTAATAATGACGAAAGTGAAAATGTAGATTATTTCTACAGAGTGGCTTATGATGTACCTAAAACATTTAGAGAGGCTATGGACTCTAAGAAGTCAAAAATGTGGGCTAACGCGATGAAAGAGGAGATGAACTCTTTGACAGAGAATGAGACTTTCACTCTGACCCAACTGCCAAAAGGCAAACAAGCAGTGGGAGGTCGCTGGGTTTTTACAGTGAAAGAGAGCCCAGATAGATCTGAGACTTGTAAAGCCAGATATGTCGCAAAGGGGTATGGTCAAGTGAAAGGGATTGATTATAAAGAGACCTTTTCACCGACAGCCAACATGACCTCTGTTCGAGCATTGATGCAGGTGGCTGTACAGGAGGATCTTACCCTACACCAAATGGATGTGAAGACTGCTTACCTCCATGCTCCAATGGACTGTGAGGTATATATGGAACAACCGGAAGGTTTTGAGATCAAGTCAAAAACAGGAGAACACTTAGTATGTAAACTTAATAAGTCATTGTATGGTTTAAAACAGTCCGGGCGTAACTAGAACATGTTACTGCATGATCACCTTACAGAGAATGGTTTTATACAAAATGATGCTGATCATTGTGTCTACAGCAGAGAATCTGAGAACGAGAAAGTGATTCTGTTAGTATGGGTAGATGACTTAATCATAGCGGCGAGTAACAACACCTTACTTAATGATGTAAAAGAAATGTTGAAGAGAAGGTTTAAGATGAAAGATATGGGTCCATTGTACTCCTACATGGAGTACAATGACTCCTGGACCAACAGAGTCCACCTGCGTCTGGATCACTAGACTTTCCATACATCCGGACTCATAGAATCCACAGACTCTGGGACTCATGGATGTTTTATGCATTCTAAATGAACTGTTGTTATCATGTTTTAGTGTTCTGTACAAGTGACATTTATTGCACGTCTGTCCGTCCCAGGAAGAAGGATCCTCCTCTGTGGTTCTTCCTGAGGTTTCTTACTTTCGCTGTTTAGGGTTTTTTTTAAAGTTTAAACACTTCCAGGGTATCGACTTTAGACAGAGTGAGGGAGAGATCAAAATGACTCAAAAGAGACACATAGAGAAGATGTTAGCAAAATTTGGAATGTCCGAATGCAAACCGAGATCCACCCCATGTGAGCAAATGTTGAACTTTGACAGTGAGGGTGAAGTTATGGACTCAACAGGATAGAGAGATAGTAGGTAGCGTGATATACATTATGACATGTACTAGACCTGACCTGAGCTGGGTTGTTAGTAAACGATCACAACACCTAGCAGAACCAAACCAACAGCATTGGGCTACAGCAAAACACCTACTGAGGTACTTAAAGGGTACTATAGATCAAGAACTACACTACCAGAAATGTGAGGAACGCCTACAGCTTCAGGGATATAGTGATGCTGATTGGGCAGCTGATAAAAATGATAGGAGGAGCATAACTGGATACTGTTTCAGCTTAACCGAGAGTGGTCCAGTTATATCGTGGTCCAGTTATATCTCCAGCTAGTGCCATATGGCACTAGCAGCCACTACTCAAGAGAGTATGTACCTTGTACAACTACTTAAAGGAATAGATAGTAGTAACCAATATGTACCAGTCAAGATATATGACAATCAGGGGGCGATAGCTTTATCTAAGAACCCAGTATGCAGACAGAGAAGCAAACACGTAGATATAAAGTATCATTTTGTACGGTCTGCATGCGCAGAAGGGAAAATATCTATAGAATACTGCTCTACTGTAAACATGGTAGCTGATGTCCTTACCAAGCCAGTGACAAAGGCTAAGTTTGAAAGGTTCAAGGGGTATTTGTTTGGAGAGTAATGTGAACTGGTAGATGTAAATGTTTTTGAAGTCTTAGAACACTACCAGTATGCAAAATGTTTTATTTTGGAGCAATGTATTTTTGGTTGTTTTTTTGTTGTTCGTTTACCACTATAGAGAGCTATAAACATGTTTTTGAGTGGGAGTGTTAAGCATAATTAATAGTATGAGTAGCAAAGCCATGTTAAATAGCCTACGCAGTGATGTCGTATTAGAACGTGTGTGCCTGTGTGCACTAGGACACTATTGTGAACATGCGCAGAATAAAAAATGGTCAGTGAGTTCCCAGACCAACAGAAACGATGCTGATCTGTTATTTCTCCTCCCGGGAACATTAGGCGCTAAAAGGTACGAGCTAACCTCTTTTGGTGACTGTGACAATGATAAACTGCTGCAGGAATGTCTAGTGCTACAGTTTTACTACATGGAATCCAAGCCATTTTCACAGTAGGCTTTATGACAGGTGGAGTCAGTGCTCAATTCTTGTAGAAATAGCAGTACCCAGTATAGAATTACCCAAAGTGAAAGTACAAAAACCATATTTGAGAATGACATTCATTATATCAATGGACTATAAAATTTTATTGCATTAATGCGTTCATCACTTTAAACTTACAATATGGAATGTCTTTTTCTCTCTTCTGGCAGTGACAATAATTAAACTGCTGAAATATTTTTGAAATCATAAGCTCAGATAATATTTTCATTATTTTAGTCTGTAGTTCATGCTAAAACTTACTATGTTGCAATGTTTTTTCGTCTCCTTCTGCTCCAGAAAGCCAATCTTTCCAAACTAAAATGCAGTACTGATGGTTACGCCATTATGGGAAAGTCACAATAATATGAAATGTGAAATTTATCCTGCGATTACCAACTTCTTCTTCTTCTTCTTCTTCTTCTTCTTCTTCTTCATCATCTTAGGCTTTATTTGGCATTTCTAATAGTTGCCACAGTGCATCATCCTCCTCCATCTCTCCCTATCTTCTGCATCTTCTTTTCCCACACCAACTATCTGCTTATCCTCTCTCGCCACATCCAGGAATGGAACCCTGCCTGGTAGCTCAATCTTGAGCATCCTTCTACCAATATATTCGCTGTCCCTCCTCTGCACATATCCATCTCGTTCTGTCCTCTCTAACTTTGTCTCCAAAATGTCTCACCTCTGCTGCCCCTCTGATGTGCTCATTCCTGTCCATCCATTTTACAAAAATAATTTTTGTCATTATTTTTAAAATGATCACTATTTCCTGACATTAATAGATTAGACAGACTGTCTGTGAAAAAGGCTGGTTCCTCTGGTCCTGCCTAATGCTCCTAACACTGTTCGTAGAAACGAGCTGTTTCCCACTGCAAAAACAATCTGAGTGTCTGAAGAGTGTCAAACATTTTTCATGAGTGAGCAGTCATTCCATCCTGTAAATAACTCCAGTAGGATTGTTACAAACGTAAAAAAAACACACTTGAAGAAAATCATGTAGAGAAGAAAGAAGTACTAATAGGGCAGACTGATATCTGACCCCATGCACAGCAGTCTTTCCTGCAGGGAGGGTCTTATGGCAGAGCGAGAATATAACTCATTCAAGTCAGCGTACTTCTCTTCTTCTCTTAACCTTACTATCAGCAGCTTTAAGCATTGAGAAGGGCTTGAAATCAACACATGTTAATTTGTGTGGAAATAAAACATCCTGCATTTCAGGTTTGATATTAAAGCTGGTAAAGATTGTTTAATTACGGAGTACGAACAGGAGAGTCTTTGGACGGAACAATAATTACTGCTTTTCTGAGCAAATTGAAATCTGGTTTTATGCTGTTCATCGCTTCTTCTTTCAACCAATCAATAAATCAAATATAATTTGTATAGCCCAAATCAACAATTTGCATCTGAGGGCTTTATAATCCGTACATAACAGCACCCTCTATCCTTAGACCCTCGAACCGGGTGAGGAAAAACTCCAAAAACCCTAGACAGGGAAAAAGAAGAAACCTCAGGGGGAACCACAGAGGAGCCCTCTCCCTAGGACGGGTAGACATGCAATAGATGTCACAAGTACAGAGCTCAACAATATGACACGCATTACAGTCTATGGATATGAAAACATGAGAACTGAGTCCAGAAGCATGTTATTAAAGAGCAGAGTCCAGGAACCAGATGGTGATCCATGTCAGGATTCCAGGCAGCTCTGTCTTGTGCTGGGCAGGATAGGTCAAGTTGACCATAATCCCAGACGCAAGGTCACAATTCCACCGGATAGCAGGTTGCTAGCAGAACTGTCACGCCCACATCACCAGGTGGCTGAGAGAAAATAGGCAGAGGGACTTCAGGGAGAAACTCCCCAGGGTAAAGTTAGTAACACAAATACTTGGACATGACAGAGTAGAGAGTAGAATAGGTATGGAAAGAGCAAGATCCCCAGCAGTCTAGACCTATAGCAGCATAACTATGGTTTCAAACCTTCCTTTTTGAGCCTACTCTTAAACACAGAGAGGGTGTCTGCCTCACAGACTTTTACTGGGAGCTCGTTCCAGAGAATAGGTGCCTGGTAGCTGAAGGCTCTGCCTCCCAGATTACTTTTATAAATCCTAAGAACTACCAGTAAGCCTGCATTTTGGGTGTGGTTCTAATAGGGTGATAAGGCACTATATGTTCTTTAAGATACAATGGTGATTGACCATTTAGAACTTTGAAGGTGAGGAGGAAAACTTTAAATTCTATTCTGGATTTCACTGGAAGCCAATGCAGAGACGCTAGAACAGGAGATATATGATCTCTTTTTTGTGTTCCTGTGAGTACATGAGCAGCAGCGTTTTAAATAAGCTGGAGGGTCTTTAGTGACTTGGTTGTATAGCCTGATAATAAGGAGTTGCAGTAGTCAAGCCTGGGAGTGACGAAGCCTGGAAGTGACGACATGGACCGTTTTTTCCGCATTATTTTGAAACAGAAAGTATCTGTTTTTTTCAATGTTAGATAAATGAAAAAAGGCAGATCTAGAGATTTGTTTTAGGTGGGAGTCAAAGGACAGAACTAATCAAAGACAACTCCCAGATTTCTTACAGTGCTACTAGAGGTTAAGCAGATGTCGTCCAGAGTTACTATGTCATTCAATAATTTATTTCTGAGGTGTGTAGCACCAAGGACATTATTTTCGGTTTTATCTGAATTGAGCAGCAAAAAATTGCAGGTCATCCACATTTTAATATCTTTAAGACAGGCTTGAAATTTAGCTAGTCTGTTGGTTTTGTTGGGTGTGTAGGGTAAATATAGCTGGATGTCATCTGTATAGCAATGAAAATTCTGATATTACCTGGAGGAAGCATATATAAAATGAAAGGAATAGTTCCTTATACTGACCCTTGTTAATATATATAGAATTCCACTATTCAGTACGTAAACTTGATATACACACTATTTATCTATTTATGAATCTCAGGAAAATTGAACTTTGCACACTCTAAACACAGATGCCAGATTGTAAATACTACTTAGTATATTTTATAACTTCGAGTATTTAATTTTTTATTTATCCTGTCTTATACTGCATGTTGACTTATTTTGGTACTTTTTACCCTGCACTGCTACTTTCACTTTTGTACTGCTGTGTAAACCTGAATTTCTCCCAAGGGGGATCAATAAAGGTACATTTAATCTTATCTTATCTTGTGGAACTCCATAGCTAATTTTGGTGTACATAGACGGTTCAAAACAGCTTAATACCACTCCTTTAATGCCAATGAAGGTGTCTAATCGCTCTGTTAGAAATTGATGGTCGATGGTGTCAAATGCCACACTAAGATCCAACAGAACAAGTACAGATAGAAGTCTGATGCAATTAAAGGGTTGTTTGTAACTTTGACTAATGCAGTCTCTGTGTTATAATACTTTCGAAAACATAACTGGAAAACTTTAGTAGGAATGTGTCAGGGTCCAGTAGTGTTCATGTGTCTGTTGTTAGGGTCAATCAGTGTTTCTGGTTTTATTTTGAAATTCGGTTGTGTCTTATTCCCCATGTCCTGTCAAGTCTTCTCCCTCAGGTGAGTGTGATTGCCTCTCCTCCCTAATGTATCTCACCTGTGTCCAGCCTATCTTCCTTGTGAGTTCCTTGTGTTTTGATTATTGCTTCGTATCTTGACTACTGAGTTTGCCTGTCCCTTAAACTGTACCATTGCCATCTAGTTAGATTTCCCGGTGTTGACCTATTTTCAGTAAAATGATTTTGATTAAGAACCTCCCTGTGTGCCTCTGCATTATTGAATCCCCCAGAGCCTGTACCTGATAGAATGGGGTCTAGAATACATGTAGCTCATCAAGAAGAAATAATTGTTGAGATTAGTTGCTTAAGGTCAATTGGTGTAAAACTGTTTAGGGAAGTGTCTGATGCTGTAGCTGACACGATGATCTCTGTGTTCAGAGAAAGTTCTCTCTAATAAGTAAAATTTTAGTGTTAAAAAATGTTCATAAATTCATTACTAGTTAAGTTTATGGGAATATGTGGCTCAACACATCTCTGACACTGTGTCTGCCTGGCTACAGTGCTGAACAGAAAGCTGGGTTTGTTCTTATTCTCTATTAATGCTGAGTAGTAGGCTGCTTTAGCAATGCAAAAGACCTTACTGCATAGTTTAAAGCTATCCTGCCACAGTAATTGTGACTTTTTTTTAACTTGGTGGAGCACTATTTCCACTCTAGTTAGCAAGTTTCTTGTTTCAGTTTGCAAGTTTGAAGACTGTACTGTACCCAGTGGTAAATTACTACGCTTAACAGTCTTTTTAGAGGAGCAATAGAGTCTAGAGTTGTTCGTAATGATTCTGAGACTGTCAACAAAGTGGTCAATTTGGGAAGGATTGGGCTTAACTAAAGGATCCTCTACTTTAGTTGCACAAGGCACTGAATCAAGAGCTAATTGAATAAATTCTAAACAGTTAGTTACAGTATCATCTGATAGAGATTTTGAGTAGAAATGTTTGCCTGTCACCGTGTATTCATTTGTTAACAGTTTGAACGTTATTAAGTAGTGGTCAGATATGTGGATATACTGTTAAATGATCAGTTTTGATTCCATACGTCAGTACAAGGTCCAGAGTATGATTTAAAACCATGAGAAGATTTATGTAAGCACTGACTGAAGCCAATTGAATCTAACACTGAAAACATGTAGGACCAAGGCAATTATTGCAATATTCACATGAATATTGAAATCACCTGCAATGATTACTTTGTCTGTTTTTAGAACTAAACTTGAGAGAAACTCTGAAAAGTCACATAGAAATTCCAAGTATTAGCCCAGGGGTCGGATTCACACCTCTTCTTTGAATGCCACTGTGCCACTCAGTATGCGTATTGCATCACTTCCTGTTGTCCGTATCTGGTCGTCTTGGAGCACCTTGCTATTTTGGAGTAATCTGGAGGGTTTTTAACTGCAGTAATTGTTTAATTGCTGTGTACTAAAACTGTACACCCTTGTACTTAAGCACCATTCAGCCCTCTGTCATTTTAGTAAATTTTATCGCTAGTCTTACAACCGTTCTGTGTTGCGCAAACCAACTCAGGTAGTTAACTTTGTACACAATGATGGCTTCTCCCTCTCGCTCTCCTGCTTTCTCTTGCTCAGTGTGTCACATGTTTGTATATTCCTCTGCCTCTTTTACCGATAATGGTGCGTGTATTATGTGTAGTTTATTTGCTGCGTTGGAAGTGACGCATAGCGGTTTGGAGTCTACTATCTGCACCATGCAAACCAAACCAGTAGCTTCGCAAGCTAACCAGCCCCCAATAGCCGGTGTGGGTCAACTGAAAGCAGTTCTTTCGAGCCCCCCAGCAGCTCCCAAGCAGCTGGGAAATCAGGGAATTTGGGTGACTGTTCAAAGGAAGCATAGTCCTAAGCAGAAGCCCACGGTTCACCACCAACCTGTTCACGTTTCCAACAGATTCTTCCCACTCAGTGAAGCACCCACTGAGAAACCAACTCTAGTAAGTGGCAGCTCTATATCGTGAAACGCGAAATTTTCCTTATCAGCGGCCATAGTCAAATGTATTCCGGGAGACGTAGAGCGGGCGACGAGGAATCAAATTTAAAGCTGCTTGCAAAGAGAAAACATAAATACAGTAAGATTATAATTCATGTGGGCGATAATGAAGTCCGGCTACGCCAGTCGAAAGTCACTAAAATTAATCTATAGTCGGCCAATGCTTTTGCCAAAACTCTCTCGGACTCGGTAATTTTCTCTGGTCCCCTGCCTAATCTGACTAGTGTTGACATGTTTAGCCGCATGTCGTCATTCAACCGCTGGCTGTCGAGATGGTGTCCAGCAAACCATGTGGGCTTCTTTGATAATTAGCAAACTTTCTATGGAAGACCTGGTCTAATTAGGAGAGACGGCATCCATCCTGCTTGGGAAGGAGCTGCTCACAATTCTTGAAATATGGCCAGATTTATTAGTCAGCCAAATTGACAATTCAGAGTTGAGGTCAGGAAGCAGTGTCGCAGTCTTCGCCGCGCTTCCTTTAGAGTCATCCACCTACAACCCCATAGACACTGTCTGTCTCCCCTCCACATAAATTCTTTCAATCAAATATAAAAAGTTCACATATGAACTTAATAAAAATCAACACCACTAATGAGGTAGTTTAAAAATAAAGAGAATTAAATGCGGACTCTTTAAAATCAGATCCCTATCATCTAAATGTGTATTGATAAATGAGCTAGCAAGCTATCACATGCCTTACTGAAACTTGGCTGTGTCAAGATGAATATGCAACTCTTAATGAATCCAATCCTCCCAGTCATATTAATACACACATTCCCGGAGACGCTGGCAGACGTGGTGGAGTTTCAGCTATTTTCAATTCTGCCCTATTAATAAACCCTAGGCCCAAACTAAATTTTAGTTCATTTGAAAATCTCATTCTTAGCATTTCCAATCCAACCATGAAAACTCCAACTATGTTTGTTATAGTGTATCGAGCACCTGGAACCTACACTGAATTTTTTCAGAGTTTTTCTCAGCCCTGGTCCTTAAAACAGATAAAGTTATTATTGTAGGTGACTTTAATATCCATATAGACATTGAAAACGACAGTCTTGGTACTGCATTTATGTCACCGTTTGACTCATTTGGATTCTATCAGTGTGTACAAGAATCAACTCTCACTTTTAATCACACCCTTGGAATTGAGCACTTAAAATTCTCTGTGCAAAATCTGCTTTTATCAGATCATTATCTGATATTTGAATTTCTGCTCATCAACTATACACCAAGAGTCACTAGTTATTATAGCAGGAGCATATATGTGGACACTGTTGAAAAAATTAAAGAAATCATTTTCTCTGCAATCATTTCAGTGCCATTTCCCAGTATAACAGAGGAGTCCTATCTTAATTTTAGCCCCTCCCAGGTTGATCACCTTGTTGATTTTACTGCATGGCTCTCTATGAGCTTCACTGGCTTCTATTGCCCCAGTTACAAGGTGAGTCCTTGTTCTCACCTACAAAGCTATTCATGGTCAGTCACCATCTTATCTTGAACAGCTCATAGTACCCTATCACCCATCCAGAACCTTACGCTCCCAGGATGCAGGGTTATTGGTGATCCCAAGAATTTCCAAAAGTAGAATGGGAGGCAGAGCTTTCAGCTATCAAGCTCCTCTCCTGTGAAACTATCTTCCAGTCTTGGTACGGGAGGCAGACACACTCTCTGATCTTAAGAGTAGGCTTAAAACCTTCCTTTTTGATAAAAGCTTATAGTTAAGGCTGGCCTATCTAGCCCTTAGTTATGCTGCTATAGCCTTAGGTTGCTGGGGGAACACTCCATGAGTCACTGAGCTTTCTTCTCTCCCCCCTCTGACTCCGACTCCTTCTCTGCTCCTGTAAATGTCCATATCCTTACACTAACTTTACTTCTTCCCCGGAGTCGTTGTGCTTTACCATCCTGCAGGTTTTTCTAGGTCGCGGTGGGAGGTGCTGCTGTGGTCCTGCCTGATGCCCCCTGGCCACATTAGGAAAGGAGAAACCTGTGACTTGGATCCTGTGACTTGGATCCTAGGCTGGATTTCCAAGTGCAAATCGGGACCCACAGATCACAATGGCTTCTGGATCAATAGACTACACCTGCTTCTGGACCACTACACTTCACATATCCCTGGATTTACAGATTCTACATACTCTTGGACTCAGCAACACCCAGATCTTCCTACATGGAGTACAATGACTCCTGGACCAACAGAGTCCACCTGCGTCTGGATCACTAGACTTTCCATACATCCGGACTCATAGAATCCACAGACTCTGGGACTCATGGATGTTTTATGCATTCTAAATGAACTGTTGTTATCATGTTTTTGTGTTCTGTACAAGTGACATTTATTGCACGTCTGTCCGTCCTAGGAAGAAGGATCCCTCCTCTGTGGCTCTTCCTGAGGTTTCTTATTTTCCCTGTTTAGGGTTTTTTAAGTTTTTCCTCACCCGGTTCGAGGGTCTAAGGGCAGAGGATGTCACATCTGTACAGTTTGTCAAAGCCCAGTGAGATAATGTGTAAATTGTGATTTCGGGCTATACAAATAAAATTTGATTTGATTTGATTTGATTTATGAATAAAGCAAAACCACTCAAGAGACTAGCTCCATGGTATAATCTTAATAGTCGCAAGTTAAAACAGAAAACTCACAAAATTTAAAAGGTGTTCCACTAAATGAAGCGTCAGGCCTGGCCTGGCAGGATAGCTATAAAGTACACAGGAAGGCCCTTCTCCGAGCAAGAAAAGATTACTATTCAGCATTATTAAAAGAAAACAAGAATAAGCCCAGGATCCTTTTCAGCACTGTAGCCAGGCTGACTGAGAGCATCATTCTATTGAACCATGCATCCCTAGAGCCCTCACCTGTAATGATTTTATGAACTTCTTTAATAATAAAATTATACTCATCAGAGAAAATATCCTACACTTCACAGATTCCAATTCAGCAACAAGAACTATAGAGGTCGTTATTAGTCTTGATATGTGTTTGGAAAGCTCCAATCCAATTGACCTTCATGAACTAACGACAACATTATTTTCATCTAAATCGTCAACCTGTATACTAGACCCCATACCTACTAGGCTGCTCAAAGACGTTTTACCCTTAGTTAGCACTCTGCTACTGGGTATAATCAATCTATCCCATGCAACAAGTTATGCGCCCCAGTCTTTTAAAGTAGCTGTAAATAAACCACTCCTAAAAAAACCTATCCTGAACCCAGAAGTTCTGACCAACTATAGACCAATATCCAACCTACCCTCTCTTTCAAAGATTCTAGAGAAAGCGGTAGCTAAACAACTATGTGGCTTTTTTCAGGATAATAGTCTATTTAAAGACTTCCAGTCAGGTTTTAGAAAGCATCACGTTGGTAAAAGTTACAAATGACCTCTTCACTTCATCTGATGAGGGACTTATCTCGGTACTAGTTTTATTAGATCTTAATGCAGCTTTTGACACGAGTGATCATCACATCCTATTACAGAGGATGGCACACCAAATTGGCATTAAAGGATCTGCTTTAAGATGGTTTAAGTCCTACTTATTTGATAGGTATAATTTTGTTCATGTTTAAATGATGACTCATCCAAATATGACAAGGTTAGTCACAGAGTCCCACAAGGTTCTGTGCTTTGACCAATACTATTTACTCTATACATGCTTCCTTTAGCGATATTATTAGAAAGCAATCCATGCATTTTCATTGCTATGCAGATGACACACAATTATACATATCAATTTAGCCAGATGAAAAACATCACTTAGCTAATCTCCAGACATGTCTTAAGGACATTAAAAACTCAATGTCTCCTAACTTTTCATTGTTAAACTCTGACAAAACTGAAGAAATTGTGCTGGGCCTAAACACATTATAGACTTGTATAGACTTTAATTATCCAACAACATGGTAATCTGAATGGCATTACCTTGGCCTCCAGCACCACTGTCATAAACCTAGGTGTTATCTTTGACCAGGAGCTGTCTTTTAACTCACATGTAAAACAGATATCAAGGATGGCCTTCTTCTAACATTGCTAAAATCCGGCACATCCTGTCTCAACAAGATGCGGAAGAACTAGTTCACGCATTTGTTACTTCCAGGATTGATTACTGTAATTCTTTACTTTCAGGCAGCCCTAATAAAATTTTAAAGACTCTTTAGTTAATCCAAAATGCAGCAGCACGTTTAGTGACTAGAGCTAATATCAGAGACCATATTTCCCCTGCATTGGCTTCTCTGCATTGGCTCCCAGTTAAATCCAGAATAGAATTTAAAATCATAGTCCTCACCTACAAAGCTATTCATGGTCAGGCACCATCTTATCTTAAAAAGCTCCTAGTGTCCTATCACCCATCCAGAACCTTACGCTCCCAAGATGCAGGGTTATTGGTGATCCCAAGAATCTCCAAAAGTAGAATGGGAGGCGGAGCTTTCAGCTATCAAGCTCTTCTCTTGTGGAAACATCCTCCAGTCTTAGAACTGGAGGCTGCCAGGGGACCTTAGTGTCAAGTGTCTGTCTGTTAGGGTCATTCGGTGTTTCCTGTTTTACTTTGAAGTTCTGTCTGTGTCTTACTTCCCATGTCCTGTCAAGTGTTGTCCCTCAGGTGTGCCTGATTATTCCCTCTCCCTAATGCGTCCCAATTGTGTCCAATTGTCTACCTCTCCCTCGTGTATTTAACCCCCGTGTTCCCTTCCTCTTTTGCCAGATTGTCTTGTCTACATAGCGAGCATTCCAGCATCCAATCCTTGTGAGTGTCTTTGTGTCCGATCTATATTCCGGGTTTCAATTCACGAGTTTGCTTTATCCTTACCTGTACCTTTGCTTCATTTGAATTCCTGGCTTTGACTATTGTAAATAAAAAGGCTATCGATTTAGAACACTCCCTGTTGTCTCTGCATTTTGGATCCCCCAGACCTGGTACTATTGGTGATCCCAAGAATCTCCAAAAGTAGAATGGGAGGCGGAGCTTTCAGCTATCAAGCTCTTCTCTTGTGGAAACATCCTCCAGTCTTAGAACTGGAGGCTGCCAGGGGACCTTAGTGTCAAGTGTCTGTCTGTTAGGGTCATTCGGTGTTTCCTGTTTTACTTTGAAGTTCTGTCTGTGTCTTACTTCCCATGTCCTGTCAAGTGTTGTCCCTCAGGTGTGCCTGATTATTCCCTCTCCCTAATGCGTCCCAATTGTGTCCAATTGTCTACCTCTCCCTCGTGTATTTAACCCCCGTGTTCCCTTCCTCTTTTGCCAGATTGTCTTGTCTACATAGCGAGCATTCCAGCATCCAATCCTTGTGAGTGTCTTTGTGTCCGATCTATATTCCGGGTTTCAATTCACGAGTTTGCTTTATCCTTACCTGTACCTTTGCTTCATTTGAATTCCTGGCTTTGACTATTGTAAATAAAAAGGCTATCGATTTAGAACACTCCCTGTTGTCTCTGCATTTTGGATCCCCCAGACCTGGTACCCGACAGAGGCAGACACACACTCTGATTTTGAGAGTAGGCTTAAAATCTTCCTTTTTGATAAGGCTTATAGTTAGGGCTGACCTATCTAGCCCTTAGTTATGCTGCTACAGGCTGTGACTCAGACTCCATCTCTGCTCCTCTAGCTGTCCATATCCTTACACTAACTTTACTTCTTCCCCAGACTCTTTGTGCTTTATCATCCTGCAGGTCTTTCTAAGTTGGGGTGGGAGCTGCTGCTGTTATCCTGCCTGGTGCCTACTGCTCAAATTAGAACAGGAGATTCTGTGACTTGGATCCTAGGCCGGATTACTTAGCCAAGCCAATGGATTACAATGACTTCTGGACCTACACATTATACCCACACTATATCTGGATTTATAGACTCATATGAACTCAAATATTCTTATTAAACGTTATTGGTTATTGTCATGTTGTTTTCTGTACAAGTGACATTTATTGCATGTCTGTCCATCCTAGGAAGAAGGATACCTCTTCTGTGGTTCTTCCTGAGTTTTCTTATTTTCCCTGTTTAGGGTTTTTTTTTTTTCTTTCCTCACCCGGTTCCAGGGTCTAAGGGCAGGGGTTAGAGTTTATAGAGTTTGTCATAGCCCAGTGAGATAATGTGTAAATTGTGATTTTGGGCTATACAAATAAAATTTGATTTGATTTGGTCAGTTTCACCTTCACTATACATTTGGACTTGCCCAGTCTTTCTGGCAGTTGATGATCAGTTGACAGCTCTGCTCTTCTTTTCCCGAGTATCCAGCACATACGGCTGCAGAGCAGATGATACAACTACAAAGTCGATCATTGACTGTCGACCTAGGATGTCCTGGTGCACTTGTGGACACTCTTATGGCTGAACATGGCGATTGTTATGGACAAACTGTGGCTAGCACAGAAATCTGATGACTGAACACTGCTTGGCTAGGCCGTTCCTCCCAATCACACCCAGGTCCTGCTGTCATTGCCCATGTGAGCATTGAAGTCTCCCAGTAGAACAATGGAGTCCCCAGCAGGGGCTCTTTCCCAGCTCACTGTGCCGGTCTCCACCTGTCAGTGGATTTACAACTTACTCATCGACAGGAGACAGCAGGTGAGGCTGGGAAGCATCTTCTTCAACATCCATACCATCAGCACTGGCGCCCCCCAGGGTTGTGTTCTTTCCTCGCTGCTCTTCTCCCTCTACACCAACGACTGCACCTCGGGTGACCCGTCTGTGAAACTTCTAAAGTTTGCAGATGACACAAGGGTCATCGGCCTCATCCAGGATGGTGATGAGTCTGCCTACAGGCACAAGGTGGACCGACTGGCCGTCTGGTGTGGTCAGAACCACCTGGAGCTGAATCTGCTCAAGATCCACCCTACACCCCTCACAATCCTCAACAGAACAGTGTCTAGTCTGGACTCATTTAAGTTCCTGGGAACCACAATCTCCTGGGACCTGAAGTGGACCTCCCACATAAACTCTGTCAGGAAGAAGGCCCAGCAGAGGTTGTACTTTCTGCTTCAGCTGAAGAAGTTCAACCTGCCTCGGGAGCTGCTGGTCATCTTCTCCACCACCATCATCCAGTCTGTTCTCTGCACTTCCATCACTGTCTGGTTTGGATCGGCCACCAAACAGGACAGGAACAGACTGCAACGGACTATAAGGTCTGCAGAAAAGATCACTGGGGTCGACCTGCCCTCCATCCAGGACCTTTACAGGTCCAGAGTCAGGAACCGGGCAGGTACCATCGCTGCAGACCCTTCACACCTCGGACTCAGACTGCTTCCCTCTGGTAGGCGCTACAGAGCTCTGTTCGTCAAAACCACCAGGTTCAAAAACAGTGTCTTCCCCCAGGCTCTCTCCCAGATCTCCCCATAAGCCAACTGTCAACCTCATGAACATTTGCACACTTGCACATTACTGCACTATTGTACAACATTCCACTTTCGAATGTCAATGTATATATGTATATATATTTAACTGTACAGATGTGACATCCTCTGCCCTTAGACCCTCGAACCGGGTGAGGAAAAACTTAAAAAACCCTAAACAGGGAAAATAAGAAACCTCAGGAAGAGCCACAGAGGAGGGATCCTTCTTCCTAGGACGGACAGACGTGCAATAAATGTCACTTGTACAGAACACAAAAACATGATAACAACAGTTCATTTAGAATGTATAAAACATCCATGAGTCCCAGAGTCTGTGGATTCTATGAGTCCGGATGTATGGAAAGTCTAGTGATCCAGACGCAGGTGGACTCTGTTTGTCCAGGAGTCATTGTACTCCATGTAGGAAGATCTGGGTGTTGCTGAGTCCAAGAGTATGTAGAATCTGTAAATCCAGGGATATGTGAAGTGTAGTGGTCCAGAAGCAGGTGTAGTCTATTGATCCAGAAGCCATCTGATCCAGTGATCTGTGGGTCCCGATTTGCACTTGGAAATCCAGCCTAGGATCCAAGTCACAGGATCCAAGTCACAGGATCTCCTTTCCTAATGTGGCCAGGGGGCATCAGGCAGGACCACAGCAGCACCTCCCACCGCGACCTAGAAAAACCTGCAGGATGGTAAAGCACAACGACTCCGGGGAAGAAGTAAAGTTAGTGTAAGGATATGGACATTTACAGGAGCAGAGAAGGAGTCGGAGTCAGAGGGGGGAGAGAAGAAAGCTCAGTGAATCATGGAGTGTTCCCCCAGCAACCTAAGCCTATAGCAGCATAACTAAGGGCTAGATAGGCCAGCCTTAACTATAAACTTTATCAAAAAGGAAGGTTTTAAGCCTACTCTTAAAATCAGAGAGTGTGTCTGCCTCCTGTACCAAGATGATATATATTTTCCTTGTCTTTCCTTCACGTGTTCAAGACAGAAACACTGGAGTCAAATTCCTAGTATGTTTACAATGTTTATAACTGGCAATAAAATCTGATTCTGACTCTGATAAACTAAACATCTGACACACTGAGCAAGACAGAGCAGGACAGTGAGAGGGACAAGCCATGGCTAAGCACTGAGCTAAATAGTTGACAAATATGAAAAACGAGTGCTTAAACTATCGATATAAGCTTAGCGAGAGTACAGTAAGATAACAGTAGGATAACTATTGGCCTAAGCTGACCAAACAAACATTTAAATGTAGAGGTTATGTATGATAATAATGGAATTAAAATATACGGAGGTCAGGAGTAGAGCAGCAGAAAAAAAGTAGCAGCAGCAACAAACAGGAAGTGATGTAGCACACTTACCCCTGTGTCAGCTCTCAATGTTTTCAATGGATATTGTTTGCAAGGTTTGTAGTCGTAGTATTGTGTTACAAAATCACCCAAATCTTTCCATTAAGCATCAACAGCTTTTGCAATGTGAGTGGTGTAGAGTCTGTCATCTCAAACAAAGGTATCTGTGTAGGAGTCAGGCAAACCAGTGCTGCACATGTGTTTTTAGACCAAAACAGGGTTGTGATGGTCAGAGGCTTGTGCACTACGGAATACCAGTTTTGCTCACAGAGCATGTTTGGACCCGTAGAAACATGAGATGTGCAATGCAATGCATCTGGAGGTATGAAATATGTATGTTTGTCACCAAACTTTGTGCTTCTTGCACCAACATGTTAGTATTGCTAGAACTCTGCAATTTCCACTGTTATGCATACAAAACATTAAGATCAATTTTGACACATGCATGTGAGCCCAAATCAGATGTTAGAATGACATGTAGGCCTTCTGATGTTGATAAAAATAATATGCCAAACTTGCACATGAGATCTCTGCGCATTAAATTTATAGGATACAAGCTTGTTAACAAGAAAGCATGTTTAATTGATGAGCACTGTATGTCCTCACATTTCAACCGAACTGCAATTTTTTCTTTGACAGTTTGTCCAAAAGCTCCAAATGACCATACAGCAATACCACTTAATTAAGGAGGATCACAAAACTCTGCTGTTTTAATCACTGAATGAGTAGCTCCTGAATCCACCAAAAATGTTATATCTTTCCCAGCCACCATCAGTATGTACTGTGGTATTTGTTTAAAGGCATCAGTGTCATAGGTAACATATGTTCCCAATGATAGTTTCATGTTTTGTTTTAGATAATCAACAGCTTGAGTCAACAGGTTGAGTCAACAAAGTGTGTTTGCGTAAGCTGTTCTTCTTTGTGAGCATGCAGCGAAACAATTTCTTTATTGCAGATGGCATATGTTTGTGTCTGTGTCCCCCAACCTTTCCTTGCTCAGTATCACAGCGGTCGGATCGTCCCTCTCCTGCCTCCTCCTGCCCTTAGTCAGCTTGGGTGTGACTCCAGATGGTGGCTGTTTGTGTGGTTGGTCACAAGGGCAGTCCTTGGCTCAATGCCCATGTTGGCTGCACAGGAAACATGCATCTGGGTCGTAATTGGGTCTGCCTACTCCGCCTCCCCCTCTTCTATTCCCCTTTCCGCTTCCGCAGGTTGCAGGTGTCCACACCCTCTACAGGGATTGTCAGCCGATGCTTGGTACATCGTCAGTCCAGCCAGGTGAAGATCATGATTCTTTTTGTCTATTTTCTTCCGGCAAGTGTTGATTATGTCTTCTGCATGCACTGTGTGTCTTTTTATCTCAGTGAGCCTGGTGTCACACAACCCCACACAGGTATGCTTGACCATTGAGGATTACCACCATCAGGTTGGATTCCTACAAGCCTGCTTGTTGACTGAGATCCACAGCTGGGGAATACCACCATGTGTGTTGAAAACTTCAATCAGCCTGTCATAGTAGTCGTCAAAGGACACGTCTCACTGGTTATTGATTTTACTATTTCAATGCATCTGGGAAACACCTTCCTTATGCAATTACACAACGCTGTTACAGCCGCTCTGTACGCCACAGTATCTTGGTGATCCCGGTCACAATATCAGCGACAGATCTTGCTGAGGAACTCTGGGAGACAGCCTGTTCCAGTCTCCTAGGTCCTAATTTAAGCATCAGTCCTCTCTCCTGACTTCACTCATGGTTGGACTGAATTCTTTACAAAACGCTAACAAATCTTCAGTAAATTACTGTCCATCTGCTTTTGGATCAGTCAGGTGACTCATTACCACTTTGATGTCAGAATTTGTCCAGATGCAGAAGACCAGTTGAGGTCCTTGGGGTCCGACTACTTTGACCAAAGGCATTTGCAACTGTTGAACCTTGATATGGTGGTGGAGCAGTTGGAGGAAATGGGTCAGTGTCATGATCCACCTTGAGTAGCTGGGACACAGGATGGTAGACAGTGAGACAGGATTCTGTGTGTGTATGTGTGCATGTGTTTTCACTGCATCATCATTGTTCTTTTTCTCTTCTTTAACTGGATAACACAGCATCTCGTTTTGTGTCTGTCTTTTTTTCCTTGGTTCAGCTTCCTCTCTCTTTTTCTTTCTGACTTTTCCTTCTTCCTTTAATTTAGTTTCAACTATGTTAAATTTATTCATGCTGAATGATCCTTTCTCTGGAAACCCATATTTTTCCATTGAGACGGGAACCACTTCTAAAGATATTCTCCATGTTTCTTTCTCATCATATATTGGTCTTTCCAGGATTCTTGGTTTACTGTCTCTGACTGCTCTGCCAGTCAGAGCGCAGGAAGCATACTGGTCATTATCTTGTGCTGATAGTCAAAAGTATTGTAGTGTTTAAATCAGCTGAACTGACAGTGTATGAGCTTGTCCCTGATAGTGTTTTCGCACATGGAGGAAAACGGACAGGTTAATGAATCTCGGTTTTGCTTGTGCTTGAAGCACTGGCATTCTCCATAAAAGGTTTGATCGTGTTGGATCTGAGGTGCAGGAAAAGGATTTGTGTTGGAATAATTATTTATTCATTTATTTTTTTTGCCATTTTTGTTTCTCTTGTGGGCAGTGAGTAAGAAGTGTCAGTTAAAATCCTGCGGGCCACTGCAGCTTTTGACTCATTTATCCAAGCATCAGTTTTGCCATTTACCAATCAGAGTGACACTGGTAGCACTGTTCCTGTCCTGGGGATAGGCAAGTACGTTCTGATAGCAATACCCTAATTCTGGGCAAGAAGCAGCAGAAGCACTCATTTAGGCCTAGGTTCCACATGTCTAAAGGAATGATCGTTCCCTCTTTTGGTCAGGAAACAGCCTGTTGAGGATGAAAATAATGATGTTTCATCCTCACCAGAAATGATTTTACAGCAGGTGCGGTCACTCGGTCCATGACACGGGCAAACTATAATTCAAGTTCCTAATTTGACACCAGATTCAAAATTGTGAGGTTTTGCTCTCCTCTTGGTTTCGTAGGAAGACCCGAGGATTGAGCATCAAACCATGATCCATCTGTGGCATACGGAGTCTGGACCCACAAGCGGACACAGGAAACTCAGGGATTAAAGTACAAAATAAAATTTTAACAGAAACAAGAATCAAAACCGAACTGAGTAACAAAGAACACCAGGGCAGGACACGGCTGTGGTGGCTGAGCTCTCCAGTCCCGGCAGGAACAACAAAACAATGATTAACAAAAAGGCGCAGGAAACTCCAGGAAGACGCGAAGACAAAGTACAAACAAAAGATCGCTAGGAAGGCTGAGCAAAGTATTGAACAGAAAACTTCTAGTAACACTAGGAACCACAGGATCAAAGTAGCAACAAAAAGTCACAAGAGCAGAACTAGGCGACTCGGACGAGAAGAACCTGGAAACAGAGCATTCAAAGGTATCAGGACGTAGGGAGCGGTCAAGGTTTACCTTACTGGGAACAAGACGTTCTGGCAACGAGCAGATCAGGATCTGAGTCTTATATACAGCCACTGATGAGGAATCAACAGCTGCATGTAATCAGCTCTGCACACCTGAACCGCCTTAAGTCTTGAAATGAAGTAACAAAACCAAAAAAACCGGAGACAGAACGAAACACAACTACCAAACTAAAAGCAGAGGGCAGAACCATGACACCATCATTAAAATGCTTGTTTGACCAGGTGCTTAATGCGATGAAAGTGGGAAATAATTTAAGCAGTTATTTTTAAAAGTTATTTCTTGTTCAACACCCAACTCTCAACTCCCCTCCGGGGTTAGGAGGGAGGGTTCAGTGTGTCCAGCAGTAAGAGAGTGGGTGCCCATGATCATGTTGGGCCCCAAAAGCGAGTGATCCTCCCAGCCCCCAACTTTACAACCTTTTACAACTTGGTGCTAAGTACCTCACTGATAGAACCAAGAGCAACTATTAATCACAAGACATCTGGGAAGGACACAGACCTTGCTCTCTGCTCTCCTCAGAGCTGGAGCCACAGAGCTCTTTTGTCCTGCTCTCTTCGGAGCTCGAGCACCAGACCTCCTGCTGAGGACTCAACAAGCTCAAGTTTACCCAGCAGCAGAAACCAGGCCTGCAGGCTAACCAAAGAGAGTTACTGGAGAGTTCAGCACAACTGCTAACTCTGCAAGGAGCAAAGGAGCGATCGGTTTCTTCCAGCACCAGGACTGAACAACAAGAACAGCATTCTCCCCGAGAATTCCCCACAAGAGCCCTAACTTGGACTCTCCATCAAACAAGGATCACTTCACCAGGAGAACATCTCTCCCCTTTTAAGACCTGGTAAAGTTGACCTGGACACATCAACTCAGCACAGCACGGCTAAATGCCTAATTGATAAAGTATTTTATTTTGCATTGTTGAATAGTATTGTTGTGACTATCATTAGGTTATTAATAAATGGATTATCCACAATAATAAATTATGATTAGTTAGCTCAAACAGACTCAGGGTCTTGCATGCAACTAACCATCTTCTTTCTAACTTGGCACCACATCCTCACACATACACAACACTGTCTTAACATACAGGGTTTCAACCAGCAAATGGTCTGAGCCCCAGTAAAAAAAGAGAACATGTGGTCTAACACTCATACAGCTTTTGGCCATTTTGCCATTGTTTAATGTCCATCAGCCTTAGCAGCCATTTTGATTCTCTCTTCTACACACAAATCTTTGTATATAAATGTATATAATTGTTTACATCCTAAATTAGGCATTGTGTTTCTTTCTTGTTCATTCTTGAATAAATGCTTTTGGATAAACATGCTGTGTGTTTTATGTTGCACAAGAGTGAATTTTGCCAACTTCTACATTGTCAAAAATTCAGTTAGCTGTTGAAGAGGGAACGTTGGTTGTAATTATTAAGTTAATTGCTAAGCATAATTCCAAATTAACAGTTCCATAGATTTCATGAGACTGATTAATCTGACTAATCTTTTCACTTCTTTATGGGTGGCACCCCAAGGTAATCTAATGTAAATTAGACCTTACTATTCTAATAATCATTAGTTATCTATGATAATTATTGATTAATTTTGGTAGCCAAATTAAATCACTACGTTGTCGCCTTGTATTGGTAACATAAATAGTGGGCCGTGTAAACAGCCACACTGTCAACATACCTGAGCCCCAACCATCCATAGGGATCCAAATTGTGTTGCCAGTCAAGTTCCATGTGTCTGTGTTAATGCTGGCACATGAGTTGGGACTGTAGGTAGTTAAAAAAAAAAAAAACACGCATATGATAGTTTACAGCAACATCATTTTGGCCACTAATAAAAAAAATACCCGTGGCTGCATACTGCGTCACACATGTTACTTCCCTGGGAAACTAAACCAGAAAACTGCACTGATTCCCAATTCCAGCCACTTGCCCGCCATTCAAACATATTATTGTTGATAGCTTTAGGCTGCTACCTTGTTCTAAATGAAAGTGTCAAGCGTATCTCCTTACAGTTATGTGTCAAGAGTTTGGTACAGTATGCATTTGTTTGAGTTTCCATTGTCAAAAGCTGTGAATGGTACCTTTAAATAGTGTACCATACTGTGCCAGTTTTGTCACCCTTCACTTGGGGTATCAACCAGAGCTATCCAATGCAGTCCACTGAGTGGTCTAACTTCTCACTTCCCTTCAAGTGTTAAGCCATCGTTTTCCTTGTGGCATACAGCCTTTTACCAAACAGAGGCTGTCTACTTTGTGTTAAACAGCCAAACAACACAAAATGCTAGGTTTCCTTTATTGTCTCTTTGTTGATTTCTAATTTGCTTACCGTTCCCAAGTGTGCTCTACTTGAACTGAACTGAACCATACTACTTGGTAGAAGCGCTGTCAAAGTCATCGGCATATGATGTGCAAAGTAAGAGAGCATTAGTATGCTTCCATTAGACCTTAAAATCTTTCTTGTGTGCATACTGTACAGAAATGGAGAGGGACTTGGAGGAGGGTTTGCCCTGCCTGCTGCTGGCAGAGCACATTATGTAGATGATATGACTTAGTATTTTTGTATACTGTGCATGGCCCATTAAGTTTGCTATACAACCAGTGGAAAGAATCAGCCACACAGAAACATTATTCATTACGTGAATGGCTTTTGTTACAGGCTGTATGCAGCTGGTGAACAGTCGAAAAAACATATGTCCAGTGCACGTTAGTGCAAATTAAAACACTTAATGACTGATGTTGTAAGCCATGTTTTTTGGGTGTGGGAGATTTGGATTTAACCCTGTTGCCTATTATCAGCTTGGTTTCTCAGGCCAAACTTTCTGGTCCATGTAAAGAATTTGTCACAATCCACTCCTGGTTTTCCCCTCTACCAACCCACTCTACCTGCCTGCCCTAATCAACATCATTAGACTCACCTGTTCCCCCCAGCCAGCTCTTAACAAGCTCTTCCACACCCACTCTGCCAGATTGTCGTCGCGTCAGGCACTACCTTACAACACTCTTTTCCAGACTGATCTCCTGTTACCTGACCTGCCTTCTGCCCCTGACCACGTCTCCTCGTCTCTGCCCCAGTAGCCAGACTTGCTTTCTGTCTTTGGACTTTGGACTGTCTGCCTGCAGTCTGCCCGGACCCCCTCTCCGGAAACTCCGTCCTCATTCTGAACGTAGACTGTGCTCGCTGACCAGGCTTCCTGATTGCCGTCCATTTGGACTTGTGAACATTTTTAATTAAGTTCTGAACTGTGCCGGTCTAGATCTGGATCTGTACTTTTCTTGGGTCCACTCTCACATCCATTACAGAATTGAAAGAAATCACAATTACATAATTGCAACTCTGAAGCGCAGAAAAACAACCCAGCTCTGTCATGTTAGTCTATTAAAACTATATTACTGTCATACTACCTTTTCAGTTGCGGTTGAATCCTAGCCTCCTCCAAAGCCCATACATCCGGATGTTCAGTGAGGATAGTTTCTGTTGTTTATACCACTCAGACTGTAGACCCACTCTACCTGCCTGCCCTAATCAACATCATTAGACTCACCTGTTCCCCCCAGCCAGCTCTTAACAAGCTCTTCCACACCCACTCTGCCAGATTGTCGTCGCGTCAGGCACTACCTTACAACACTCTTTTCCAGACTGATCTCCTGTTACCTGACCTGCCTTCTGCCCCTGACCACGTCTCCTCGTCTCTGCCCCAGTAGCCAGACTTGCTTTCTGTCTTTGGACTTTGGACTGTCTGCCTGCAGTCTGCCCGGACCCCCTCTCCGGAAACTCCGTCCTCATTCTGAACGTAGACTGTGCTCGCTGACCAGGCTTCCTGATTGCCGTCCATTTGGACTTGTGAACATTTTTAATTAAGTTCTGAACTGTGCCGGTCTAGATCTGGATCTGTACTTTTCTTGGGTCCACTCTCACATCCATTACAGAATTGAAAGAAATCACAATTACATAATTGCAACTCTGAAGCGCAGAAAAACAACCCAGCTCTGTCATGTTAGTCTATTAAAACTATATTACTGTCATACTACCTTTTCAGTTGCGGTTGAATCCTAGCCTCCTCCAAAGCCCATACATCCGGATGTTCAGTGAGGATAGTTTCTGTTGTTTATACCACTCAGACTGTAGACGTTGAGGTGGAAGATAGGTTGCTTGTCTTGATTCAGCTGTGTTGCAAGGCCACCTTAAAACCTCTATCTGTCCAAGGCCAGTCAAGACCATTCACTTCAAATATATAGTACTGGTCACATTATATAGTATTATTGGTAATTGAATGAAAATGTAATATATTACACATTGTATAGAATTAATACTTTGGGGTGTTTGTGGTTCCAGGTTTCGGACCTCATTCTAATGGGGGTGTGACGTCCCTCTTGTTCTTTCGGGACTTGCTGTCTTGTGCCATGTTTGTTTTCCCTTCTTTTGTCTGCAGGTCCTGATGTGGGTGGAGCTTAATCAGGTCTAAACCAGGTGCACATGGCCGGTCTCCGAAGAGTATTCTGAGGTCTGCTCTCCAAAGGGTCCTCTTTGAAGATTGCAATCTCACTATGGCTCTCTGTCATTGTCCGCAGGAATCATGCTTCTGCTCTGTTGGCTTTGGCTTGTTTTGTTCCACACTACAGCACTCACAAACACATTATTCTCACATGCAACCATCTGCTGACACACTGATCTTAATGACAGATGCATGTCATCATGAAATTTATATCAGTTTCAGTTGTTGTTATTTTATTAATAAATTTGTGAACCATTTCATTGACCACCAGGTCCCTCTCGTCTTTGTCATGGCTCACGAGCCAGGTCGTGACAGCAACTGATTCAGCCACCTGGACACCTTTGGAGATTTTCCGGGCGAGCCAAATTGTAGGAGACCCCAGGGTAGACCCACAACTTGTTCAAGAGATTTATATATTTCCCCATCCCCTAGGAACATCCCCCATCCCCTAGGAAGTGTTGCTGAGGACAGAGATGTCTGGAATACCTTGCTCAATCCTTTGCTTTTTTTGACCTGACTTGGACTTAATCTCAATTCTGCTTTGTTTTTACCTTTGGACTTGTGTTTAATGTGTTGCCTCTTGTCATGCTTTCTGGTATTGTTTATTATCTAATTGATTGCCTAGCGATCAATTGATCAATTGATTGTTTGATTTGTTAGTGTCGTGGTTTGATTCTGTTGTGGCTATTGTATTCTGGCAAGATTATGTGCACTTGTAGGACAACCCATAAAAATGTCTGGTGTTGAATCGGTTGATCTGTGTGTCAAATCTTGCCTCATTGTTCAATCCAGATCTTTTACCCATCTTATCCCCAACTGTGTCTGCTGCTGTTTCCATCTCTCACACTATGTGTGTGTGTGTTCCTAGCTGTGGTGAGGGGTGCAATTAAAATATTCATATATTAAATTCTGACACTGATTTCAGCCACACCACTGGATGGGTTAGTCCCACTGTAGTTAAACCAGAAATATCACGCTGGTGCTTTCACTATCCCTCTTGAATAATTATTACACTCCTACATCAAGTAGAATCAAGTATCTTTAAAATGATTTAAAAAATGATGTAAAACAAAACACGTTTTTTTTTTAATGTTTAAAACACACAGGATTTAACAAATATTTTTCACAGAGCATATGTCTTTCATCTCTAACAGTGACTGTACTCACTGCAGGACAACTTGTATCTTGCTGCCAGCAAATATTACGAATAACAAAGTGACCAGGGACTTTTATTGTTACTATCTTAACAGAGAACGTCAATATAGTTTCCTGGAATTTTGTTGTGCTTGTTGTTTGGTTAGCCTTAGACTTTGCTGCTTGGCCCAATAACTCTTTTAAAAACCTACAGATTATTATCCACAGCCAATAGTTCACCCCTTTTTCAGCCACACTATTTCTATGCATTAATTGATAGTTTAAGCACTCATTATTACATCTGCTAGCTAGTTAGCTCAACGCTTAGCCATGGCTTCTCCCTCTCCCTCTCTTGCTCTGTCTTGCTCAGTGTGTTACATGTTAAATTACTCCTCTGCTTCTTTTAGCGATAATGGTACGTGTAACAAATATGGGATATTTGCAGCATTGGAGGTGAGGCTTAGGGAATTGAAGTCTCGGCTCCGCACCATGGAAGCATCTTCTTTAGCCGTGGTAGCTAGCCAGCCTCCAACTAAGCTGGTGTGGACCAGCCTAGCGCAGCCCCACCGTCCCCTGGAAGTTCCCGAGCTGGGAAACCAGGGCAGCTTGATTACTGTCCGAAACAAATGTAGTCCAAAATCCAATCCAATGGCGGTACACAACCCACCCCTTCACGTTTCCAACCAGTTCTCCCCACTCAGCGACACACCTGCTGAGAAACAAGCTCTGGTCATTGGCAGTTCTATCCTGAAACTAGCCACACCAGTGACCATAGTTAGGTACATCCCTGGGGCTAGGATGGGCAATGTCGAATCAAATTTGAAACTGCTGGCAAAAAGTAATCGTAAATTTTGTAAGATTGTAATTCATGTTGACGGTAATTGCACCCAACTACGTCAGTCAGATGTCACTAAAATTATCATTGAATCAGTGTGTAATTATGCCAAAACAATGTTGGATTCCGTAATTTTTCTCTGGAGCCTTTCCAATTTGAACAGTGACAATATATTTAGCGGCATGACATCACTCAATCGCTGGATGTCGAGGTGGTGTCCAGCCAAAGGTGTGGACTTTGTAGATAATACGCAGACTTTCTTGGGGTAGACCAAGTCTGATTAGGACATAGATCCCAGGCTGGATGGTGGAGCTCTCATTGCTAGTAATCTGCCCAAGTTTATTTTAGTCCTAAAACCCTGACAACCCAGAGTTCAGACCAGGAGACAGAGTCACAGTCTTACACACTTGTCTGTGCTTCCATTCGGATGGTTTCCTGTCAATAATCCCATCGAGAAATGCACTAATAACAAATAACAGGAAAATTAAATGTGGACTCTTGTACATCAGATATCTATCTTTCAAAGCTCTGATGGTAAATGAGCTGATATCAGATCAACATATTGATCTATTTTGTCTTACAGACGAGATACTGTTACAGGAGGTGGAGTTGCTGCTATTTATAACTCAGCCCTATAAATTAATCCTAAACCTAAATTAAACTATAAATCATTTGAAAGCTTGATTCTTGTCTGTCTGTCTAGTCTGTCTCATCCAGCCTGGAAAACAGTACAACCATTGCTGTTTGTTATATCTTACCGCCCCCCTGGCTCAAACTTTGACTTTCTATGTGACTTTTCAGAATTTCTCTCAAGTTTAGTTCTTAAAACAGACAAAGTAATCATTGTAGGCAATTTCAATATTCATTGAATTCATATTCACGAAATTGAAAATGTTTGCCTTGGTTCTATATTCAATTAGCTCTTGATTCAGTGCCTTGTGCTAATAGAGTAAAGCATCTGTTAGTTAAGCCCAATCCTTCCCAAATTGACCATTTTGTAGACAGAGTCTCATAATCATTACGAACAACTCTAGAGTCCATTGCTCCTCTAAAAAAGAAGACTGTTAAGCGTAGTAATTTAGCACCTGGTCTACAGTCTTCAAACTTGGAAACTGAAACAAAAAACTTGCGGACTAGAGAGGAAATAGTGCCCCACTAAATTAAATGAGACATGATTACTGTGGCAAGATGGCCTTAAAATATAGAGTAAGGTCCTTTGCATTGCTAAAGCAGCCTACTACTCGTTAATAGAGAATAAGGTACAGGTACAGTTCTTGTTCTCATTCAGCATGAGAATAAGAACAGAAACACAGGTT
The DNA here is from genome assembly GCA_001698575.1 of Mola mola. NCBI lineage: Eukaryota > Metazoa > Chordata > Actinopteri > Tetraodontiformes > Molidae > Mola > Mola mola. The sequence continues at coordinate 6,230,440 of KV751352.1, forward strand.
CTGTTCAGCAGTGTAGCCAGCCAGTGTCAGAGATGTGTTGAGCCACATATTCCCATAAACCTAACTAGTAATGATTTTATGAACTTTTTAACACTAAAATTTTACTTATTATAGAGAAATTCAGAAATAACTATCCTCAACTGGCACGGATATTTCTCTGAACACAGAGATCATGGAGTCAGCTACAGCATCTGACACTTACCTAAACAGTTTTACACCAATTGACCTTGAGCAACTAACCTCAACAATTATTTCTTCTAGACCATTCTCATGCATTCTAGACTCCTTTCCTACTAACGTTTTCCAGTTATGTTTTCGAAAGCATTATAGCCCAGAGACTGAACTAGTCAAAGTTACCAATGACCCTTTAATTGCATCAGACTTCTTTCTGTACTTGTTCTGTTGGATATTAGTGCGGCATTTGACACCATCAACATCAATTTCTAATAGAGAAATTAGACACTTTACTTGACATTAAAGGAGTTGTATAAAGCTGTTTTAAGTCTTATTTATCTGGCAGAACTCAATTTGTACAACAATGACTCTCCTATATACATCAAATTTAGCTATGGAGTTCCACAAGGATCAGTATTAGGGCCAATTCTTTTCATTTTATATAAGCTTCCTTTAGGTAACAGATGAGCTAAATTTCAAGCCTGTTTTAAAGATATTAAAACATGGATGAATTGCAACTTTTTTTGCTGCTTAATTTGGATAAAACTGAATTTAAAAAATCCCTTTGTTACTCCCAGGCTTGACTACTGGAACTCCTTATTATTAGGCTGTACTACCAACTCCCTTAAGACACTCCATCTGATTCAAAATGCTGCTGCTCGTGAACTCACTGGAACACGAAAATGAGATCATTTTTCTCCTGTTCTAGCTTCTCTGCATTGGCTTCCAGTAGAATCCAGAATAGAGTTTAAAGTTCTTCTCTTAACCTACAAAGTTCTAAAATGGTCAGGAACCTTTGAAACTTGAAAAACTTATAGTGCCTTATCGTCCAATTAGAATGCTGTGCTCCCAAAATTCTGGCTTTACTGGTAGTTCATAGCCCCTATTCTCTGGAACCAGTTCAAGTCAGTGGGGCAGACACCCTCACTGTGTTTAAGAGTAGGCTTTAAACCTTTTTTCTTAATAAAGCTTATAGTTTTGGCTGGCACAGACCGACCCTTAGTTATGCTGCTATAGGTCTAGACGGCTGGGGGATTTCCCATAACACATTGAGTCCCTCCATCTCACTACCTCATTCTCTCCTTACTTCTTCTACTCTCTACTCTGTTATGTCCCAGTATTTGTGTTACTAACTTCACCCCAGGAACTTTCGCCCCAGAGTCCCTCTGCCTTATCATCTCTCAGCTACCGGGTGATGTGGGCGTGACGGTTCTGCTAACGACCTGTTATCTGCTGGAGATTGTGACCTTGTGTCTGGGATTATGATCAACTTCACCTATCCTACCCAGCAAAAGATAGAGTGGCCTGTAATCCTGACCTACATCACCGTCTGGTTCCTGGACTCTGCTCTTTAATAACATGCTCCTAGACTCAGTTCTCATGTTTTGGCATCCATAAACTCTAATAACTGTCATATTGTTGTGCTCTGTACTTGTGACATCTATTGCACATCTACACATCCTAGGTAAAGAGATCCCTCCTCTGTGGTTCTTCCCAACATTTCTTCTTTTTTCCCTGTCCATGGTTTTTGAAGTTTTTCCTCACTTGGTTCGAGGGTCTAAGGGTAGAGGGTGTTGATTTGTAAAGATTGTAAAGCCCTCAGAGACAAATTCTTATTTGTGATTTTGTGCTAAATAAATTAAACTTGATTTATTGATTAATAATCAATAAAGTCCTCTCAGAACTAAAGTTTCAGACATACTAAAGGCTCATTCCATTTTCTCATAGCACATAACTGTGGATAATCAAAATGTAGCAGGATAATGCTGCATCCTTGTTTGATGTGGATCAGAGGACTAATTTTGTTGTGCTGTGCGGTCACATAGCTTATTGACCAATTCCTGCGTGACGTCTTCCTATTGAGGTGTGGTGGGGGTGTTATCTCGCTGACTGTTTCTTTCTGGTGCTGAAGGCACACGCACTTCATGGTCGACTTGTTTGCTGGTAGTGCTCCTGGACTTGCCTCAAGTATCCAGCCATGGCTTCATTGTTGTGCTTCATTCTAACGGGCAGTTGGTTATATTTGTCATTTTGCCATTTTTGGAATTGGAACTTACTCATCGTCCCGGGGATAAAAATCTGGTTCGCTGCCGTTAGGGCAGCATGGAACTCGCTACAGGTATCTTCACTGTGGCTACATCTAATATGCCATGACTTAGGTGCCAGTGGGGTTATGTCTTTCCTTCTGCTCTTTTGTACATTTCCTAACTGAGGCCCCCTCGACGCCTGGGTTCAGATTGCCGCCGGTAGAGCTCCCACATTCAATTGTTAGAGTGCTGTTTGTGGGCTAAAACAACTTTTTGTATTGTAGGGTCATCAACAGTTGCTGTGAGTGTTACACTCTTCCTTCTTCTGAGCAGTCTGGGTGGGTTGGGGAGGTGTGGTGGCTACGCTAACCTACGTGGGGAAAGTTGTCGCTTTCTTAATTGGTAATTTGTAGTTTCTTCAGATAATTCGATTCTTTCCCGCTGAATCATTATTCTTTTACAGATACATTGTTTCGTTAATTATGATTTTATTCATTAACAGGTAACCAGATCACTTTGACTGTCAGTTTTTCCAACTTTAATGTGTAATATTCTTATATTGTTTTGGATGATATATCTGATATGATTCATGATTTTGTACAGTTCAGAAGCTGAGCACCCAAGGTGGTGAGATTGGTGCTTCCGTTGTTGGTATTTACCTCCTGTGTGCTGTGCAACCCTGATTCTTATTAATTTTGTGTGTTTGTGACACGAGTAAGTGGGGTTGCTCTTCTTTGGGATTCCTCGTTTAGCCTCTCCCTCTACTCGTAAGCCTCCACTCTGATTGGGCAGCTAGTTTTGTTATTTAAGGCATTTGAAAATTTTTAACAATCTTGTCGATTTTAAGCTTGAAATAAATAAAATAAAGTCTTAATGAAGTTTCTTTAGACTGGAACCACGTTTCTTGCTCATTTTGTAGGATGAACCTGAGTGCCTCAACATAGGTACAATTTGAAATAATTCCATACTTGAAAATGCCCAGGGTGTTGTTCTCCTGCACCATTTGTGAAATTTGAGTATAATAACTAAAGGTATTGTACATCCTCCACCCATCAGCCCTAATCACCAGACACAGCAGATTTAAAATCCATCTAAGAACAGCTAGTTTAACCAAATCAAATCAAATCAAATCAAATTGTTTTTGTATAGCCCAAAATCACAATTTACACATTATCTCACTGGGCTTTGACAAACTGTACAGATGTGACACCCTGTGCCCTTAATCCCTCGAACTGGGTGAGGAAAAACTTAAAAAACCCTAAACAGGGAAAATAAGAAACCTCAGGAAGAACCACAGGCGAGGGATCCTTCTTCCTAGGACGGACAGATGTGCAATAGATATCACTTGCACAGAACACAACAACATGATAATAACAGTTTGCTTAGAATATATAAAACATCCATGAGTCCCAGAGTCTGTGGAATCTATAAATCCAAATGTATGAGAACTCTAGCGATCTTTGTTGGTCCAGGAGTCATTATAGTACATGTATCAAGAGCCGAGTGTTGCTGATGTAATCACTGAGTCCAAGAGTATGTGGAATCTATAAATCCAGGGATATGTGAAGTGTAGTGATCGAGAAGCACATGTAGTCTATTGATCCAGAAGCCATTGTAATCTGTGGATCCCGATTTGCACTTTGAAATCCAGTTTAGAATCCAAGTCAAAGGGATCGCCTATCCTAATTTAAGTAGCTCCCGCTGCAACCTACAAAGACCTACAGGATGATAAAGCACAAAGACTCCGGGGAAAAAGTAAAGTTAGTGTAAGGATATGGACATTTAGAGGAGCAGAGAAGAGAGCTCAGTGCATCATGGAGTGTTCCCCCAGCAACCTATGTCTATAGCAGAATAAATAAGGGCTAGATAGGACAGCCCTAACTATAAGAACTTATCAAAAAGGAAGGTTTTAGGCCTACTCTTAAAATAGAAGGGTGTGTCTGCCTCCCATACCAAGACTGGAAGATGGTTCCACAGGAGAGGAGATTGATAGCTGAAAGCTCTGCCGCCCATTCTACTTTTGGAGATTCTTGGGATCACCAATAACCCTGCATCCTGGGAGCATAAGATTCTGGATGGGTGATAGGGTACTATGAGCTCTTTAAGATAAGATGGTGCCTGACCATTAATAGCTTTGTAGGTGAGGACAAGGATTTTAAATTTTATTCTGAATTTAACTGGGAGCCAGTGCAGAGAAGCCAGTATGGGGGAAATATGGTCTCTGATCTTAGTTCTAGTCAGCACACGCGCTGCTGCATTTTGGATTAACTGAAGAGTTTTTAAAATCTCATTAGGGCAATCTGAAAATAAAGAATTAGCAATCCAGCCTGGAAGTAACAAATGCGTGAACAAGTTTTTCTGCATCCTGTTGAGACAGGATGTGCCGTATTTTAGCAACGTTACAAAGGTGAAAGAAGGCCGTCCTTGAAATCTGTTTTACATGTGAGTTAAAAGACAGCTCCTGGTCAAACATAACACCCAGGTTTCTGACAGTGGTGCTGGAGGCCAAGGCAATGCCATCCAGATTAACTATGTTGTTGGATAATGAGTCTGTAATGTAGTTAGGACCCAGCACAATGACTTCAGTTTTGTCAGAGTTTAACAATAAAAAGTTATGAGACATCCAGTTTTTAATGTCCTTAAGACATGTCTGTAGATTAGGTAACTGATGGGTTTCATCTGGCTTCATTGATAAGTATAGTTGTGTGTCATCTGCATAGCAAAGAAAATTTATGGGTTGCTTTCTAATAATATTGCCCAATGGAAGCCTGTATAGAGTGAATAGTATTGGTTAACAATAGAAGACGACAACTAAATGGTTGAATTTGGCTAGAAAAATAAATCAATAATTATCATAGATAGGGCTGCCCTTTGTCACCGGTACTGTTCATAATTTTTATGGACACCATAACAGCAGCACCGGAAGCTGCTACAAAAGGCTGCCGCTGGCACGGCACCATCTTGCATCTAAGAATTTTTTCATTTGGAGGGCTGCAACCAATGAGTCGATCTCATCAGCGAGAAAGGAAAATTCCTCCATCAATGCATGACAAAGCTCATTGTAGTCATTTCTGACCCTAGGAGGATATGTCTGTATAAACTTGTGCACAGCTATAGAGCTGGTTTTCAGCACAATCTTACCTTATCCCTCTGGATTGCATGGGGCAGGTCAATCAGGGTGTGATCTATCTATCCATCCATCCATCCGCTTATCCTGTTAGGGGTCGCGCGGGGGGGAGGCTGGAGCCTATCCCAGCATCATCAGGCGAAGGCAGGGTACACCCTGGACAAGTCGCCAGTTCATCACAGGGCTGACATATAGAGACAAACAAGCATCCACACTCACATTCATGCCTACGGGCAATTTAGAGTGACCAATTAACCTAACCCCAGTTTTGAATGTTTTTGGACTGTGGGAGGAAGCCAGAGTACCCAGAGAGAACCCACGCAGACACAGGGAGAGCTAATTCCTTAAAATAATTGTCAATGTCTTGATCAGAGTTGTCTGGATCAAAACAATCACTATCTTTGGCTAGCAGCTCAAGCTCTTCAAAGCGGAAACTCTTTGCGGTCCGTTCTGGGGAAGGCGAGGCTGAACTCACATCTCTGTGGATAAATGCATCACCTACTCTGTCGCTTTGTGGCATAGTTTAAACTGCTCGGGTCACTGTGAGGATCCTGCAGAGATGAATGGCCCTGGAGTACTCTGTCCCCCACCTTTTGGAATGATTCGCGTGAGCGGGTGCATCTATTATCAGTTTTGGAGGAGAACAAAGGGCAGCATTTCCTCTAGGGAACAAGTAGTTACAGTAGTCCAGTCAGGTAGTTATAAAGCCATGGATCACCCTCTCTAAATCTTTATTTGGGAGATAGATCTTCACTCTAGCTATCAGTCTCAACTAAAAGCTAGACCTTACAATGCAGGAAATCTGCCTGTTGGATTTTAAAAGCATTGCCAAATAAACACCAAAATTCTTAATGTACAGTACAAGTGGATATTAAAGGCTAGGGGGCCAAGGGTACCCATGTCCAGCAGTTCGGGGTGTCCCAAACACTATGACCTTAGTCTCATTTTCATTTAGGTTCAAGAAATTTAAGCTCGTCCATGATCTAATGTCATTTAGACAATCATGGGCTGGAGTGATCCCTTACTTTTGAGAATCAAGGCAAGATAGATTTGTATATCATCTTCAGAACAGTTGTAAAACGAGACATTGTTATGGCCAAACTAGTTGATAGTCGTGGCATAAGCGTATCACACTGAAGTATTCTGATGCAATCATCTCCTCTGAGTCTGATTTTAGATATAGAACACAAATTATTTTTAACAAGTAACAAGCAAGAAATACAATGGACATTGCTGTAGACAGAGATAACAGAGGTCAGACGTAGACATGGTATGAAAGTTATATGACTCCACAGTTAGTCAGCTTCCCAACTGATCAAAAACTCACTACCTAGGAGAGATAGAGAGATTACTTCAAAGTGACATTTCTTCAAAGAGATGAAACAGGCCAAATCAATTGTCAAAGCAAAAACAAAGCAACATTAAGGCAAAGCCAAATAAAGGAGTAAAGAAACATCAAGGAATCAAACATTGTAATCCATCCCACAGTAACCATAGTAACAATAACCGTAGCCATAAATCATGTAGAAAAAATCTTGAGAAGAACAATAAATCAATCTTTTCCTCTAACAGACATTATGTTTCTCAAAAATTGATGCCAGGGGCAGCATATAAAAAGAGAATACAATTGGGACCAGAAGAGAACCTTAGGGAATGCCACAGATCAGTGGGGCCACCTCAGAGGAATTATCACCCAGGTGGAAAGAGAAACTCCTATCTGTTAGATAGAAGTGAAACCACCTTAATGCTGTCCCTTGTATTCCTATGCAATGTTCTAAACATGACAAAAGAACTGAGTTGTCAACAGTATCGAAAGCAGCTGTCAGGTCTAGGAGCACCAGGATGGCAGAGTCTCCTTAATCAATGGTTAAAATCAGGTCCTTTTAAAAGCTCTTTAGATTGGTTTAAATGCAGACTGGAATTTCCATACATTATGTTCAATTAAAAATCTTTGCATCTGAGTGAGGACTACCTTCTGTAGGACTCTAGGAGACAAGACTAGTATTTATCAATGACAACATACAGGGTCAAATAGTGTCAAAACCTTCCTTATGAAAATGAGATAGAATCTTATCTAAGGGGATTTTTGTAGGCCACAGATACTGGAGCAACCACTGCCTTTGGTCTACACCTTCCAACACAAACACCACTACACACACAGACACACGCATTTCTTCTATGTCTCTCTCTTTCTCTCTTACTCTTTTCTGCGCTTTCTGTTTAGTTACCCATCAGTTTTCATCCAGTACACCAGACTTTCTCTCTAAATCTCCAACTCCAGATCCCATTCGCTCTTACATCCCTCTCTCTCCCTGTCCTCTACCCATCTCCCTCCTGCCTCCTCCTTTCCCTCTGCTCTCCCAGTTGGTTATTAATGGTTTTAATTTAGAGAGAGGAAGAACCTTGGTGCCCAAAGGGGCATTCCCTCTACCCCCAGTGAGTATTTGTGTATGCCAAAGAGTAAGGAAAAAAAAAAAGAAAGACCCCCTGCTTGTCCCTGTGTAACTGGGTAGCAATAATGCTTTGTCTTCTTTAACTGTGCTTTTCTTTCAAGTTATTCCACATCCTGCTCCCTCTATCTTCACCTAAACATTTATTCCTTTGCATTGGACTTAAGAATGATTCATTTTCATTGAAATCTCTTTTTGGTTCTTCATGGTTGTTTTATTTTTTCTTTGGTCCAATGACCATGATTTTTGGACATGATGTGACCATCTGCCTTAGGTATCAGTGCTTCCACTGTGGGCTAGTTAGTTGACAGGGGTCCTTGTTATCATCACTTCTGGTAGAATATATGTTGCTGGGTAACAGTTGTGTTATGGCTACACAAGACCCAAAGATGAATTGTTACAGTTTAGAAGTCCTCTATTTGTTAATCCTTTCTTCTGAGCCTCTTCCTCTGGAAAAAAAGACATTTAGGTCTCTGTATCTAAGGAAAGGTTGGGTAGTAGTGGCAAAACACATTTTCAAATGTAAGAAAGTGAGTGTATTATGCTTTATACTTTGTTCAACAGCATATCAAAACATATGATACTAGTTTTAGTCACTTAATACCAGAGCAAAGCAGAAGAGTAGTTGGTAGTAACTATTAAAATGTTGCAAATTATTCTGTTAAAAATGCCCCTTAGAGCTTGGTCGAGACAATACAGTGGCATAGCCAAGATCACTGTAGTATCTACATCTGACATTACTTGGATTACACAGATGCATAAATGTATCTGTGAGAATGGACAAATGGCGATCTAAAGTTCGAGCTTTATCCAAAACCTTTAATTTATTCTGCAATTGCAATGAACAATGCAAGGGACTGGCTTTTCCATCAGGAGAAATTTAGTACAGATTTTCAGGAGAAGCTGAGGATTACAACCAAGAATCAGCCCTTTACTGACCTATTCTATCTCCACAGTCACAATGCACATTATTAATGAATTAATTTCACTAGAGCAACAGGCTGCAACAACCTGTCAATGTAAGTAATACATTTGCAGGTACAAAAATTCTTGACATAGCAAATTTTTCAAGACAATACAAAATTTCAAAGGAACAAATATATAAACCGACCAGGCATAACATTATGACCACCTACTTAATACGGTGTTCGTCCCCCTTTTGCTGCCATAACAGCCCTGACCTGTCGAGGTATGGACTCCACTAGACCCCTGAAGGTGTGCTGTGGTATCTGGCACCAAGATGTTACAGCAGATCCTTTAAATCCTGTAAGTTGCGAAGTGGGGCCTCCTTGGATCGGACTTGTTTGTCAGGCACATACCACACTTACTAGGGAGGCCAAGTCAACACCTCAAACTCGTTGTTGTGCTCCTAAAACCATTCCTGAACTAGTTTTGCTTTGTT
>KV751352.1:6248993-6289902 GCA_001698575.1 Mola mola
AAGATAAGATGGTGACTGACCATGGATTAATTTGTAGGTGAGGACAAGGATTTTAAATTTTATTCTGAATTTAACTGGGAGCCAGTGCAGAGAAGCCAGTATGGGGGAAATATGGTCTCTGATATTAGTTCTAGTCAGTACACGCGCTGCTGCATTTTGGATTAACTGAAGAGTTTTTAAAATTTTGTTAGGGCAACCTGAAAATAAAGAATTACAGTAATCCAGCCTGGAAGTAACAAATGCGTAAATGCGTGAACTAGTTTTTCTGCATCTTGTTGAGACAGGATGTGCCGGATTTTAGCAATGTTACGGAGGTGAAAGAAGGCGGTCCTTGAAATCTGTTTAACATGTGATTTAAAAGACAGCTCCTGGTCAAAGATAACACCCATGTTTCTGACAGTGGTGCTGGAGGCCAAGGCATTGCCATCCAGATTAACTATGTTGCTGGATAATGAGTCTCTAATGTGTTTGGGGCCCAGCACAATGACTTCAGTTTTGTCAGAGTTTAACATTAAAAAGTTATGAAACATCCAGTTTTTAATGTCCTTAAGACATGACTGGAGATTAGCTAACTGATGGGTTTCATCTGGTTTCATTGATAAGTATAGTTGTGTGTCATCTGCATAACAATGAAAATGTATGGAGCGCTTTCTAATAATTTTACCTAACAGAAGCATATATAGCGTAAATAGTAATGGTCCAAGCACAGAACCTTGTGCGACTCCATGACTAACCTTGTCATATCTTGATGATTCATCATTAACATGAACAAAATTATATATATCAAATAGGCAGTACCAACATAAAGCAGATCCTTTAATGCCAATTTGGTGTTTCATCCTCTGTAGTAAGATGTGATGATCGATAGTGTCAAAAGCTGTGCTAAGATCTAATAAGACTAGTATAGAGATAAGTCCCTCATCAGATGCAGTGAAGAGGTCATTTGTAATTTTTACAAATGTAAAAGTGTAAATGCCGTTTCTGTGCTGTGATGCTTTCTAAAACCTGACTGAAACTTTTCAAATAGACTATTATACTGAAGAAAGCAACATAGTTGTTTCGCTACTGCTTTCTCTAGAATCTTTGAAAGAAAGGGGAGGTTGGATATTGGTCTATAGCTGACTAGAACTTTTGGGTCTTACAGCTACTTTAAATGACTGGGGGACATAACCTGTTACAAGGGATAGATTGATAATATTTAGTAGTGGATTGCTAATTAAGGGTAAAACCTCTTTGAGCAACCTAGTAGGTATGAGGTCTAGTATACAGGTTGACGATTTAGATGAAGATAATGTTGTCGTTAGTTCATGAATGTCAATTGGATGGAACCTTTCCAAACACACATCAAGACTAAAAACAGCCTCTATAATTCCTGTTGCTGAACTGGAATATGTGAAATGTAGGATATTTTCTCTGATAAGTATAATTTTATTATTGAAGAAGTTCATAAAATCATTACAGGTGAGTGCTCTAGGAATGCATGGTTCAATAGAATGATGGCTCTCAGTCAGCCTGGCTACAGTGCTGAAAAGGATCCTGGGCTTATTCTTATAAACATAATGCCAACAGTTCAACGCTAAGCTCCTGTCTGGAAGAACTCTCATTCAATGCTGAGAGGACAGAAATAATAAATGGCATTTACCATTGGCATTGTTTTCTTCTATCAACGCTGAATAGTAGTCTTTTGTTGCTCGGCAAAGGGCCTTCCTGTATACTTTAAGACTATTCTGCCAGGCCATGCGTGACTCTTCCAGTTTAGTGGAACGCCATTTGTTTTCAAGTTTATTAGTTTTCTGTTTTAACTTGCGAGTATTAAGATTATACCACGGAGCTAGTCTCTTGGCTGGTTCTGTTTTCTTTTTAACTGGGGCAATACAATCGAGTGAAGCAGGTAGAGAGCCGGCAGTGAAATCAGCAAGGTGATCTTGTAGAACTCGTTCGAGTCGTCTCCGAGTAAAACAGGAATTGCTTTCAGGACAACGTATGCGCTGGGCAGTCACATCTGATGTCTAATCATACAGAGACAAAAAAGGTTGACATATTCACAAGACACAAACAACACAATGTTTCAGTGAACGGCCTCTCTTTTTAGTACAAAACTACAATACTTACAGGTCCAAAAATTTGGTCTGCTTGACAAATCTAGAAAGGGAGAAGGGATAATTTTAGCATTTTTAATTTAATTCAAGACACAGTAAAACACACTCCCGCAATTTTATACCTCTTGCAAACAAAATAAATTGTATTCATAAGAATTCCTGATTTAGTTGTCAACAATTGACTTTCAGTTAAAAGAGCGATGACAATGAAATAATCAGAATAAGTGGATGTTTGAGAGCTTGTTGGGAAAGTAAGCAGCTTGCTGTTTGACAATGAAAAATAATAACTTTAGCTAATGAACAATCTGTAACAATATCAGTTGAAACGTGTTCATGCAAAGGTCATGCGAGTCAAATATAACAAATAAAGAGTACTAAAATGTCGGGCTAAAATATCATGCTTTGCTCAGCCCTTAATGTTGAGTTAAATCAGACCATTTCAAATTAACATCCCGACCCTGAGGGAACGTGTATCTAACTTAACATTAGCTTTACCTAAAATGAGCTTATTAACATCCAAAAATATAAGGACCAGTTAAAAAAAAAAAAAAAAAAAAAAAAAAAAAGAACAAATAAAAAAAAAAAAAAAAAAAAAAAAAGCAGAATTAAATCACGTTCTTTAAAAATGGCATTTCAAACGTTTAACAGCAAGCCACGTTTAAACAAGGTTTTTACATCAAGACAGTGTTGGCAATGACCGTGACTTAGCCTAAGTTAACTAGGATAAGGTAACAAGTTAATGTACACATAACGTTAGTCTAACATTAACAATAACCTCCAATTCGTGTTGAAAAAAATAATAAATCAAAAAAGTAAATCAAGTCAAAATTAATTAGGGTACTCAACAAATCAACCTGTACAGTGACATTACTCCAGTCAAAGTAAAAATATCATTGTATCTGGGGAGATGCATGCCCAAGTATTATAATAGAGTATTTTCTTTAGTAATCTCAACCTAAAATGTCTTAGTTGGGTCACATTTTCAATCCCAAATTACTTGTAACTCATATGAAGAAAGTGTTTTTGACAGTTTCCTCAAAACTAAGTTAATCCCACTTACTAAAGACAACAACGTAATAGCTATCAAACAATTGGAAATCGTAAATTCGTAGACATATAAAATAAAGTGGATCCACTATTATTTGTCTCACATTGAGGAAATGTCTGGAATATTTTCTATACCTGTGGATCAAATATGTTGTGGCGGACACTAGGGGCTATGTCTCTCACCCAGCGGGGTTGTGAGCTGGGGGCGTGGTTTACATTCCCCGGTTTTCTGGTGCAAGGTTGTTCCTGTTTCAGTTTGGTTTTGGAGCTGAGTAATAAAGTTTGAACTCGCCTTCATATCCTGTGCTTTTCCTCATCCTGCCACATTGGTGACCCCGTATTGGACATGTTTGGAGCAGAAAAAGAGTGTGACTCCACTTCGGCCACGCCACCCTGACTCTCACAGCCGGCCGTTCTCGTCGCGGCTGTGAAGCTTCCAGAGTTCTGGCAGAGCAACCCGGCTTCGTGGTTCCAGCATGTTGAAGCGCTGGTCCACCTGCGTGGAATCTCCGTGGATGACTCCAGATACTTTTTGGTCATTGCTGCACTGGACCAGCAGTCCACAGGGTGTGCCATACAGCTGTTGCTCACCCCCCCGCAACATGGTAAATACGTTGCCCTCAAACATCTTCTGCTCTGGAGGTACAGCCTATCTGCCGCAGAGAGAGCAGATAGAATCCTTTCCCTATCCGGTTTGGGCGACGGGACGGCCATGGATCTCATGGACAATATGCTGTCGCAGCTAGGTTGGACGGAAGGTGGTTTCCTTTTCCCGCACGTTTTCCTGGTCCAGCTCCTGTCTCCGGTGCATGCGGCTTTGGCTAACTCCCCGTGTCTGGCTGCGGGTGACTGCTGAGGTTTGGCTGAGGAGGCCGATCGGGTCCTGCTGGCTACCAGACAGTTCTCTGTCCAGAGTGTGGCATCGGAGGGTTCAGCGGCAAGGCTAGACGCTGCATCCCTCTGTGCTCGTTTGAGGCGCCGGGAAACTCGGTTTCTGGTGCACACCAGCTCGCAAAAGAGCCTACTCCCTCCAGCTAGCACGGACAGGTCAGCCGAAGGCGGCAGCCCGCAACTGAGTGCAGCTAATGGTTCGTCCATTGCGACATTTGGCACAAGGTTGGCGACTGTTTCTACGGGCGCCATTTCGAGTGGGACTTTGTAATCGCCTCCATTACTGTTCCTATTATCGGTGCGGATTTTCTGTGTGCAAATGGTCTGCCTGTTGATGTTGCAAGCCGTCGTTAAATTGATGATGTGTCTTTCGCCACTTTTCCGTGCGAGACAGGGGGAGCCGGGCCGTTAACACACGGTAACTTTTTAGCATCAGGTGATGTTTTTCATGTTTGCTGGCAAATTTTCCATCGCTGACTATACCTGCCTTTTCCACCGCGGTTACTAAACACGGTGTAGAACATTTCATTCCCACTGGTGGACCGCCAGTTTCCGTGCGTTGCGCGGCGCCTTGACGCGGTAAAATTGGTTATGGCTAAGGAGGAGTTCGCCACCATGGAGCGTCTGGGTATAGTGAGGCGTTTTAACATACCGTGGGCCTCGCCGTTTCACATGGTGCCCAAAGCGAATGTGTCCTGGCGGCCTTGCGGCGACTTTCGCCGCTTGAACAACGTCACCGCGAATGACATCCCCCACATACAGGACTTCTCCATACGCCTGGCGGGTACCACTATTTTCTCTAAGGTGGACCTGGTGCGTGGCTATCATCAGTTTCCTGTTCGTGCAGTGGACGTGCCCAAGACCCCAGTGATCACCCCATTTGGGCTTTTCGTGTTCGTTTATCTCAACGACACATTGGTGGCCAGTCCGTCAGCTGAAGAGCACCTGGCGCACCTGAAACAAGTTTTCCGTCGTCTGGATGAACACGGCCAGATAGTCAATCCGGCCAAGTGTCAGTTTGGACTGCCTGTGATTGATTTCCCGGGTCACCGCATTTCGCCGTAAGGCGCGGTCCCATTGCCTTCTAAGGTACAAGTGGTGGCGGAATTTCTCTTCCCAGTCTCTGTCAAAACATCGCAGGAGTTCTTGGGCATGGTGAATTTGTATAACCGTTTCGTGTCTCGCGCTGCCCACCTCCTTCAGCCACTTTACGGAGCCCTGCGGCTTAAGAAGGCAAACGACCCTGTTGACTGGACTCCCCAACGTATCCAGGCCTTTGACGGAGCTAAGTGCGCCCTGGCTAACGCTGAACCTCCTCGCCCATTCCACATCCATGGCATCCATAGCTTTAACAACTGATGCGTCTGACATAGCCACAAACTGCGAGATAGCGAGCGCAAGTACAACCTTTTTGACTGGGAGTTGCTGGCCCTGCACCTTGCAACCCGTCATTTTCGCTTCCTGCTGGAAGGTCACTCCTTCACGGCTTATGTGGATCATAAACTGCTGACTTTCCCCATGTCCAAGGTGACTGAGCCGTGGTCTGCTCATCAGCAGCGCCACCTGGCGGCCATCTCTGAGTTCACAACGGACATTCAGCAATTTGCCGGGAAGTCCAACCCTGTTGCTGATTGTCTGTCGGAAGGCAGTCCTGCCCTCCTCTGCGATGTCTCCACTGGCCATCCCCGCCCCGTTGTTCCAGTGGCCTGGTGCTGTCGAGTTTTTGAATCGATTCATTCCCTCTCGCACCCTGGAGTTCGCGCGTCGGTGAAGTTGGTCGGTTCCAAGTTCGTCTGGCCTGGCCTCCGCAAGGACGTCAAGGGGTGGGTGGCTGCATGTGTGGCGTGCCAGCGTGCTAAGGTTCACCAGCATACTAAGTCGCCCCTCAAACCGTTTCCGATCCCAGCCAGACGTTTCGACCACGTGCATGTAGACCTAGTGGGCCCTCTACCTTCTTCACAGGGTTTTAACTAGTTCATGCGTTTGTTACTTCTAGGCTGGACTACTGTAATTCTTTATTTTCAGGTTGCCCTAACAAAATTTTAAAAACTCTTCAGTTAATCCAAAATGCAGCAGCGCGTGTACTGACTAGAACTAATATCAGAGACCATATTTCCCCCATACTGGCTTCTCTGCACTGGCTCCCAGTTAAATTCAGAATAGAATTTAAAATCCTTGTCCTCACCTACAAAGCTATTCATGGTCAGTCACCATCTTACCTTGAACAGCTCATAGTACCCTATCGCCCATCCAGGGTTGTCTGCCCTTCTTTAGGAAATCTGGTCCCATAATCCAGACCTTTGAGTTGAAGAACATGTCTGCATTTATTCCACGCAATGCGTGGTCAGCTGGGTTCAGCTCAGAGTTCACATACATCCACCGAATCGGCCGTGAATTGTCTCTGATGAATGATACTCTGTTCGCTACAAATCATTTGAATCAGACATTTTCACAGGCAATGTATCTCAAAACTGTGGTACTGTCTGTCCAAAACAGAGATACTTTCAGCGACATTTTTAACTCCTTTTTCATGAGCTTATCTATTTTCACAGCAACAGCCGCTACTGTTAATTCCAATCTTGGAATGTCTGCTTCAAAGGTAACACTCTAGACTTGCCTTGGAGAAACAAGCAATGAATTTCACTCTTTTCATTTTGCACACAAAGATAGGTGACAACTCCATATCCCTTCTCACTCGCGTCTGCAAAGTGGTGCAATTGTGCAGATGTGATTGCTCCAAATCTGGCTGGTTTCAAACGTCTCTGAACTTTGAAACCATGCAGCTTCAAAAGATCAGAAAGCTAAACTCAGATTTAGGGGATGGTTCAGGTGGAATATTTTCATCCCATGAGAATTTCCTTCCACACAGTTCTTGCAGGATCATTTTTGCTGGCAGGATTACAGGAGATAAAAATCCCAGAGGGTCATATATCGAACTCACAAATGACAAGATACCTCTTCTTGTCTGTGGCATGTGTTTTGCGTTGATCCTGAACTTGAATTAATCTAGTTCGATACACCAATTTACACCTAGAACTCTTTGTTCAGGTCGGGCATGAAGAGACAGATCCAAGTCTTTAATTTCTTTCGCTCTCTTTGATTCAGGGATGGATGATAGAACAACTCTACTGTTACTGTTCCCCTTTGTCAAGTGAAATCCTCCACTTGCTCACAGTAATGTTAGTTTTTTGACCATTCTGCATGCTTGGTCTAGGTGCAACACTGACAGCAGACAATCATCCATGTGAAAATGATTCAGAACTGCAATCACCTTTGCAGGTGACATTTTGTCTTTAGCATCTTCAGCCGTCCTCTTCAGTGCAAAGTTGGCACAGCTCGGGGAGGATGTAGTCCTAAACAGGAGGACAGTCATATATTCCTGCAAAGGTGCTGTCAAGTTTCCATCAGGCCCAATAAGAACCGTAAGAGATCCTTGCCCTCTGGTGGTACCTTGATTTGATGATACATTGCCTCTATGTCTGACATTAAGGCGATATGATCATGTCTGAAACGTGTCAATATACCAACTAATGTGTTTGTCAAGTCAGGCCCTTGTAAAAGTTCTCCATTCAGCGATTTGCCCTGATAGGATGCTGCGCAATCAAAGACAATTCTAAGCTTCCTTTTCTGAGGATGATACAACCCATGATGAGGTATATACCACACTCTTTTGTTCTTTAACTCAAGTTGTTCATTTGGAACTGGCACTGCTTGACCTTTGCTCAGTAGCTCAGACATAAAAACTTTGTATTCTTTGTGGAATTCATTGTTTTTCATGAGTTTTCTTTTCAGGTTCTTTGCTCTCTCAATAACCATCCTGCAGTCAGGCATTTTCACATATTCCTTTCTCAGAGGCAGACCAATGCTGTAATGCCCATCAACCTTGTCAACAGTTTTAACAACATATTTCATGAACTGTTTATATTCGCTTGACATTTCTTGTTTTTCTTCACAGGCTTTCTCTGGGAAATCATGGTTGATCTGTTGCAGTAATAAAGTCTCAACATCTGCAATAGAGATGTGATTTACTGATGTGCTCATTTCCTTTTTAAAGACTGTGCAGCCTTTTCCTTTTAGGAGAGCATTGATGACCCAGCCTGGCACTGTTTTGACTGCGTATGGACCATTGTCAACACTATGGACCACTTCTCATGGTTCCATAGCTTTGAATGTATTCAACCATATCAAAAGTCCAGTTTCTGCATCTATTTGTGGCAGCTCAATGCCACGCAGGTATGGCCATTTTTCCAAATCCTGCTTCACAGGAATGTTCACCTTTTGACACTGGAATATCTGTGTGCGTGTACACATCAGGTAAGTCAATGTACATGTTCTCTTTTACACCACACACCTCGAGGCCTGAGATGAGGTATGTTGGTTCCAAATTTTCCTGCCCCATGGTGCGGAGAATGATCTTTGTTTGCTTGCCTTCAATACCAAGCTGTCTCATCAGCTTTTCTGAACAGAATGTAGCTTCACTACCATTGTCCATAAATGCATATGTCCGCATTATGTTATCACTTTTATTAAGCTTAACACAGACGGGCACAATCAACAAAATACCCAGTGGCGTTTCATGTGGCACCACATGTCCCACATGAAACGCCTGCAACTTCACTGTCAATGATGCTTTCAGTTGTGTCTTTCTGACAGCTGTCTGCAGTTTATTGTCCTCCTTTGTGACATGGAGCATGCTTGGGTGCTTCTTGGAGCAGTAGTCACACACAATTATTCTCGTACAGTCTTTGCTCAAATGCCCTTGTGTTAAACATGCAAAGCATAGACCTTTTGCTTTAACAAAGTTGAGCCTCTCTTTGTAAGGCTGTTTTCCGATTTTGTGACATTCGGCCAGAGTGTGAGTTTTCTCACAATACACACGCAGTTTGTGAAAGACACTAACTATCTGTTGGGCCATGCTTTTACTGTTTTCTGGTGATTTCTCTTTTATAACGGGCTCAACACTTGTGGCAAATACACTACTTCTTCTGGACACTCTATTCATTTTCATGGTAGAGTGAGGTTTGGTTTTATCCTCAGAATCTTTTATGTCTCCAAACAGTGGATCCGAAGCCTCTTTAGCTTATCCACAAATCTGAGAGGATCAGAACTGAAGAAGCCTTTCGGATGAGAGGCGAAACATATTCAAACAAGATAAGAAGTCCAGCTGCTTTCTATGAAACACTCCAAGATCTGGAAACCTTGCTCTCCTTCCAGCTGTTTCTTGTATGTCGAATGCAGCAGCTCTCCACATCTCTCTCATCTTATATGGCTTATATGGCAGATGGTTGATATCATGCATGGCATTATTACAGCCTGATGGAAACAGAGAGTAACTATGAAGTGCCTTAGCATCATCTGACTTAACTTGTGGCCAGTTTAAGGCTCTGTTCATGTAAGCAGTAGCGATTTTTGTTTCATTCCCATAATGATACTGCAGTAACTTAATTGCCTCTTTGAAGCCTTGCTCTGGACTCATATGTAGGCAACTTCTGATTAAATCTCTGGGTTCACCTCTGGTAAACTGCTCAAGGTAGTATAACCTATTGCTGTCACTATCAGTTTTGTCCTTAATTGTGTGTTTGAACTCTAATGAATCACCACTGAAAATGGGAATGTCTCTTTGGGGGAGATGTGACATTCTTTGTTGTTTAACTAACATCTCTGTGATTTCATTTTGTTTCAGCATTACTTCACGCAGGTTTAAGGTATTACGCTCATCAGTTTGATGCATATCATTATCACCTGTCACCTGAAGGTCATTCATTTTGTTCTGAATGTTCATTTTTTACTAAAGGCTGTACACTGCCTAGGTGGTAACTGTGTGGTACACTTGCAAGATGAATATTAGTCTCACTTTTACTTTGTTCGTATTCACATTCTTCCAGTACCATTATTTTGGCAGTGAAGCAGCAATAGCAGTTCCTTTTTCAAGCTGTTCTTTTTTGGCCTTTATTTGTATTCTTCAAGATCCAAATCTTGTTTCCTCTTTAATGTAGTTGCTCATGCCAGTAAGGCAGCTCTCTCTGCCTTCTCCTTATGGCATGTTCGTGGTTCGTCCTTGTGGCGATGAGGTCATCACTCTTTGGTGAGCGAGGTAGTTTTACTTAATGTAGCAGTTACCTTTAGTCTCTTTCTTTGTAATTCTATTTACCTTCCTTCTTTAACAGCTTTTGAAAAAGCATGAGACGGGAGACCGTTCTACGCATTTCTTGAGAAGGAGGCTCGCAACAAGCGATGACAACGTCGTCATTCAGTAATGGTAAAACTACTGTGTTGCTCTGCCATCTCTCATGCTTTATTAAAAAAAAGAAGACTACAGACAGAACACATTTTTTCCCCCGGTAACACTCTTCTTCTACGTCGTTTTTTAAAACAAAACTACAGAGGCCTCGTAGGTACAATAAACACCAATCTCAAAGTGCTAAATCATAAAACAATTATTACAACAAAGAAATGGTGCTTACACTCTGCTTTTAAGAGTAGTCTTAAAATGTTCCATTTTTATAAAGATTTCAGTTAGGGCTGGCCTACCTAGCTCCTATTTCTAATGCTATAGGCTTTGGTTGCCAGGGGGGCACTCCATGATACACTGAGCTCCTCTCTTCTCCTCCCCCTCTGACTGTATCTCTGTTCCTGTAAATGTCCATACCCAAACAAAAGATTATACTAACTTTACTTCTACCTCGGAGTCTTTGTGCTTTATCATCAAGTTGTGGTGGGAGCTGCTGCTGTGGTCCTGCCTGAAGCCTGCTGCCCACATTGGGCATTGACAGGAAATCTTGTGATTTCGATTTTAGGCTGTTGGCCAGCGCAAATCTGGATCCATGGTTTGCAATTACTTCTGGACCAACAGACTACACTTGCTTCTGGATTACTAGACTTCACATACCCCTGGATTTATAGATTCCACATAGTCTTGGACTCACTCTCTTCATCAGCAACAATCAGATCTGGATACATGGACCTCAACAACTCGTGGACCCATACAGTACACCTGTTTCTGGATCAATAAACTTCACATACCTCTGGATTTATAGATTCCCAAGGGCCTAAGGGCCCTTAAAGGAGTGTTACATCTGTACAGTTTGTAAAACCAGTAGGACAAATGGTAGTTTGTGATTTTGGGCTATAAAAATAAAATTTCATTTTATTGAATTTCATTATGTAGACGCTAGGATGGCTAACTAGCTGTCTGCTAGCAGCTGGTTAGCTAGGTGTGCTAATGCAACACAGCTAAAATTATCACAAGCATAATGAAGACACAGATATTAAAAGACATTTTCTAGATACAACTTCTGAAGCTCTAAGGTAATCAAAGCACCCTGATTCATTGCTGAAGATGTTAATGTTACTTGACCTCTCTGAATCCACATAACAGGAAATATGTGGTGGTAACCAGTATGGTTCAGTGCTGTCCCTCCTGTGCAGACAGCAGAATTCTGTTTAACAGCTTTTATCATCTCCTTCAAGGTTTGTACATTTTATTTGCACCATTAGTGAAAACTTATTTGAACTCTCTTCAGTCTTAAAGGGGCTTTGCAAATTTCATCAGCTGCAATGTACTTGTCTAAGTGTGTTTTTTAAAACTATTATTTTTCATATTTTTCCTCCAAGCTGCCAAATTCAGCCACGTGGCTGTTTGAGAGTTGAATTTATATTCATCATGTCAAAAATTTCATACAGCATTTATTTTATAATGGCAAATACAGACTACATTAAACAAATGTTAGAAACTGGATCAGAGTATACTGTATCAAAAAAACTGATTTGATTGGATCTGATAGAATCCAGTCATGCTTGTACTGTTGAACCAAAGTGAATCGTCTCATCTTTACAAATGAATCATCTAGATCATGATTCTAGATTTGAATCGAATAGAATATGAGCGAGATTTACACTCCTACTAAACAGCTATTTAGACTGACTGCTATTACTTCGGGGTAAACCCAATTTCTACAAATCCCTCAAATTTATTTGGTCTGTAGCAGTAGTGCTGTTCAATGCAGTATGTTTGTGATCAGGTTACACCAACCCATATACACATGCAATGGAATAGATTATTATTTCACAGTTATTCCTTGGAAGACTTAGATGCATGCATTTGAATGAGGATTTCTTTTCAATAAAAGGTTTTTTTTTCTTATTAAATATGTATATGCAATTTCACATAATGGATATGCTTAAATAGGTAAAACACACAAAAAACTAACTTGTTTAAAAGACCACCTGGGATCAATAGCACCCAGGACTCTCAGTGAATCTAGCTGAAGTCAGTGAAGTGATCCTGACATGAATGCATGTGGCCACAGTCTGATCTTTAGCTCAGTATTTACCGAGAAATACCCCAAAAAAGTAGCCATTGTGAGGTGGGATTCATGAGGGTGAAGCAAAAATAAAAGTATAAATGACTTTGTAAAATCAAATGTAAAGACATCCTGACACCACTGGTGGTTGTAGTGACTGATGATTCTGCTGAGACTGGAAATGACAGAGCTGGTGGAACTGTCTCAGGAAGGGGAGGTGAATGGGCACACACAGTATCGGCATTAAGGAACTATGCAGGAGAGAGAGAGACATATTTAAAAGGACCACAATAAGATGATAGGTTAACAATGCTAGAGTGGTGCTCGTCTATTGGATAGATGAGATCAGCTGATGTGAACACCTGACCATGAAGTGACAACCCAGCCAAAAACAGGTGATAGGAGTGATGTGAGAGAGTCACTATAGGAAATTAACAGAATTTAATATGGCGAGCATGAAAAGTTGTCTTCCTGAATAAATTTTCACTAGAGCTCCATTTCATCTACAAAATATCTTTCTTTCCTTTTAAAACTACTGTACAACTTTTATGTTTGCTGTTAAAATGACCCATATTTTTGCAGCTGTGAAATTACTGCATGATTGGAAACATTTGAAATTGCTGCAACTATTTACTGAAAGTAACTGGTTAAAGATAATCACTTATCAATATGAATACATATGAATACAATATATCAATACAGATAGAGCATATCACCTAAAAACCTTGTGCTTTTCAAACTAATTACCATCACCACCCAAAAGGAGGGCTGTGGACAGTCGGGCCCATCTTTATGTCTATATGTATACAATAAAAAAATTTGGGAAAATATTTCCCTATCAAATTGTGTAGTGGATGACTGTACTTTTCCTAGTTGGACTTTGATTTTTTCCCCCACATTACAGGTGCAATAGATTCCAGCATAAAGCAACAATTAAGCTGCAATCCAATCCAATACTGACCTCTTTTTTAGCACTCTGAAGTGATACATTGTTGCACATAGCACATAGCTCTTTGTATTTCCAGGTTGTCATTTTGGTGGATTGGACACTCTTTATTCTTTATCACATGGTATGAAAAGATGCACCTTGATTGGTATGTAGGCCACATGGTAATGCAATGTAAGTTTTCAGTTATGTATGACAGGGTCTATGGATAACTCTTTTACTGGGGAGCTGTGGAGGCTTCACGAATTCACATGTTGAAACGCTGCTGCTTTTACCGCTTTATTACTGCTCACTCTGACTTATTTATGCTGGTTGTTTTTGCATTTGTATTTATCTAACCATAAACAATAATCTTAGTCGATGTGCTCACCTTAGTTTGCCTCATCTGTGGGCACATTAATCACTTGTTTATATCACTGTCACGGTTAGAGTAGCCTGGAGTAGTTGTGATTCCTTGATGTATTTACAGATATAACTAAGTCTGAAATGCAATTTGTGATTAATGTTTATTTTGTTACTTGGAGAAAGTTGCATATTTTTCTGTAATTGTTTTGTGGTTTCTGATTGATTCAGTTAGTTGTTCTTTACATCATATATCACAAATCTGGATGCAGTTAGATTTTTTTTTTTTTTTACACAAGAAAGAAAGAGAAACATTTACAAATGTTAATTTGCTCTTATTTTTCTAGTCGAGAATGTCACTGAAGAGCTTCCGCTTCTTGGACTCGCCCGTCTGTATTTCCTGCCAGTGGGAACCTTTCATTTTTTCTATTTGAGTTATTTATTTGCTGTATATTAATGTCTTCTTTTCAAATAGGAAATTGGTAAAGTTAGAATAGTATAATTAGTATATGGTGGCTGCAACCCCACCTCCACCAACTAATTTTCCCTGCTGTTTTCAGGAGTTGTGAGCCTTAGATTGTGAGTTTGGTGTCTTTGCTGGCAGTATCTCTCCTATGTCTTGTTTGATATGGCTTCTAGCAGCAGGAGGTGCATTGCTTGGGGCATGTGATCCAAGACATTGGTTTTACCACAAATCCAAATAAGATAGTGGAGTCACAAACTGTCAGACACCTACTATATATTCAACTGTGATTGTTCCTTTGTTTTGCCACTGACTAGTGCTTTTTTGTTGTAGGTTTTGCCAAATTGGTGGCCTGTCTGAATGAGCTGGTCGCAGAGCTGGGGGGAACCAAATCCAAGACAATACAAACTACAAACTAAACTGTCAGTGGGAATGAACAGAGGACTCTAACAGGAGCTTTGAGGTATTCGGTGCTCGTTTATTCTGACTTTTCCCTCCCTTTTATTCTGGAGGTGGATGCAAGCCATAATTACCTTGGAGCTGTGCTTTCCCGGGAGCAGCAAGGTAGGGTCAGGTCAATATGTATTGTTGCCGTCCAGTGAAAAACAAGTACCTGTAAAATACATTTTTCCAGGAGCATGAAAATAAAACTTACAAAATAAATCCAAAACAGTGCATTTAGACGCATTTAGGATCCAGCATGAAAATCTGTTCTGAATCTGTAGGACAGTCATCAGGTTCATCAAGGACATGGCCGGGGCTTGTTAGTTGGTTTGTCGTGAGCTGTGAGCAATACTTTGCTTTCCTAACACAAACAACTGAGGGGACGGTGGATGGGCAGCAGGTCACTTACTGACCTTTGAGTGCTAGAAAAGTGAATATTGTAGCCCTTCTAGATACGACTCTGCTGTGGACAGCATAGGAGAACTGTGCAACAAACTGTTCAATGTGTTTAGTGTAGACCTGTTTATGTTTTTCCCAATGGAGACATGAGGAAACTGAAACTTACTGGATGTGAGTTAAAATAAATCAGGATGAGGTTAAACAATCAACAATGGAGGGAAAAGTACAAAGGGAGGAAGTATAAATCAGGACACAAGAGAAGGAAGATATTCAACTTAACAGGAAATAACAAATGAGAAATGGAAGTAAGTCTTAAGTGCTTCAGGTGAAGGCAACTGGACTTGTTTTTGGTTTAAAGATGTTTCACCTAGCATACGAAAGGCTTTTTCAGTTCTGAACATTGTTGAGGAATCCCCATTATTTAACCTCGGGTAGGGTCTTTACACATTGGAGGTGGTCACCTGAGTTGCTGACCCTCTCTTTGTATGCATATCAGGGTAACAAGTAAGGTGTAGTTCATTAATGAGTCATTTTGAGGTGCGACTCATTAGCCATGTTTACATGGACACAAATATTCGGAATAAAAATGCTTCATGTAAACACGTCAATTGGAAGATTCTGATCTGATCCAGCTAATTCGTAAAGAAATTATATTCCGATCAAGAGGGGAGGTTTATGCCGATGCTTATTCTGAATCATGTAAACCATGTAAACACTTATTCCGATCGCGGCTTCCTGTTTAGGTAAAATTACCCTCACTGCGCATGTGTGCCGCCCATGTCCTCCCGCTCTCTCCTCCTGTAACGCAGGAGCATTATGCATTGCTGAGCCCGTAGCTTGATCATGGAGAACAGTAGAAACAACAGTATGGCTTTCAGAACCTGCGCTGGTCCATTCTAAAAGAGTGCAGGGTTTAAATTGCAGGAAAAGACGCGAAAGTGCAAAGTGTAGCCACATTGGTATTTGTTTACAGTACTGACGGAAGTACAACATCTTCTTCTGCAGTTATTCTAAGGAAATTAGACAAATCTGTGCATGTCAAAATGCAGTTATTCTGATTAAAGCTTGGTGCATGTATACGCACGTCATGATCAGATTATTTGATTTAGCGTCCATATAAATAGTGGATTCGGAATTTCCAATCCCTCAAATTTTTAATCTGATTAAGAAACTTTGCGACTGTAAACATAGCTACTGATGAACCCCTGACATTCATGTGCCGTTGTTAAGGTCACAAGATTCAAGGTGCGAGTTATTAATGAATTGTTGCCCTGCTTTGCCATCATGTGTGTCATTAGGGTCACATGAGGCAACTTTTGAAGGAGGTTTAAAACGTCTGGGGAAAGGATGTCAGGACTGCATTTTGGATGATAATTGGTGTCCTATATCACCAGCCCAAAGGGTCATTCCATTTTGTCGTAGATGGCCTCCTTCACTTCTCTCTCCAACCATCTGTCTTCTCTGTCAATAATGTGTACGTTGTTGTCTTCAAATGAGTGTCCCTTGTCCTTCAGATGTAAATGCACAGCTGTATCTTGTCCTGATGAGTTGTCACTTCTGTGTTGTGCCATGCGTCCGTGGAGCGGTTGTTTAGTCTCCCCAACGTACAGGTCAGAACCCTCCTCACTGCATTTGACCACAGACACAACATCGCTCCGTTTGTGTTTGGGCATTTTGTCCTTAGGATTAACCAGGCTTTGTCTGAGGGTGTTGCTGGGTTTGAAGTGCACTGACTAGGATGTCATGTTTAGAAAAAATCATTTCTCTGAAACTCCCACCACATATGGGACAACAGTGTTGCTCAGCTTGTTATTTCCTTCGTCAGGCGTTCCATTGTGTTTTGTTGGTCTCTTATTTGATTTTATGAAGGCACACTAGGGATAGCCACAGGATTGTATTGCTCCCTGTGGCTATCCCAATTGGGCCTTTATAAAATCAACTAAGAGACTAACAAATCCTCTTTCAAAATTTGCCACATGTGACCCTAACGACTCACATGATGGCAGCGCAGGACAATGACTAATTAATGACTCACATCTGGAATCTTGTGACCATAACAACTCACATGAGTGTGATGGGGGTCATCAATGATTCACACCTGACTCATTAATGAACTACACCTTACTTTTGACTCTGATGTGCATACACAGAGAGGGTAAACGACTCAGGTGACCACCTCCAAGGTCTAGCAACCCTCCCCGAAGTTAAGTACTGGGGATTCCCCACCACTGTTTAGAATTAAAGCACAGCTGAAGCACTTAAGATGACTGAGAACCTACACAAACAAATGAAAGTAACATACATTAAAAAGAAACTGACAGCTGTTATATTCAAGATTTTCAACATTAACATCGAACCAAACAACAGTTTGCTATATAAAGATACAGACGAAGTCCTGTGCAGAGGTTGCAGCCACACTCCCCTGTGTTTGCTGATATCTGAGCTCTTCAGTTCTCTGTTATGGAAGACGGCTTGGCCGCGCATGCATGTGAACTCTTCCCCAAACTGTTGGCCTCCCCCCTGTTTTTAAAACCAGGAGCTTGGGGCATGACCATTGGTAGAATTTGAACATGTAATGCAGCATGCGGTACTCAGCACATTTTTCATCAGACAAAGAGAGGCAGAGGACCAGACTTGTTAAAGCATTTCCAACATCAAGGGCCCTATGAGATGCTAAAGGACTCCAGTCTGATTCGATGATGTAATTACTAGTTGTCTTGGTGTAGCATATCAAGGATCTTTGCTGTATTAAGCTAAAATAGCAGGAGCAAATAGTTGTGGCTGGATTATTTTATTGTCTGTTCTGGTGTAACATTCATGGTTTGCCAGCCTACTCAGCAGGGACTGAGTAGCCCCCACCAGGCCAAAGACAAGCTGAGCTTGAAGGGGACTGCTAGCCATTGTCTGCTGTTTGTTCTATCATAACTATATCCAATCCCTGTAAGACCATTATCAGTGAGTAGAAACTGTATCTTAGAGCTGAATGACCCATGGTGAAAGGTAATTTTAGCTATCAATAGCTCGCGACAAATGTTGTAGAATAACACTGAAAGAATGTAATGATTACTAGAGGCTATGACAGGCTGTATATTTTTCTAGTTACAGTGGTGCAGTGGTTAATCGCCTCACAGCAAGAAGGTCCTGGGTTTGATTCCGGTTCAGGGCGTTTCTGTGCGGAGTTTGCATGTTCTCCTTGTGCCTGCGTGGGTTTTCTCCGGGTACTCTGGCTTCGTCCCATAGTCCAAAAACATGCAAACTGGGGATTAATTGGTCACTCTAAATTGCCCGTAGGTTTGAATGTGAGTGTGGATGGTTGCTTGTCTCTATATGTCAACCCTGTGATTAACTGGCGACTTGTCCATGCTGAGATAGGCTCCCCTCCACCCGCGACCCCTAACAGAATAAGCGGTAGAAAATGGATGGATGGATATCCACGTGCTCTCAGTATGTTATAGCAGATAATGACTGTGGTATGAATATGTTTTATTTGAGTATGAAATTTTGGCCCTGGCTCAAACAGTCAAAATCTGTCCCTTTTCATGCTAAATGTGTTTTCAGCTATGTAAAGGGCTTTTCAGCCTCAACACCATTGAACACTCATTTTGTTATGTTTAGGTGTTAGTTTTGGATTCAAATGCTGAGACCGAGACTGTGATTTGGTGTAAAAAAGGGATTTATTGCAAAAATTTAAGTGTGATTCCTGAAGGCTTCAACAACTCAGAAGAGGTTTTGGTATGTAATTCATGACATGTTTTCCGTTTTTTGTAAATTGTGGTTAATCAAGATTATATCATGTAAAATAATGTGATAAGTCAAAATAATGAATGGTTTTCATTGTCTGATTATTAATTTATATTTATGTATTTATTTTTTTTTAACAATGAAAGTCAACTAAAGTCAATTGACAGACAGACATCTAATGTACAAGCCTTCTGGCCTTCTTTCTCTCCAGCACCACCCTGGACACCCTTTCCCCTCTGGAGGAAGCTATAGCACAGTCAGAGGTCAGTGTTGCAAATTTCAATCCCCTGACTCACCCACTCTTGCACTCATTTATCCAATCTACACGATGCACTTTATGGATCTCTTCCATGTTTGTGCAATTTGGATGACGGCTGTTTGGAATACTGTACACAAACTTGATAAACCTTATATTGATTTATATTCAGCCTTGTCTATTTGGCAAAAACCAGCCCTGACTGCCGGCCCAAAAGCACCCCTCTCCAGCTATTTCCATTCTTCCAGGGTCATCTCTTGAAGTGGCCTCTGTGAAATATGAACAAAAAAGAGAGCGATATAGGTCAGGGTTTTATTTTTGGAACCAGCCAAGGTTTGGATAGACATGGGCAAGAATTGAATAATTCACTGAAAAAACATGTCTTGTCTCACATCAGGTATATTTGTCTCATCAAAATATATCATACAAAAAAAATCACAGTAACAAAGTAAATAAGAGAATGCTTTTGTACTTCTATCTCAGTTTCATTCATATCAAACGAAACGAAAATAAGTGCAATAATCTGCCACACTGCACAATATGCATACATTCTCTTATATTTGTGTCTAGTATGTATTTATGTCTTTTTAATGTATAATGTACAATGTCTTTATAAAATGTACAGTATTAGATTATGTAGATTATCTTCCCTGCATATTACAGAGTTTAAAGAACATTGTACATGGTCAGTGTATAATATAGTAAATATTTTATGTTCACATATATAGTGTATATATAGTATGTAAATATGGTGTACATGTCTGTACTGCTAAAGAGACACAAATAACTGTTGTTAAAAAAAGACTAGTCCATCTTTTTTCCTATTTACAATTTTTACTAACCCATTTGAAACAAGATGTATTTATCTAAAAGCAAGTTACTTTTTGACGATTGTCTTGTTTCATGTACTGATATATTTTGGATACAAGTGGACACATAGATTTGGAGTTTTTGCTGTGTTTGTCTGTTTACATAAATGTAACGTGGGTTTTCATGGTTTGTTTAGTTGATTTGTCATAAATAACTACATGTTATAAACAGCACAGGTATAAACCTTGTTCTCCTCAAGCTGCTGCCTCATTGCCACCGGGGCCCCATGCCTCGCCCTCACCTGCTGCTGCATCCCCTCTCCTCTGATATCGCTGGGTCCGACAGCCTGAAGTGGATGCTCTGGGCTGGCAACAGGATCGGTAGCGGCATCAAAATCTTGACTAGACAGCAGTGAATAAAGGGGGTTTCAAATCTGCAACAACGATAAATCCCTACGGTTGTACTCTGACAAAGATGTAGTCATTTTTTCAGATTACAAGATACAAAAAAAAAAAACATGCCAAAGAAATACACTGTTGTCACTACTTTGGTTTTAGCTGTATTAGCCACTGTTAGCTGGATAACTAGTAAGCTCAAACGCACTCACATTGATTTAGGTCATTCAGCAGATATAAGATATACTCTTTTAATATTAAAATTAATTTAAAAATCAGTATTCCGACCAATGAAATAATGGCTAAAATTCGCATCCTTTTTGCTTGCTTTAGGTACTTAAGTTATCATTTGACATTATCCACCAGTATGAAGGGCAATAGTTCTTCATTTGCTCTTGTCTTCCTTTGGATGCTTCAGGGGGTTACACCTGGTCACACATGTCGACTGGGGAATCACAATAGGAGAGGTGTGGCCTAAGTTTAGCCAACATGTCTGTTGCTTTGGTCTGACAGGCTGAAGCTCAAGTGCAACATCTTGTGCAAAGTCTTGCATATAGTAACTTTGAAGAAAGAAGAGGAAACTTAAAGCCATGCATTTGTAACAGATGTGAGAGTGGACCCAAGAACAGCACAAACCTAGACTGGAACAGTTCAGAACTTTATTGACAATGTTCAAGAGTCCAAACAGACGACAATCAGGAAGCCTTTTCGGCGAGCACAGTCCAAGTTCTGAATGGGGCAGGAGTCACCGCAGAGGGAGTCCAATCAGGCTGCAGGCAGACAGGAAACGGGCAGATGCAAAGTCCTGGGACCTGGGGGATAGGAGCCATGGAGAAACGCGACTTGAGGGTGTAAAAGGCTCTCTGGGCTGCATCGGTCCAATGAAAGGCGGTCTTGGATGATGTGAGAGCAGAGAGGGGGGCTGCAACCGAGCTGCATCCCCTGATGAAGTGCCAGTAAAAATTGACAAATCCCAGGAACCGTTGCAGTTGTTTTCGTGTCTCTGGGACTGACCAGGAGGCTACTGCGGAGACCTTAGCAGGGTCCATCTTTAAAGAGTCTTTGGTGATAATGTAGCCCAGGAAGGAAACTGAGGAAACATGGAATTTACATTTCTCCGCCTTGACGAAGAGGTTATTTTCCAGGAGACGGCGGAGAACAGATCTCACATGGGTGACATGGTCTTTCTTACTCCTGGATAAAATGAGGATGTCATCCAGGTAGACGAAGACAAACTGATTGAGCATGTCTCTGAGCATGTCGTTAACCAGGGCCTGGAAGACAGCGGGGGTGTTGGTAAACCCAAAGGGCTTCACCAAGTACTCATAATGCCCTGTAGGTGTGTTAAAAGCAGTCTTCCATTCAACCCCTTCCCAGATGTGGACCAGATGGTAAGCATTCCTCAGGTCAAGCTTGGAGAATTGTCCCCTGGAGCAGTTCAAAGGCAGTGGAAAGAAGCAGGAGGGGGTAGCGATTCTTCACAGTGATATTGTTAAGTCCCCGATAGCCTATGCAAGGGCGTAGGGTCTTGTCTTTCTTTTCCACAAAGAAGGCCCCCGCGCCTGTATGTGAAGAGGAGGGACGGATGATTCACGCCGCCAAGGAGTCTTTGATGTATTGGTCCATCGCCTCTCTTTCGGGGGCAGAGAGAGAGTACAGGCGTCCCTTGGGAGGGGACATGCCAGGGAGCAAGTCAATAGCACAGTTCTAAGGGCAGTGTGGCGGCAGGGAGGCGGCTTTGGTCTTGCTAAAGACTTCATCCAGGTCATGATAAACGGCTGGAATCCCGGTGAGGTCTGGAGCAGGAACAGGGGCCGGGGGTGCCAATGAAGACGCTGAGCTGAGGCAGGTCTGCTGGCAGGTTTGGCTCCACTCTCTGATGGAGCAGGTGGTCCAGTTAATATCTGGGTTGTGCAGGCGAAGCCAGGGGAATCCCAGAATGACCGGCTGGTTAGGCATGGGCAGGAGCAAAAACTGGATGTATTCAGCGTCGCCCCCTGGTAGGAGCATGCGCACAGGGCTGGTCTTATTATTCACCTGCCCCATGACGTGCCCATCCAAGGCTCTGGCAGGAAAGGGTGACAGCAACGGCTCCAGCTGCAGTCCCAGCTGGAGGGCGAAGTCCTCATCCATGATATTCCCATCCGTCCCAGAGTCAATGAGGATGTAGCCGCCTCTGAAGAAAAGGTGAACAGTTGCAGGGAGAAGATGATGGCACAGATGCAGAGGAAGGCGTCACCGGTTGCCAGGTCGCCGTCATAATGCTCGGGTGAGCCCACGTTAAGCTCCCGGACTTGGGATACAAGAGGCGAAGCCGCAGCACCGACAGAGGAGGAGACAGTTGCCCCTGACGAAGCTCCCGCACTGGCCGGTGAAGCAGCAGCGTCCGCCGGAATCCCACACTGGGGGAGCCCCCACCTCCAAGGCTTGGAACCGGGCTTGCATGTTCGCCATGTCGCGCTGGACCTCCGCCATGATCTGTCGGTTCTCAGCCATGATCGCGACAGAGTTGACAACCAGCTGACCGAGCATCTCCTCCATTCTAGAGATCTGGTCATTGATTTGTGCTGGGTCCATTTCTGGCCAAATTGTACTGTAACGGGTGTGAGAGCGGACCCAAGAACAGCACAAATTTAGACCGGCACAGTTCAGAACTTTATTGATAATGTTCAAGAGTCCAAACAGGCAACAATCAGGAAGCCTGTTCGGCAAGCACAGTCCAAGTTCTGAATGGGGCAGGAGTCTCCGGAGAGGGAGTCCAGGCAGGCTGCAGGCAGACAGGGAGCGGGCAGATGCAAAGTCCTGGGACAGAAGGCAGGTCAGGTTACCAGGGCACAGACGAGGAGACGTGGTCAGGGGCGTAAGGCAGGTCAAGTACCAGGAGATCTGTCTGGAAAAGAGTGCTGAAGGGTAGTGCATGACGCGATGACAATCTGGCAGAGAATGAGTGTGGAGGAGCTGGTTAAGGGGAGGCTGGATGATAGAGCCGACTGGGGGGAACAGGTGAGTCTAATGATCTTGATTAGGAGAGGAAGGCAGGCAGGTAGAGTGGGTTGGTAGAGGGGAAAACCAGGAGTGGACTATGACAGCATTACACAAACCCAGAAACATGACAGAAATTAGAAGGCAAAGCAATGTTGTCAAATGACCCAAAGTATTTTTTATTTAATTGCTCTAAATGCATTCTACAATTGCTTGTTTTTTGTTGTTAAATTCATCATACGTTATGGGCCAGATCCACTTAGAATGGATTGTGCCTAATAATAGTGCCATGATTTGCACATACAGTAATTAGCGCCCACAATCTGCCCTGCTTCAGCACCTTAATGAACTAATTTAATAGCGAATTGTTGACATCAGCTGGTCTGGCAGGCTGGGCTCTCCCTGACTCTCTCCCCCAGACAATGGAAAAATTAAAAAAAAAACATACAAATGAAAATAAACAAATACTAATACTACATCCCTCTATTTTTTTGACTGCACCCAGAACAAAATAAATGAGTTCGTTCAGAGCTGTCTGTGGTCCCTAATCTTATGTCCCAACCTAATAGCCTAGACAAGGATGTGTATGGTCTTGACTCTTTAGGTCAACATAAAGTCCACTGTGACTTATCATTGAGGCAGATGAATTGCATTTCAGGGTGAGAAGTTGGGTTCTATGATTGCTCTGGTTTTATTTGGGTTTTACGGATCTATTTGTTTTGTTTTTGGAGGATTTTGCATTTAGTGGAGGACTTGCCTATCTCCTGAGACAGCCTCCCTGAGTGTATCAGATGCAAAATAACCATAACAGCCTATTGAGGCACAATTGTCAGGATTAACAAATGTGAAATTGTTGCAGAGTAAAAAAACACAGGTACTTTTTTTAAAAAAAAATAAAATGTTATATAAGAGCAGGTTTACAGTATTACCTACTCTTGAATATAGCTTACAGAAACCCAACATTTCCCTTACAAATTACAATATAAAACAGGCCACAACTTATAGCTGGAAACATTTGGTGCACATTCTTCTGAAAATCCTTTCCTGTGTGCGCTTATTATCATGGTGCCTTTGCCTAGCTACAATTATTACTGCCATAATTATTATATATGACAGCCTTTATATATGTGCCGCAGTTACCACCAGCTGAGTGTCACTGAGTAAGGAGAAAAAAAGAGAGAGATTGTGCCAATTTAATACACAGGTTTCACTGGTATTAAATTGCATCACTCTAACTGTGAATTAGACGCTATGTGCAATGAATATTATTTGCATAGGGAAAAGGCAATTTGGGGCAATTTTGTGTAAAATGTTTGAGTGTTCTCTAATTTACATGCATGCAAAAGTGTACAGGCGCATCCCATACGCTAACTATATGTTAGTGCGGTTTGCATCCATTTCAAGTGCATCTCATTTAGCACATGCTTTGTGGATTGCAGGCTTTCTTTTTCTGTCTAATTTGCATTATTTTACAGCTCAAAAGCAGAGCAATCCTTTTGTGGATTTGGCTCTATGTGTTCTATTTTTATGCTTTGTGAAAAACATAATAATTGACCTAAATGTGACATGAATGTTATGTCCTATGTGTATTACAGGTGCACATGCGCTTTCATGGTATTTGCCCTCCATAATACCTGCAGCCTACATCAGCACAACAACATATTTTCTGTCCCAGTACAGTGAAGCAGTGTTGGCCAGAGAACAGATAACACTGCAGGCAGTGGACAGGTCAAAGTCCCAAGAACCCTGTATGTGATGTGTTTTTTTCTCAAACACACAAACACATTTGTCCTTCTACAATACATAGTTGGGCATTTCTCCTTTCTGACCTTTGACACAAGTGTTTTTTGACTTGTTTCTGGCTCCAAATAGGCATTACTAATGCCATGAGAGTGTCATTGTCCTGTCAAATCCTGTTCATCTGTTCAGACCTTTCACCCAAAACATGCTGGCATGCAATTGCAGCAAATGGCTGGGTGCAGGTTTCATGGTATCTTCATAGATGACATCTATTCCTTAATGTGAAACAATGGTTGTTTGAAATGATGTCACAAATTGTAGTCCGTAAAATTATTGTTTTTTCATGGCAAGAATTATTTGGTGTTTTGTGTTTGTTTATCCATTTCTTATTGGCTGCTTTCTTACACTTAAAATATCAAAAAAATCACCTGTATTGCTATCATACAATCAAGAGAGCTGTTTGAAATGGGAGGGAATACGTAGGCACTGTGGTTGTGCAACTGTGTTGTGGACAGAATCAGGCAATGAAACGACTAGCCAGAAATGATGTGTTAACAAAGGCCTCTCAAATGAAGGATCCTCAAATAGCTTAATTTGAAGACTTCTACATTATTGAATGTTAAATTGCACATAGCCTAGCTGTCCTTTTAATGGTGAACAGTATTACAGAGGCTTGAAGACCATGGTCAAGATCATATTAAACTTATAAATAAAACAATTTCTACAATTGAACCCTGGGCATGTGGGGTGTAGGGCTTTATTTAAGTATTCGGAAAAGATAGTAAGTAAATATTTTTTTTTTAAAAATATAACACCTTTCACAGACGAAAGTGCTTCAGAGGAGCTTGTGGAAAATACAGGAAAAAATCATGGTGTGTTTTTGTACATATAAATACAGTGGACTTATGGTACCATACATATTCACATGCAAATATAAAACACACAGGCACACAGCAAGCTTCATGTACATATATATGATATGTAAATGCAAACACATACAAAAAAAATAAAATAACAATTGTAAGAATGTAGCCACCGAAGCCATGAACTTCAAAGAATATACAGCTAGGCTGTAGAGTGCCCAGAGTGCTGAGTGCCCAATACTCAAATAAGTATAGGTCTGTTACAAAGGGTAATTTAAATGCTTGAATAAATGGTTATGTCTTTGGCTGCTTCATAAAAGTAACCACAGAATCAACACCCCATACTGAAGCAGACAGTGCTTTTCAAAATATATTTGTTACTGTGTCAAATGCTCGGTCACCTCTGGTCTTAAGACGGATGTCTGGACCTTTAAGGCCTGTTCTGATCCACACTTTAGATGGTGGTGGTAATGTATGGAGCTATATCTGGGTCAAAAGGTTCAGGTTCAGACTTTTGACCCTTATGTGGCGTGGGGGCGTGAGGGGGGTCGTCACCTGGGAGGGGAACAGAATCATGAATGACCGTCAAGCAAAGAAGTTCATCAGGAAATGTAGGTGCTCTAACAACAAGTACGACTCAACACATTTTAAGCAGTGTATGCAGTGTGAGAACCTGGTACTAGTGACAGTTATATTAAGTGCGCCGTTTTAGACCACTGAGCCACAACCACAAGCCACAGTTTAACAGCTATCAAAAATGCCAGATTGTGTATTTTAACCAGTGCAGTGGCTACACAGAAGAGGCCACCGGGATAGTCTCCTGGTGCTAGCGTGCACGTAAGACAGTCTGTTTTAAAGTGGATACTTATATAATATCTATCAACATCTAAAAAAGATAATCAAGGGTCAATTTTGTAACACAGCAAGCAACATAGACTTTTTTGCCTCGAGAGTTTGCCAATGTTAAGCGAAGGGTGAGGAGCTATGTTAAATCACCTAACGTTACTCTTATGGTCTTTATACTATATTTAGCTCAAGTTTTATTGTGTGTTGTCTTTAACATCTAAGTATTTCATCCGTTGCTGCAGTTGGACAGAGCATGCGGTTTCTTCCACAGAAGTGCTCTCTAAACGTGCTTGGTTATCATCTTGTCACCATGTGTAAAAATCACGAGACTAACATTAGCTAAGGTAACTTAATAACATTGCTGCTAACCCATTGCTTAACTATGGCAAAGGCATCTTTATTTTGAAATGTTTTCAACAGATCATATGGACATATCAATCCAGATTAAGCTCCATAGTAATGCACCTAAAAATTTTTACTAAGACATCAGAGGAAGATGCAGTTACACACACTCATTAGCATATTCAATTGTGTTTTCTCGAATACAAGGAAGGAGTCTTGCCAAGCTTCTATAGGACCTGACTTCCATAGATGGTCTCGCCAAAGAAGGATCCTTGACTTTGAGAAGCAAAAAAAAAAAAGAAATTCAGACCTTTCGTCTTCTACCTAGTGTCAACAACAATATCAAGACTAGTGAATGCCTAATGGTGTGTTTCATTTGCACTAAGAAGTTTGATTTGTGTCTAAGTCAAAAGAATCTCACCAATTTCAGTGCAAACATACAAGATGGTTGCCCCAAACATAAACCGATGTGAATACTGTTAGCATTTCTGTCTTATTTGTGTCTCATTAAATCACACATATGCAGAGCAGTGTCCAACAATTATCAGTGGAAATGTGAAAAAGTTATTTTAAAATGTATTTTTTTCAAAGGAGCTTATTGATGGGCTTTTTTAGTTGTAGAAACAAGGAACCAGTAAACCTACTTTATAGAGATGCATATTTTTGCATATGGCTTTGTTTTGCAGGAACTTGCGTCATGGACGCCAAGATTTTCTGAGTCCAATTTGATATGGGGATACACAAGTACGAAAACACTTAGATGCACCAGTTGACAAGAATTCTCAAATCTCTGCACTCTGTTCACTTAGTAAGTTCTTGCTCTGGTCTCACAGCATAGGTTTCTGGGCTAAAAAAAATAACTATTGCCTTATTAGAGTCCAATGTTCTCACCAGATTGCTTAATGCTGACCACTAAATGTGCTCCCTGATCTATTGAGAATGTTTTCCTCTCAGGTTTTTGAGCATTTATGTGCATTACTTCTCTTTAAAAAAAATCAATAGTTTGTTTCTACACCTATCTATGTCATTGGTAGTGTTGCCATTCTGACAGGAAACCCTCAGAATATCACAGATGAGCCCTGACCCCTCTCCTCTTTGAGTTCTTTGCAATGCATAAAAGAACTTGACAGCAGGGGTCAGAGATGTACAAATATATTAAGTTAAAATAAATAAATAAATAAATAAGAAAAGGCCAATGATATGATAAGATATAAAGGAGTTAATCAAAGGAGAGGGAAGGTGCAGTAAAGAGTGAGTGCGGAGAAAGTGGAGAGAGTGGAGGGGTACGAGCAAGAAAGAGAATGGGCGGTGCTGGGGTATAGGGCTTGGGATGGAGGGAGCTGTAGAGGCCAGAAAAACAAGCAGAGAATAAACAGATCGAAGGTAAGAGTAGAGGAAAAACAGGTTGACAGGGAGAAAGAGGCATGAAGGGCAAGAGGCAAACTCAGCATGAGTTAGAGTGAAGACACTAAGAGACAGGCAGAAAAGTAATCGGAATAAAGAGAGCAAATGGCTAAAAGAGTAGAACAGCATTAAAAAAAAAAAAAAAAAAAAAAAAAAAAGGTTTTTTTAAAATACACATGACCTATTACGTGCAGTTGTTTCAAATAGCTAAGACCCTTCCCTGGAAAGAGTAGTGCGTAACGGCAGTCACTTTTGGATGGAAGCCTGGAGCACTTCCTTAGTTTGTGGTTGCAAATGAAATAACCACAGGATTTTATGATAGTACATACTCATCATTGCTCAATGTCAATGCTAAACTATTAATAAATCTATCTGATGATGGTGAAATCTGTGAGGGGGTTTTATACTTATATCTGTAAATCTCTGTAAAGCAAATCATTGGATTAGCATTAGGCATGTATTGATTCCCCAAATCTACAACTCAATTTGACTGTCATGGTTCAATTTAAGTTTTGATTTAAAATTAAAAAAGATTAGATTTGTAAAGAATAAAAGGGTTGTTGATTTTATGTCCTCATAGCTGCTATTTACATTTGTTTAAAAAATAAATTGTGTGTTTTCAAGTTTTATTTTGCTTTTGATTTCAGAAAGTCCATTAAAAATTGTAAGAGCTACCACATTAATTGGCCTTGGATCATTTTGGTACAGATCACTTCCTTTTCGTTCAGTCTCTATACCTGTTTATTCTGATAATGCAGGATAAAAATTGTTGAAACTGTCCAGTTAAATAATTTAAATGTCTGTGTGACTTGATGTTTACTCCTCTTGGTTCTGTTTTGAAGATATAGTGTGAACCAGAGCAGAAACTAAATGGAAGAATGATTTTTTTATTCTCCATCTTTGCAGAATGAATGAATCAAACTGCAGGTGTTGAAACAAAGCAATGAATGTCCAGCAAAAGCAGGTAAAATTCAAAAGTAAAGGAAGCCTGTATGTTAAGAGAAATTAAAAAGCAACAGTAAAAACTACATACACTAAGGCAAAGATGTGTGATAAAAGCAGAGGGAAATATTGTCACATTGACATTTGACAGCAACAGAGAGAGATAGTAAAACACTTTTGCAGATAGATGCAAGAGGTGAGACAGATGAGCAAGGTGAAGAGTACAGAAATAAAATGATGCACAAAATAATGGAAATAAAAGGAGGGGAGATGGTTGAAATGGCAGTTAGAACGCTCATGTCTTTATCACATTCTATTAAGCTATTAGGAAGGTACAAAGGGAGAGTGTGTCCTTAATGCGTATGAGTCCTGAATGCTCAAGGCTATCAGGAACCTGCTTGCCACACACACACACAGTTACACAGAAACAGGAACACGGTGCTCAGCGCTTTGCTGATAGCTTCTTTTCAGTGGCGCTCAAGGCTCAACCTTCAGCTAACGTAAGAAAAGCACAAGGCCAGCATGGATGAATAGAAAGCAAACACTCACACCCACACACATGCAAACCTACGACCATATATTCCTAAACCTCCTCTTCGTTTCTGCCTCCCTGTCTCTCTCTTCCACTTTTTGCCTATTCTTTTTTTCATTATTCTGCAGTAGACAAGAAAGTCATGGAGAGGTGTAGATCTACCTATCTATCTGATGATAGAGGAAAAAAAGTAAAGAATTTGTAAAATATTAATGAACAAGAACACATCTTTTAGACAACTTGTAAAAGATAGTTTTCACAAATTTTGCAGTTTACTAATTTTAAAGCAAAATCATATGTTTTAATTTTTATATTTTATGGGGTGGGGTTGGCTTCGGGGGATGCGTTTCAAACACTATAATCAAAAAAGCTCTAAATACCTTCAATATTTTGAAAAAAAGAAAAAAAATGCTGTGCTACAATACACAGCCTTTCTCCAAAATAATATACAAATATAATAGATTCTTATTAATCCTTAATCACTCAATCAATAATTATTAATAAAAAAATAATAATTCAAGTTTGGAAAGGACTTAATAATCTATTTTTTATTCTCAGTTTTGGTGTCTCTTTGCAGGGATGCAGAAATTTCTCAATGAAGGAATTCCTTCTTATAAAATTATACTTAGACATTAATGTGAATTTAAAATAAATGTCACATTTAAAAAAAATGTATTTGTAATGAAGACAAGACTACTAAGCCAGTATGTTCAATAAACCAAATAATTAGATATACTTAATCATTTTTACTATAGCAGTCACAAAAAAGACCAGCCAGCAACCTTTTACAAACAGTACAATAGATACAAACTAGCATAAAGTGTTTACTCTCTGAGATGAAAGGGTTGGTTCTTTCATTTACTCCAAGACTCCAACATTCTTACAGTAAGCTTTTACATAATCCTCTTTGGATAACAGGTTCCTAAATAATTAGAGCAAAGCAGGAATTATGGAACTACTAAACTCATTAATTTATTTCCAGTAGACATCATGCTGTGGTATATAAGCTCTTAAAATATGGACAAAAAATGGACAAAATCCACGAGAAAATATGTATGTGCGTGTGTGCATAAAATAGAGTGGGATGACTGATTAATAGAAACAGACAGACAAATAGAGCTGTTTTATAGCTCTGCCCAGCTGGTAATCAGACTTCAAAACACAGTGACTATTGATCGCTATGTGAATATGTTTGTGTGTATGTGAACAGGGAAAACACAAGTGTTGGTTTGACTGATCCTGACAGATAGAGACACACATATACCTGTCTCACTTTTGTCTCATCTTCAGCGTTATCTCTCTGCTTTCTCATCACCCCCCTTGTTCTCTCTGCTTCAGTCCCCCGCTCTGAGGAGTGGGTGTGCTGTCTGCTGTCCTCTTCCAATTTCCCTCATCAGTGTGTGTCCACTGCAACCATAGACACAGCAGACACACACACACACACACACACACATACTCTCCTTTTTACCACCCTTCTCTCCCTCTTTCTCTCTCTCTTTCTCTCTCTCTCTCTCTACCCCTGTCTTTCCTATCTTTCCTATTTCCTTTCTTCCTCTGACTCCTTCTTACCCCCTTCTCCTCCTCCCCCAACTTAACTGCTCTCACTTCTCCTCATTAGGCCTTCACTGTCTCCTCTTTACCTCCTGCTGAGTGCTCATTTATCAAAGCTAAATTCAAAGCACAAGAGGAGCCTGGAAGAGAGATGGGTCAGATAAGACAAATAAAAGTGGGAGTGTGTGTGAATGAAGTGTCTATCTTTGTTCATGTGTATGAATATGTGTGAATGGTTAACAGTCCTGATGAGCAGGTGGCACCATGCAAGGTAGTCACTGCCACCAGTGTTTGAATGTGTGTGTGTGAATTTTCAGCTTTTTCTACGCCATAAAAGCTGTGTGCACTGAATCAAGTTTTAAAAGACCCCCCCAACGATGCACTGTGGTCCACTTCTGTACCAATTCCAATTATAAGGAATCGGATAATCTTCTGGGAAGAAAGGGTATCAGAGAGAATAGATAAATGGAGGACAGACATTAGCCTTTCAGTAATGCCCAGCAATTGTAATATAGTCAACCTGGTACAGCCTCAGAGACAATGTTGAAACGTATTCGTGGCTATGGACTGGAGAGCCATTAAAATTTTTTTACACACTGTTACCTGACAAGCCTGCCAGCCCTCTAGACCATATTATCACCATCATATTCATGTTCAATCTGAAAGATTGGACATTATGTTTTCCCATTTCTATCCATCAATGTTTAGGCATTGTGGGCAGGATGTAAAAAATTGTATATATTATTTTATTTTATAAGTTATATTTTTACCACTGTCGCTGAGCTGCTGTTTCTTGGCAGGACCTTCTTCTGGGACAATATATGCCACATCCATCTTTAAAAACAGTTGCATAGCAACAGGTCTCAATCCTGGCAAAAAGAAAAAAAAAAACAGCATTTAAAATATCCTGTGAACGCTCCCAATTTGCATATATAAATAATATTTTGCAGTTTTATGCAAAAAAAAAAAAAAAAATGTTTTGCAATAGTTTGCAGTCATCAATGCTTTGACCTGGCTCAAATCTTACTTAAACTTGAGTAAGCAATGCACACGAGTTGATGAAGTTTTCTTCATATGCAAATTGTACTGTAGGGGTCCCTCAAGGGTTCATTTTTGGATCAATTTAATTTAGTATGTATATAACGGATCTTCCTCAAGTATGTCCAGATGTTGATGTGCAAACGTATGCTGATGATACTGTGATTTTCACTCATGCCAGGTTGAAAGAATGGGTTCCTGTTAAGCTGACAGCTGCAATGTGCAAGGTGTCAGATAGACTCACCAATTTTTGTTTGACACTTAACATAAACAAAACTATGCGCATTTATTTCACCACAAGGACCAATTAGTCACTTCTGACACTCTTATCAGTGGTGAAGACATCAAAAATGTGATTTTGGGATTTAGGTTTACTCTAAATAAAACATTTTTCCGCCTCCAGCTCTCCCTGTCCTCTGCATCTTCTTCTCTTACACCAACTATCTGCATGACCTCTCTTACCATGTCCATGAATATCCTCTTAGGTCTTTTTCTTTGCCTCCTGCCTGGTAGCTCTATTTTCAGCATCCTTCTACCAATATATCCACTGTCCCTCCTCTGCATATGCCCAAACCATCTCAATCTTCAAAACATCTGATCTGTGCCATCTCTCTTATGTGCCATACATCATTGCTGGTCTCTCTACCCTCCTGTAAAACTTTACTTTCACTTTTGCTGCTACTTTTTTGTCACAGATCACTCCTGAAACTTTTCTCCATCCACTCCACCCTGCCTGCACTTGCTTCTTCACCTCTTTAGCACACTCCCCGTTGCTCTGAACAGTTGACCCCAAGTGCTTAAACACATGTACCTTTTACAGTTCTACTCCCTCTAACCTCAGATCCACTTGACTCCCTTTCATTCACACACATGTATTCTGTCTTGCTGTGACTGACTTTCATTCTTCTTCTTTCCACCTCCAGCTCTCCAGTTTTTCTTCCACCTGCTACCTGCTCTCACTACAGATCACAATATCATCTGCAATCATCATAGTCCACAAAGATTCCCATCTGACCTCACCTATCACCATAACAAACAAGAAGGGGCACAGGGCGATCTTTGATGCAGTCCCACTTCCACCTTGAAGCCATCTTTTACTCCTACAGTGCACCTCAACACTGTCATACTGCTCTTATACATATCCTGCACCAGTCTAACATACTTCTCTGCCACTCCAGTACAATACCACAGTTCCTCCTTCGGCACCCTGTCGTAGGCTTTCTCTAGATTCACAAGAACACAATACAATTCTTTCTGACCTTCTCTATACTTTTCCATACGAATTCTCAAAGCATCTGGCGTCTGTAGTGCTCTTTCTCGGTATGAAACCATACTGCTGCTTACAAATTATCACTTCTTCCCTTAGCCTCACTTCCACTACTCTTTCAGCCTCGCTTCCACTTCTCTTTCCCAAATCTTCATTTTGTGGCTCATCAGCTTTATCCTTCTGTGGGTGCAGCAACTCTGCACATCACCCTTGTTCTTAAAGATCGGCACCAGTACAGTTTTCCTCCATTCCTCCGGCATCTTCTCACTGTCCAAGATTATGTTGAACAGTTTTGTCAAAAACTCCACTTCCCTCTCTCCTAGACACTTCCATACCTCTACCGGTATGTCATCATGACCAACTGCCTTTCCATTCTTCATCCTCTTCAAAGCTTTTCTCATTTCATCTTTACTAATCATTCTAACTTCATGTTTCATAGTTTCCACCTCCTCCAACCTTCGTCCCCTCTGTGTTCTTCTCTCTTTTGTAAGTAGCTGTTCACCACAGCCATTTCCATCCTTTTTGCAAAATCCTTGATACCAAACCTGCCCATCATCTCCTCATCACCTATGTTCCCTTCACCAACATGCCCATTAAAGTCTGCTCCAATCACCTCTCTCTCGTCCCTG
Source organism: Mola mola (assembly GCA_001698575.1). Classification (NCBI taxonomy): domain Eukaryota; kingdom Metazoa; phylum Chordata; class Actinopteri; order Tetraodontiformes; family Molidae; genus Mola; species Mola mola. The sequence continues at coordinate 6,283,266 of KV751352.1, forward strand.
GGGTTACTCTCTACCACTTCATTCAACTCACACCAGAATTTCTCTTTCTCTTCCATCTCACAGCCAACTTGTGGGCCATAACCACTTACAACATTCATTATCACACCTTCAATTTTCAGCTTCATACTCATGACCCTGTCCGACTCATGACCTCTACAACATTCTTACGCATACTCCACCTTCAGGCTCAGACCTACTCCATTTCTCTTCCCATCCACACCATGATAGATCATTTGGAACCCTGCTCCAATGCTTCTAGCCTTGCTACCCTTCCACCTGTTCTCTTGCACATACAAATCATCTACCTTTCTTCTCTGCATCATGTCAGCCAGCTCTTTACCTTTGTCATTGTGCCAACATTTAGAGTTCTTACTCTCAATCCTACACTTTTGACTTTCCTCTCCCCTCTCTGTCTCTCTAATGCATTTCCCTTCTCTTGTTTGTCAACTAACAGTAGCCCAATTTCCACCTGTTTGTCAACAGCACCAGTGGTGGTCGTTGTTAACTCTGCCCCTGACAGATCTGCTCTGAAACTCAATTTCATGATTCGCATGTTTGATTTGGCTTAGTTTATATGCTGGATGCCCAGCACGGGCCCCGGACCGGGCCTGGGACTGCCACACTAGTCCATATACCGTATATTCACAGAGTCGAAAACATATCCTCCTCCTTCAATTTTGTTGGCATAGGTACAAATGAATATAAATAATATAATATAAATATAAAATGTTTGCTTCAGCTGCTTTCAATTTGCACACTCTCTGTCCTTAAACAATTTAGGAAAACTGAAAATAATACAATCATACACTGAAGGTTAAGCATGTATTTAAAGATTTGTCATGTCAATATTACAGCATCTTAAGCTTGTAGCTCTAGATGTAACCCACATGCCAAAGAATGGTACATGGTGTTCCCTCAGGCAAGGAAGGAAACAAAAATATGTGAACATACACCTGTGGACACTAGTTACTATAAAGTATGTCCTATTAGATAATGTATTGCACATGACATAAGATGCTTATTTCAATAAAGAAGAAGGAATGAGGTATAAATACCAGTTATTATTCTTTATGGTGATGTCTCTTGGGATGACAACAGTGGTTGATCCAGCTCTTTGGACCAGACCATAGACAATTTGGAACTGCATCCTGCATTCTTTGTCCTTGCCATCATGGAGACTAAAGTGTTTGAAAAAAAAAAATGTATGTAGTTACGTGGATAGTAAATTGAAATTAAATGGTAATAGTACTTTTCATTTTTTTTACCCCTTTTATAACTACCTTATTTAACAGTTTCCAAATGAATTTATACTCTTAGTTGTTATAGTGACAATTCATCTCAATATAGTTTTATGTAAATCTATTTAGAAATAAACAGGTAATAATGAACTATGCAGGGTATATTTAGTTTCTGGGGCTTGGCTAGGCTCTGCAGTATTTGAGAAGTCACCACTGCATGTCATAAGGTTCTCTACTCTTCTCTAAAATCAAGGAATCCATCTGATCTCTGTATGGTTATCTGTCTGTCCCCTGGGTCATGCCAAAACCGTTCTGTCAGGAACGTGGACCCAAACAGTCCCCGCTCAAGTTCATGCCTTGAACAGGTGTCATTCTAGTCAGATTTAATTAGCAAAGAGGCCTTCCAGCACTACTATGTTATCCAAATATACTCACTTCTGGCTTTAACATGGCTTTAACTAAACTCCGGGCTTTAAAAGAATAGTCCACAAACCAGTGAGTGACATCATGGTGGCTTCATCTATTGTATTATACAATCTATGACCAGTGTGTGACTGCTTTCATGAATCTGGTACAGGCATTAATGGTTCACGGTAAATTATATAATTACTTTGATTTTAGCCTTAATATGTTGAATATTATGTATTTTATTACTATATTAGCATTGGTAAAAGTTTTCCATATGCAGTACATAAAAAATTCTAACATTCAGTTTTGGAGTTTATTCTCCGAGAGAAACCACTGCTTTTGAAATATTGAAGTGTTTACAAAATCGTAGTGTCTCTCCTTCACACTTCCTTCATGTTTGCCTCCTTCTCACTCCCTATTCTCCTTTCACTTCACACCCTGTGCTGCCAATCATCTGACAGAAGTTATGCAGATTTCTCTCTTTAAAAACATGCTGCATTCAGAATTTACGTGCCTGTTCCCACCCATCTACTCCTCCATCCTCCATTGCTTATAGATGGATGACCTCAACTTAATTTGGAGAAACAACATATTGCACACCACTTCACACTCACCCCTTCTGTCTTTCTGTCTTTCTCTCTCCCATCTTCCTCCAGCATAATTATAGTTTGACCTTAAAGGAAGGCGTGGTGTAAGGGGTTGAAGGGTACATGAATATGTGGGCACCTTATTTTTGGTATCCTCGCTTGGTTGTGTTTATTTATGTCAGTGCGTGTCAGTGTGCTGGCATATGTGTGTTGGTATGCTCATTTGTTTCTGGATGCTGTCAGAAGACAAAATATGAGTAAAGTAATGCAGGATGGACGTGGGTTTTGTATAATGGGCTAACATTACTTTGCTTTTCAATCTTTCGACCTTGAACTGAACAGAGTTGTTGTGTGGGCAGGAACCTGAAACATGCTTGTGTTCCTGACAGGTTCTGTAGCACAAGCAGTTTTTTTTTCTTTTATCTATTTTTTTGAGAGAGAAGAGTTTGAACACCAAATCTGCAATTGATAATTTAAAAAAAATATGTTGGTTATGTTGTTCAGTTCTCTACTGCATGATTATTTTTTTAAATATTTTTTTCAGATTTTAAAATTTAACCCTTTTGATGTTGGTTTCTTTGTCAGGATACACTGTATCATGTTTCTATGATGACATGGTACTTACGTAGCTGGCTCGGTCAGATCACCCCACCCACCAGGTAACGGTACGTCAGACAGAATTAATCACATTTTTTACATACGAAAGTATAATTTTTTTTTCTTTTTTAAAAAAATGAAAAAGGGTCTCCATCAAAACAGAAAACACTGATTAACTAGTGGGTTTATTTGTAGTTTTTTGCTGAACAAGACTCATTTAACTGCATATGTATAAACTTTCACTATTTATCTGCTTTCAACCCTGGCAGATGCACTGCTAATGATCTAAGGATGGGCACTTTGTTCATTTAGTGCAATTTGGATACGTACAGCATTTGATATGTAATAAAAATCCTGCCCATTTTATGCTACAGAGTTAAATCCTCCTCTTCTGCCCTTTTGCCCCTCTGACCTTAAACACAGACAGTGCCACCCAACCCACATTGTGGTCACACAAGGCATAATAGTCTTCAAAACATCTATGTCTTTAAGCATTGATGTTCCTCAGGAGCTGCACATTCTTTGAATACATGGGCTGTCCATAGCTCATCACAAGAAAAATGTCTCATCTCGTTTTCTACTGCTTATCGTTGTCCGGGTCGCGGGGGCAACAGCCTGAGCATGGAGATACAGACGTTCCTCTCCCTGGCCAATTCCACTAACTTTACTGGGACTCCAAAGCGTTCCCAAGGCAACCAAAAGATATAATCTCTCTAGAGGGTCCTGGGTCTGCCCTGGTGTCTCCTCCCAGATGATATGCCCGAAACACCTCTCCTGGGAGACGTCTGGGAGGCATCCTAACCAGATGCCTGAACCACCTCAGAAGGCTCCTCTTAACGCAGAGGAGCAGTGATTTTACTCTGAACTCACCATGGGCTCATATTCGGAGATGCTGATCCTAATCCCGGCTGCCTCACGCTCAGCTGCAAACCAACCCAGCACAAGCTGAAGGTCACTGTTCGACGAAGCCAACCCGAACATGTCATCTGCAAAAAAATTCCATTCCATGTTCGGGAATTGGTTGAAGCTCTGATGGAGGTGGGAGTCAAAGACCAACCTGACAGTGTCCTCAGCCAGACATTCCTAGCACACCTTCACTATACAGTTGGGCCTGCCACGTCTGTCTGGTATCCTCACCCACCACCTGATCCAGTTCACAACCAGGTCGCGATTAGTTGACAGCTCTGCTCCTCTCGTCACCCCAGTGTCCAGCACATACAGCCGCAGATCAGCTGATACGACAATAATGTTGATCTTTGACGTTCTGCCTAGGGTGTCCTGGTACCAGGTGCACTTATGGACACCCTTAAATCTGAAAATTGTGTTAGTTATGGACAAACTGTGACTAGCACAAAAGTCCAATAACAATAACACCACTCGGGCTAAGATCGGGCAGACCATTCCTCTTAACTCCCTTCCAGGTCTCGCTGTCATTGTCCCCATAAATTTTGAAGTCCCCCAGAAGAACAACGGATTACCCAGTACCCAGTACCTTCCTGCACCCAGCCCAAGGGTCCAAAAAGGGGGAGTACTCTGAACTGCTGTTTGGCACATAAGCGTAAACCATAGTCAGGATCCGTTCCCCGATACAAATGCATGACGGGGTATATTTTTACTTGTATATACAGTATATACCCTTTGTTTGCTTTTTTTTAGTCTTGATTCTTGTTGTGTTTGTGTTGAGGCATTTGTAAGTTTATTTTGATTGAGCAGGGTTTTGTTTTTAAAAACACAGATCCTGTTCTGCATTTCACTTTTAGGTTTTTTTGTGTTTAGATACATTAGATTTAGCAGGACATATTTACTTGTATTTTTGGTTTCTATGCTCACTGATATAGTTAGGTTTTGTTTCTGTTTCAGTAAAGTTAGTCAGTTTTGGGTTTTTTTTTACTTTATAGTATTATTTTGTTCTTTGCTTTAACAGCACCTATTTGCCCATTTTCATCAAAGATTTGCATGACCTTTTCCTTTGTTTGTCAATTTGATTAAGTAAATCACTGGAATAATAAATAACTTTTATTTTTACCAACTACCATCTGGTTTTATGTTACACAACGAACCGGGATGTAACATGGCATAAAGAACAAACAATTGCATTTTGGTGGTATTCCAGTTTGTCGCCTGGATCAAGGAATTTTTTTAAGGATTTTTATAGGATAGGGTATACTTTTTTTTGTTTTTGATTTCTTTAGATTCTTCCTTTTAATCCCCACTTTGCAGCCAGCCGTAAACATAATAACACCACAAAATGAGGGAACCAAACTCTCTCTCAACTTAACATCCCAAATGGGCATTATGATTAATGAATTATCTTGAAGCACAGAGCATAATAGAAGTACAATTAACATTTTTAGTTCAACAGCAATCCTGTTTTTTGTGTTTGTATACATGTTTTCGGCAAACTAAGCTAACATGCCTAGGCCTAGGCTTTTTGTACTTCCTCTTAAATAGACAAATATACTGTTTTCATTTGAAGGAGTATAAACAATAGATTCTAAAAGATTTACATTTACTATAACTCAGTCGTTTCCCCATCATTTCCTGTGAAACTACGTTTTGACACCAGACGAATCAGAGATTTCTCCTGGTGGAGAAGGGATTGTGTGATGTGTAACCCCTGTCACCAGCTGGGTAGTTTAGTTAGTTTGAACTAAAAAGCAGCACCATAGGAGGAGGCACATTTAAGGGTAAGTTAAAATAATTTTGAAGGCGTTTGTGGACTTCAGAAGGAGAAAAATCTGATGAACTACCTCAACTTTCACTTTTGTCAGGTCTGAAAACTTTGAGTTTGAAATAAAAAAAATCTTAAATTTGAGTACCTGACAGATTTCAACTTTACACACATGAAGAGACATGTGGGTACTCTAGACATTAGATTGTGTGTGTTTGTGGGGGGCAGGGTGGGGGCCATATTCGTTGCTCTGCTGCCGAGTTTCACACTGATTCTTAAACTGAAAAACTGTGGTAGTATGTTAATGGGTGTCTGTCATGTTCCTTATAAAGAAAATAAGTTGAGTATGTATTCGGTGTTCCTGTTTTGTCTACCCTTGAGCTAACATTTGTTTTTATAGAATAATTAGTTATTGATTTTTTTTTTTCAAATATACTGGATTCCATAGCACTTTGAGCAGCACTGGTGGCTTCATTATATTGAAGAGAAGGCAGAAAACACACCTAGACTAACTACTGTAAATCTATAGATGGCACTACAGGTAAAAGAGTAAATCCTATGATTTTTATTTGAATTTTCTGTCTGACAGAATTGTTGTTTTGGGTAATAATTTGTCGAGAGAAGAGAGAAACTGAGGCAAACCAATTATCTTAGACATTGACTACAGTTACATTTTTTCTGTTGTGAACTATTAAATCAAATCAAATCAAATTTTATTTGTATAGCCCGAAATCACAATTTACACATTATCTCACTGGGCTTTGACAAACTGTACAGATGTGACATTCTCTGCCCTTAGACCCTCGAACCGGGTGAGGAAAAACTTAAAAAACCCTAAACAGGGAAAATAAGAAACCTCAGGAAGAGCCACAGAGGAGGGATCCTTCTTCCTAGGACGGACAGACGTGTAATAAATGTCACTTGTACAGAACACAAAAACATGATAACAACAGTTAATTTAGAATGCATAAAACATCCATGAGTCCCAGAGTCTGTGGATTCTATGAGTCCGGATGTATGGAAAGTCTAGTGATCCAGACGCAGGTGGACTCTGTTGGTCCAGGAGTCATTGTACTCAATGTAGGAAGATCTGGGTGTTGCTGAGTCCAAGAATATGTAGAATCTGTAAATCCAGG
>KV751352.1:6306659-6318429 GCA_001698575.1 Mola mola
ACAGGCCATAGACAATTCCCAAGACCTTTCAAGTAAAATGAACACTTGGTGGGAACTGCCAAGCAAATTGGTCACTTTTGAAGCTGTTGCCCCTGTCTTTTGGCCACAATGTACCTGAGAATGACACAACTTGGAGTATCATCTTAGATATTAATGACATTGTGGAAATTCTTGCATCCTCTGCATTCACTGAGGAAACACTATCCCTGTCTAATTCATTGTTTTGGACCTTAACTTTTCAACAATCAGATATGAAGCTAAGCATGGCTTTTTTAAGAAGCGTGTGCACGATGATAATAACTGGAAAAATATACTGCTAACTTTAGCCTATAGGCAGCAGCTGATGCTAGCTTATGACATGGGCAAGTCGTTTTCCTTCACGGGACTCCGCACACACAGTCAACTGGAAGCACAAGTGAACTTCCTGATATTGGGAAGATTGTAAATGTTTTTACTGTTGAAAATAAGCCCTGCTTTCTTCTGGAACCATACACAGTCTGGTACACTGATTAATTGAAATGTTATGAGGTCTGGAAAAATCCTACTGTGCAGTAAGATTCATTTACTACAGATGCAGCTACTTAAAATTGCCTCTCCCAGCAGGCTGCCAGCCAGTTTCCAGCCACTGGAGTTCCCCCTCCTTTTTCTGGGGTGTACCTTACTCCCACTGTAGACATGCCCATTATTTCATTTGCAGGATGTCACCACTAGATGACACTTCCTTCACACTGACCCACACTTTTCAGCCTAAATCTTGTTTATGTCATGAAATGGATAAAAGCAGATTTTAAATGAGTTAAACAAGTATATAATTGAAAAATAAATAGTGGGCACAAACAAGGAAGTTCTGGGGGGAGTGAAGCATAAAGAAATATCAGCGAGGTATGTCACAATTTGTGTTTTAAGAGACACAACTATCAATTGTAGTTTTAAAATATTTTGTATTGAGTCATTTTAAGACCATTGCTATACATCTTTACCTGTTTAAGAGAGCAAATGCAGCATTTTCTTGATATGTGTGGCAGACAATGACAAATAATGTAAAATCAGAAATTGAGGTTTAGCTTCATTGCCCTTCTTATGTAGGTCTATAGGAAAAACAAAATTCCCTTCATTTGGGGAGAACATTGATAGGACAGGATAGGTTACAAGAGTTGTTTTAGGTTCTAGGTAGATCATGTATAAATACCAGAATATTCTTCGCTTATTCTACTTATCTTATCTACTTAATTTAAAAAGCAAACCTTTTTTCTGCCATGTGTTTACTAAAAAATGCCTAAAAATGCCTCTGGACAGAAAGAAAAGGTACAGCAAAACAAATGGGCATGAATTGGAGTCAATGCTTGTAACCTCACTATAAGAACTTTCCAGAAGGAAATGGGATTACACATGGAAAAACCAAATGAAAACCATCATTAACACCTAAACAGAAGAAAACAAGGTTACAAAGGGCTATAGAAGAAAACAAGAATAACCCAAGGATTATTTTCAGCACTGTAGCCAGATTGACTGAGAACCATCATTCTGTTGAACCATGCATTCCTAGAGCCCTCACCAGTAATGATTTTATGAACTTCTTCAATAATAAAATTATACTCGTCAGAGAAAATATCCTACACCTTACAGATTCCAGTTCAACAACGGGAACTGTAGAGGCAGTTACTAGTCCTGATATGTGTTTGGGAAGCTTCCATCCAATTGACCTTCATGAACTAACAACATTATCTTCATCTAAATCGTCAACCTGTATACTAGACCCCATATCTACTAGGCTGCTCAAAGACATTTTAGCCTTAGTTAGCACTCCGTTACTGAATATAATCAATCTATCCCTTGTAACAGGTTATGTGCCCCAGTCTTCTAAAGTAGCTATAATTAAACCGCTCCCCAAAAAAACCTACCGTGGACCCAAAAGTTCTAGCCAAATCTAGACCAATATCCAACCTCCCCTTTCTCTCAAAGATTCTAGAGAAACAACTAAGTGGCTTTTTTCAGGATAATAGTCTATTTGAAGACTTCCAGTCAGGTTTTAGAAAGCATCACAGCACAGAAACAGCACTGGTAAAAGTTAGAAATGAAAGTTACAAATCTTCACTGCGTCTGATGAGGGACTTATCTCTGTACTAATCTTATTAGATCTTAGTGCAGCTTTTGGCACTATTGATCATCAGACCCTACTACGGAAGATGGAACACTAAGTTGGCATTAAAGGATCTACTTTCAGATGGTTTAAGTCCTACTTATCTGATGGATATAATTTAGTTCATGTTAATGATGAATGGTCTAGATATGACAAGGTTAGTCATGGAGTCCCACAAGGTTCTGTGCTTGGACCATTACTATTCACTCTATACATGCCTCCTTTAGGTAATATTATTAGAAAGCAATCCATACATTTGCATTGCTATGCAGATGACACACAATTATACTTATCAATGAACCCAGATGAAACCCATCAGTTAGCTAATCTACAGACATGTCTTAAGGACATTAAACACTGGATGTCTCATAACTTTTTATTGTTAAACTCTGACAAAACCAAATTTATTGTGCTGGGCCCTAACACCATTAGAGAATCATTATCCAACAACATAGTTAATCTGGATGGCATTACCTTGGCCTCTAGCACCACTGTCAGAAACCTGGATGTTATCTTTAACCAGGAGCTGTCTTTTAACTCATATGTAAAACAGATTTCAAGGACCGCTTTCTTTCACCTCCGTAACTTTGCTAAAATCCGGCACATCCTGTCTCAAAAAGATGCAAAAAAACTAGTTCACACATTTGTTACTTCCAGGCTGGATTACTGTAATTCTTTATTTTCAAGCTACGCTAATAAGAATTTAAAGACTCTTCAGTTAATCCAGAACGCAACAGCTTGTGTACTGACAATATTTCCCCCGTATTGGCTTCTCTGCACTGGCTCCCAGTTAAGTCCAGAATAGAATTTAAAAAATTATTTTCCTCACCTTCAAACCTATTCATGGTCAGGTACTATTATATCTTAAAGAGCTATCAAGCTCCTCTTCTGTGAAACCATCTCCAGTCTCGGTACAGGAGGCAGACACACTCTGTGATTTTAAGAGTAGGCTTAAAACCTTGGTTTTTGATAAAGCTTATAGTTAGGGCTGGCCTATCTAGCCCTTAGTAATTCTGCTATAGGCATAGGTTGCTGGGGGAACATTCCATGATGCACTGAGCTCTCTTCTCTGCCCCCTCTGACTGAATTCATATCTACTCCTCTAAATGTCCATATCCTTATACTAACTTTACGTCTTCCCCAGAGTCTTTGTGCTTTATCATACTGCAGGTCTTTTTAGGTCGCGGTGGGAGCTGCTGCTGTGATCCTGCTTGACGCCTACTGCTCACATTGGGACAGGAGATCCTGTGACTTGGATCCTAGGCTGGATTGCGTAGCCTAGCCTATGGATTACAATGACTTCTGGCCCAACATATTATACCCATACTATATATGGATTTATCGACTCATATGAACTCAAACATTCTTTGCAAACTGTTATTGTCATGTTGTTGTATTATGTACAAGTGACATCTATTGCACGTCTGTCCGTCCTAGGAAATAGGATCCCTCCTCTGTGGTTCTTCCTGAGGTTTCTTATTTTCCCTGTTTCCCGTTTTTTTTTTTTTTCTCACCTGGTTCGAGGGTCTAAGGGCAGAGGGTGTCACATCTGTACAAAGCCCAGTGAGATAATATGTAAATTGTGATTTTGGGCTTTACAAATAAAATTTGATTTGATTTGGCTTTATTTGATTTAAAGAGAAGCAATCATGGACTGTGGATGATTGGATGAAAGTGTTACTCAGTCATGAATCACAAATCTGCATTGGACATAAAGATGATGCTGAAACTTGTTTGGTTCAATTCCAATGAAATATAGAAAGATGACAGCCTGAAGGAAACGTGCAAATTTTGTTGATGATATGGCGTTGATTGTCAGGTAAAGGACCAGGGAAAACTGCAGTCATTACATCTTCAGTTAATGCACAACTGTACGCTGAAATTTTGGACACTTTTCTCATTCAGTCAATTAAAAGGAGGTTGGTGATGATGACTACATTTATAAGGATGATAATGCATCTTGCCATAGAGCAAGTAGTGTTAAAATTTCTCTTTAGAATAACATAAAAACACAATGACATGGTCAGCAAACAGCTCTGATCTAAATCCAATTGAATATTTATAGTGGAAAATGGTCCATGACCATCCTGCAAAGCTGATTTGTCAACTGATATACAAGAATATTGGAACTTGATTGATGAAGAGTATTGTTCTTCATTAGTGAAGTCCATGCCTCAGAGAATTAAAGAATCAGAAAAGGTGCAAGTACTAGTTTTTATTATTATTTTTTTTACGGAATAAAATTCAATGTCAGTCACTGTGATGAACTGGTAACTTGTCCAGGGTGTACCCCCCTGCGACCTCTAACAGGATAAGTGGTAAAAAAAAGTGAATGGATGGAATGAATGAACATCCTCAAAGAGTGGTGATTCCATAATTTTTTTTGCCAGTGTTGCATATAGCTCCCTCTCAAGACTAAAACAGCTCTTACCTGTCAGGACATGGACAGGGACCCCTGAGGATGATGTGTCATTGACATAAAGTGAAGTGAAGCGAAAATCAAATAATCACCTTGGTACAATGCAATTTTCTGGAAACTTTGAATCCTGGAATTCTATGCATGTTGCCACTTCTGGATTAAATAATACCTGAAGCTGTAATACTTTTAGTTAAAAAAGTTAAAAAAACCCAACAAGAATCCCTAAATGAGTCAAAAGTTGTGTGTTTGTATCCCTGCATTCACAGAGATACATTTCTGTGGTTAAGGGAGCAAACCTGCTACATGTGATGAAAGTGGGATATATCGAAAACTCACATTCTGATATGTCATGCACATGTCCTTTTATGTTGCACACGTTTTTCACATTTTTTTTTCCTAAACCAGAGGGGGTTTACATACCAGCTATTTCTTTAGATGATTGTCCAGCAGCACTCAGTGATGTTCACTTGTCTGTGTTCATGTGCCTGTGTGTCCGTGTCATCTTTTCCATCACTGGCCCCTGACAGTGGGATGTTAGAACTCATTGACAACTCAACCATGCTGCCTGCATGACTAATGAATGGATGCATTTACACGCACACACACACACACACACATAGTGGCATAAAAATTTCATTCAAGTATGGAAAATGTGCTCCCCCCCATACTCTTCTCTGCCTTTACACTTTCTGTCTTCTTCCCATGTGACTGACATCAATGTATTAGTGTGTGTGAGAGAGGAAAGCTGTGCACTATAAATCTTGAGTCCTTCCCTGTGGACTGTTCACACTGTGAAAGTGTGCACCAGCTCTCCTCTATATACCAGCTCTCCTTAATACACACACGCGCGTGTTCACATACAGAGAGAGCTACTGAAAGAGAAGGTGACGACTGAGTAAAGAAAATACCAAGTGTATAGAGTGTGAAAAGGAGGAAATCAAGAGGGAAACAAACACTGACATAGTATTTTTCCTTTTACACTGATACCGTAATTGTAACCACCCATATCAGACTGTCTAAGCTAAAGAACTGGTAGTACATCAATTGTATTGCTGTATGTTGTATATGCAGACAACTCAAATCCCTTTGAATTATTTTAATGATTAGCATTAATCTGTTCAGTCTGATGCTAACATGCTTTTAGCACGGTATTAGCACCGAGTTAAACAATGATTGGCATAAATATGTGGGATAATTTATAGGACGGTTCATGGACAATTCACAAGAAGATACTTTATGTGCAGTGTAGACTTAAGGGCTGGCCAATTAATCAAAACTGACATTCAAAACCTCTAATTCCTGCAATCTAGCCCATTATGATTATGTAGATGTTTTTTTTTCTATACTGCTTGTGCATAAAGAATAAACAAAAATCAGTTTTCTATCTTCCCCACTGTGTATGTTCATATACTGTCCCCCTTAGAATATACTAATACGTGTGTAGTCACATGACGGCCCCGTCCAGTCTGCAACAGAATTCAAACACTGAGCCGACTTAACAACTTGAGAGACTTGTAACAAAGACCAATGCCGTGTCAGTGGTTTGATCACATTTGGTTTTAATGAAGATGACATGAAGAAAATAGTAGTAGTATCAAGTGTCGAAACCCTGCCGAAACACAGTTTCAGGGACCAAATTAAAGCCACCCATCTGTTTGAACACTTGGAGAACAATCTTGTTTTTAAATATGAACAGTGCATGGCTTAGTGCAAATAAGTTTTCATTAATCTTAATCAAAATACAATTTTCAATTAAATATGATATTGATTTGGGGTCTTATTGCTCAGCACTAGTAGATTTTGAAACAAAGTGAAGAAATCTGCTTGGCAGAAGACTGAAGTCCTCATTTTCTGGTGATCTTTGTCTACTTAATTAATTTGCACCTTACTTTGACAGGCAGCCCTTGAACAGCTATAGAACAAAATAAGCAGGCAAACACACTAGTTTGTTTGAATCAAACCCAGTAAAGATAAGTTGACAATGCATCTTAACGCCTTTTGGTATTGCTCTACATATAATATGAAAATACTACATATTGTATTCTCTACAAGTTGATGGTTGACATTGGTTTGTTCACTTGGAAAGTTGCATCTTCATGAGTACATATTTTTTCATAACCAGATTGGATTGATGGGCTAAAAGCCATTGAAAAAATGGATGAATGATATTTTTCCCCCATTTATAGTCTGTCTGTAATGTGTTTAGACTGAATTCCACAAAAAAAAGTCCCAACCTCAATGGTGCAGAAGATGACAACAACATAACAGTGTCTTTGATCTAAGAACTTGGGTCGGGGGAGAGTGTGTCCAAAGAGAGATCTTTGGACACACTTTTTCAGAATTTACAGGAAGGAACTGCATTGCACTGCATTAATATTGTTGGGGATCACTTTGAGGAAGTTTGGTTATTGATTAATAATTACTAAAATTAATTATTCAATTTACATGATTAATGTTGATTAATGGGCATCAGTCTCAACGTAAAATAGAATGTATCTCTTTATTAATCGTGTCAATATTCGTGCAATATCAAACAATTAATCATTGGTTTGAAGGAACGAGTTCGAACACTGATCGTGTCAACCAGCTGATGTCACAATAAATTGTACACATGGCCAGAGGACAGCGTGCATGTACAACTAATAAATGTTAATTATGGGATGTATTTCAGCGATAAATCCATACACTTAAGTCAATAAACATCTATCTTAGCTATCACTAACGCTAATATAAAATGAATACTAAGCTAAATAAAATATAATCAATGATACAATGCAAGCGTGCATGCATGTGCATTTGAGAGTGGGAGTGAGAGAGAGAGACATGGCTGTCAGGGCCTTGTAGAGACCACATGGCCACAGTATCTAAAATGGCGGACATGACAACGTCTGGCCACTTGTGGTTGCTGGAAGTGACCGCAGTGAGTTTGAACAAGACAGTGGTTGCAACACTGCTGGCCCCATGTGTTCCTTTAAAGCACATGCGACGGCGCACAGTGAGATTAAACACACTGAATGCTCTGGCTAGCTGGGGGCACCTCTGCGATTATAAACCCTAGTAAAGAGAAGCCCAGAGGGCTATATGTGACTGAACATTGCATGAATTTGCGTGTAGGTGTGGATTAGTGAAAAGCAGAGGAAGACAAAGGAGAGATGGAGAGAGTTTATGCTCAGATATGGCGAGAGGTAGAATAGTCGGGGTGACACAATAATCACTTTTTTAGCCCTCAGCAGTAGGTAGGGTAACTGCAGCTCATGTTCCATCCCACTCCTAAAAAAATAAACAGCTCATCACAGTACAAAAAGTACAAAACTGTACAAAAACGCGGTGGTCCTCATTGTGCACAATCAGTGATTAGCTTTCACGCTAACTCCATTGTCTCTGCCTAGACAAAAGCTCTCTTACTTGAAGTCATTTGGAGCGACAAGCGTAGTTCCTGGTGTGTTGTTGCTCCGTCAATCACAATGCGGGTGTGGCATCCTGAAAAGTTAATATGTGGAGAATAATATTTATTATTATTCAGTTCTTGTCATTTATTTTTCTCATTAATGTAATATCAAAGTCCTTGTGTCATCCTAAAATACAAGAGAAATCCACTGGTTTCACCTGTAATAACCATAGGGCAATAACAGTTCTTGCCAGTAGGAGTCAGTGTAGGATTGTGAATGTGAATGACGCGTGGTAAAAGGAAGTAAGCCCAGTCGTAAATGAGAGACAGTTAAGATAACAGCGCAGAGAGCCTACACTCATCATGACGGTCTTTTCTGCTGTATTTGTAGGTAAGAGAAGTACACAAGCCTCATACAGATTTATGTTAACTTCATACCTTCGTTGTGGGGCCATATTTTATGTTTACAGTGTGAGAAATGGTGACGAATAAAGCAGCTAACTCACGCTAGCATCATTGGCTAATACAGGTGCACCAAGCATGCTAGACGAGACCGAGTGCCTGATGTAAGCGCAGACAATGAGTAATGGCGCCACACTGTAAAGTTGGTGACCTTATAGCGCACTTATATTGTTCTTTGTGTGTAAATGTTATGTTCAGTGGTGTGTATAAATGAAGGGGATATTGGCAATAAGAATTGCTTGTTTGTGTTTATATGTTTTGTTGAAACTCAGTTGTAAAAGGAAGTAAGCCCAGTCGTAAATGAGACGGTCAAGATAGCAGTGCAGAGCCTACACTCGTCATGACTGTCTTCTCTGCTGTATTTTGTAGTGTTCATGGCACAATAAAACCACTGGCATCACGATGGACATTGTCGTCATTGTGCACATGTAATACGTGCGGGGCGGCCATAGCGTCCTACAGCGGGGTAGATTTTGCCGTCCTCTTTGCGGCAGCATAGGGTCAGCAGAGTCAACTCTATTGAAGAAGTGGGGCCTCAACCAATCCGTCTTCTTCTGGAGAAAAGATTGTCTCCATGTGTGCAGGTGAGGAGGAATGTCTGGGTTGTTCAGAACAACACCAGGGATGTCTGGAGAGGGCTGAAGGAAATCTCTGGCCATGGAAAAGGTGTGGGGAAGGATCGGGTTCATAAAAAACCAGGCCAGGGCAAATTAACTTGTTCTTCAACAGATTTGATCCAGGACAAACTCCCTTCCCCACTAAGCTTGCTGCCACCGAACTCTGCAGCACAGGCCCTGCTGTCTCCTCCAACCTGTCATAATCATCGACACCTTTCTCCATGAACGCATCTCCACCCCTGACCACCCCCCTCAGCCTCCTACCACCACTCCCCTCCCACATCTCTGCCCCTCAGTCACCCCAACTCCCCTCTCTGGACCAGTTTACACGACAGCATACTGTTTCATTTACAGTCGCTGTTTTCAAATAGTTCACCATGCAGATGGCAAGCTATTGAAAATGATCTCCGTGCACACAAGATCGTAGGAAATCAGAAATATTGTAGCACGCATGCCACGCCAGTAGTTGGCTGTGTGATTTTGTGATGAACGTAAACACACGCATGCGTAGAGTCACTTCCCTCCTCGGCGCAATTAAAAAACAGGTTTCAAAATGTAGCTTTTTTCTTGTCTACATGGAGAAGGAGACCGGGGCGTTTTCAAATCTTTACACTCTGGAGCCCGTTTCCGTATTGTTCAGTTTTCAAGCACAGCAAACGCCGTTCTAGACAGCCAAAATACAAGTAAAGTTTTACATTTTCACTCAAAAACATTGTTGAGTAAATGGGTTGTCTGTGACGACCAAGCAGGTGAAGAAAGAGCTGAGGAAGATCAAGGCACTGAAAGCAATTGTCCTAGACGGCATCAGCTCGAGACTTCTTAAGGACTGTGCAGACCAACTGTGGTGTTGTCATACACATATTCAACCTCAGCCTCAGTCTGGAGAGAGTTTTGTGGAAGAGAAAGACAGGGTGTTCCACTGAGCTGAACCACTTCAGACATGTCGCCTTGACCTCCCACCTGATGAAGACCCTGGAGGGGATTTATTTGTTCTCAGTCAGTATAGGCAGCTGTGGCTCAGATGGTAGAGCGGTCGTCCAGTGATCGGAAACTTCCTGATTCCATCCCAGACCCTGCAGTTAACATGTCGAAGTGTCCTTGAGCAACACACTGAACCCCAAATTTCTCCTAATGCTGCGCCATCAATGTATGAGTGCGTGTGAATGGTTAACATCCCTGATGAGCAGGTGTCACTATGTGAGGTAGTCACTACCACCAGTGTATGAATGTGTGTGTGAATGCAAAACCTGTAGTGTAAAAGCGCTTTGAGTAGTCAACAATGACTAGAAAAGCACTATATAAATACAGGACATTTACCATTTACCATTTAACTCAGCCCCCTGGTTAACAACATGCTGGACCTCTTGCAGTTTGCATACCACCCTGGTATTAGCGTGGATGATGCAGTCACCTACCTTCTGCACAAGTCACTGTCCTACTTGGAGAACACTGGATGCACTATGAGGGTCATGTTTTTGACTTCTGGCACTTCTGGTGGGGAAGCTGGAGTTTGCAGGAGTGGACAACACGTGGCTGCATTGACAACAGACTTCCTCACCAACAGACCACAGTATGTGAGACTCAAAGACTTTGTGTCTGATGTGGTGGTCTGCAACACGGGGGCCCCTCAGGGTACAGTGCTCTCCCATTTCCTCTTCACCCTCTACACATTGGACTTCATCTGCAGAAGTTCTCCGATGATACAGCCATCGTTGGTGGTGTATCAGAGTTGAACTACCAGGAATGTAGGGTCATCAAGGACTTTGTTCACTGGTGTGAGTGCAACCACCTGTGTATTAATGCCAGCCAGACAGCACCGCACAATGTACCGGTGAACATCAAGGGGTTGGACATCAAGACAGTGGCTAACAACCCATACCCTGTACAACAAAGGCCAAAGCTTTCCACCTTCTGAGGAGACTGAGGTCCTTTGGAGTATGCAAAACATTACTCAGGACCTTTTACGATACTGTAGTAGCATCAGCTATCCTCTACACGCTAGTCTGCTGGGGTGGCAGTATGGACAGGGACAGGAAAAGACTGAACAAACTGGTCAGGAGGGCCAGTTCCATCCTGGGCTGTCTGCTGGACTCGGTAGAGGAGGTGGCAATAGGAGGATGTTGGCCAAGCTGTTATCCATCATGGACAACACCTCTCATCCACTGTATGGGATTGTGGAGTCTTTGAGCAGCTCCTTCAGCAGCTGACTTTTACACCCATGGTGTAAATAGGAGCATTACTGCAAGTCATTCAATCTGACAGCCATTAGACTCTTCAACTCTAGTACAACGTAAACCACTCATTATTCATCACTACAAACATGGTATGATATTTACTCCAGTTTGAATTTGTCATGTGCTTTTTTATTGTGCAATATTTCTATATTTATTTATTTGCTCAAAAGTTTGCACTAAAACAGTGAGACCATTTATTCACCCTTACTGTATATTAGAAGGTATAATTAGTGTAACAAGTGTATATAGCCATAATTATTACTCTGCATTAATCTTAGAGGGGGTTTTTTTAACTTCTTATTCTTGTCTGTTTATTCATTTTTATTTTTCAAAATTGGTGCTTAATGATCTTTGAGCTGCGGTGTCACGTGTCACGTGAATTTCCCCAATGAGGGATCAATAAAGCTTTATCTTATTTTATCTTTCGTTTCGTTTTCTGCCGCTTATCCGGGTCTGGGTCGCGGGGGTAACAGCCTGAGCAGGGACATCCAGACGCTCCTCTCCCCAGCC
>KV751352.1:6318535-6334058 GCA_001698575.1 Mola mola
CACCTCCCCAGGGAGACATCCAGGAGGCATCCTGACCAGATGCCCGAACCACCTCAACTGGCTCCTCTCAACGCTCTCCTCTCCCGGATGTCCATGCTCCTCACCCTATCTCTAAGGCTGAGCCCAGCCACCCTGCGAAGGAAGCTCATTTCGGCCGCTTGTATTCGCGATCTCATTCTTTCGGTCACTACCCAGAGCTCATGACCATAGGTGAGAGTTGGGACGTAGATTGACCAGTAAATTGAAAGCTTTGCCTTCTGGCGCAGCTCTCTCTTCACCACAACGGACCGCTTCAGCGTCCGCATCACTGCCGACGCTGCTCCAATCCGTCTGTCAATCTCCCGCTCCATTTTCCCCTCACTCGTGAACAAGACCCCGAGATACTTGAACTCCTCCACTTGGGGAAGCGACTCTCCCCCAACCCAGAGTGGGCAATCCACCCTTTCCCGGCTAAGAACCATGGCCTCAGATTTAGAGGTCCTGATTCTCACCCCCGCCGCTTGACACTCAGCTGCAAACCGTCCCAGTGAGAGCTGGAGGTCACTGTTCGATGAGGCCAACAGGACCACGTCATCTGCAAATAGCAGAGACGGAATCCGGAGCCCACCGAACCCGACTCCCTCCGCCGCTTGGCTGCGCCTAGAAATTCTGTCCATAAAAATTATGAACAGAACCGGTGACAAAGGACAGCCTTGGCGGAGACCAACCCTGACTGGGAACGGGTCTGACTTACTGCCGGCAATGCGAACCAAGCTCTGACTCCGACAATACAGAGATTGAATAGCCCGTAACAAAAGGCCATCAACCCCATACTCCCGGAGCACCCCCCACAGGATACCTTGGGGGACACGGTCATAAGCCTTCTCCAGATCCACAAAACACATGTGGACTGGTTGGGCAAACTCCCATGCCCCCTCCAGTACCCTCGTGAGGGTATAGAGCTGGTCCAGTGTTCCACGGCCAGGACGAAAACCACATTGCTCCTCTTGAATCCGAGGTTCAACTAGCAGCCGCACTCTCCTCTCCAGCACCCTGGAGTAGACCTTCCCAGGGAGGCTGAGGAGTGTGATTCCCCGGTAGTTGGAACACACCCTCTGGTCCCCCTTCTTGAAAAGGGGGACAACCACACCTGTCTGCCACTCCAAAGGCACAGTCCCCGATGTCCACGCAATGTTGCAGAGGCGTGTCAACCATGACAGCCCTACAACATCCAGAGCCTTCAGGAGCTCGGGACGGATCTCATCAACCCCCGGGGCGCTGCCGCTGCGGAGTTGTTTGACAGCCCCGGCGACCTCGACCCCAGTGATGGGAGAGCCCAGCCCAAAGTCCTCCGGCTCTGCCTCTTCTTCAGAATGCGTGTTGGTGGGATTGAGGAGATCTTCGAAGTATCCCTCCCCCCGCCGAACTATAGACTC
This sequence comes from Mola mola, assembly GCA_001698575.1. Taxonomy (NCBI): domain Eukaryota; kingdom Metazoa; phylum Chordata; class Actinopteri; order Tetraodontiformes; family Molidae; genus Mola; species Mola mola. The sequence continues at coordinate 6,319,951 of KV751352.1, forward strand.
AGGTCAGCAACTCCCCTCCCACACCGAAGACCGTGTGGACGGGGTTCCGCTTTCCCCTCCTGAGTCGCCGAACAGTTTGCCAGAATTTCTTCGGCGCCGACTGGAAGTCTTGTTCCAGGGCCTCCAGATCGCTTGGCCTGCCGGTAGCTGTCTGCTGCCTCGGGAGTCCCACAGGCCAACCATGACCTGTAAGTCTCCTTCTTCAGCTTGACGGCCCCTTTCACCTCTGGTGTCCACCAGCGGGTCCTGGGATTACCGCCACGACTAGCACCAGCGACCTTGCTACCACAGCTTCGAGCAGCCGCCTCGACAATGGCAGCGCGGAACATGGCCCACTCAGACTCCATGCTCCCCACTACCTCCGGGATGTGGTTGAAGCTCCTCCGGAGGTGGGAGTTGAAGACCATTTTCACAGGGTCCTCAGCCAGACGTTCCCAGCAGACCCTCACTATTCGCTTGGGCCTACCTGGTCTGTCCGGCTTCTTCCCCCGCCACCTGATCCAACTCACCACCAGGTGGTGATCAGTTGACAGCTCTGCTCCTCTCTTTACCCGAGTGTCCAGCACATACGGTCGCAGATCAGATGATACGACTACAAAGTCAATCATTGACTGTCGACCTAGGGTGTCCTGGTGCCAAGTGCACTTATGGACACTCTTATGGCTGAACATGGTGTTAGTTATGGACAAACTGTGACTAGCACAGAAATCCAATAACTGAACACCACTCGGGTTCAGATCGGGCAGTCCGTTCCTCCCAATCACACCCCTCCAGGTCTCGCTGTCATTGCCCACATGAGCGTTGAAGTCTCCCAGTAGGACGATGGAGTCCCCAGTAGGGGCACTCTCCAGTACCTTTTCCAAGGACTCCAACAAGGGTGGGTACTCTGAACTGCTATTTGGCGCATAGGCACAAACCACAGTCAGGTCCCGTTCCCCAACCCGAAGGCGCAGGGAAGCAACCCTTTCGTCCACGGGGGTAAACTCCAACACATTGGCTGAGAGCCGGGGAGCTATTAATAAGCCCACGCCTGCTCTCCGCCTCCCACCTGGGACAACTCCAGCATAGAACAGAGTCCAACCCCTCTCAAGAAGACTGGTTCCAGAACCTGAACTGTGCGTTGAGGTTAGGCCGACTATATCTAGCCGGTATCTCTCAACCTCACGCACAAGCTCAGGTTCCTTCCCCATCAGAGAGGTAACATTCCATGTTCCGATAGCCAGCTTCAGGAACCGGGGATCGGACCGTCAAGGCCCCTGCCTTTGACTGCCACCCGATCCACATAGCACCGGACCTCTATGGCTCCTCCCGTGGGGGGGGGGCCCACATGAGGGCGGGCCCATGTTTCCTTTTCGGGCTGAGCCCGACCGGACCCCATGGAAAAAGGCCCGGCCACCAGGCGCTCGCCTACGGACCCCTTCCCCAGGCCTGGGTCCAGGGCGGGGTCCCGGTATCCCTCCGGGCAGGGTACACAAGTCCTTGTTATTATTCACCATCATAGAAGTCTTTGAACCGCACTTTGTCTGGCCCCTCACCTAAGACCAATTTGCCTTGGGTGACCCTACCAGGGGCAAACAGCCCCCGACAACATAGCTCCTAGGATCATTAGGGCACCCAGACCCCTCCACCACGGTAAGGTGGCGGTTCCAGGAGGGGCTTATCTTATCTTAACTTATCTTAACAGAGGATGTAGAGATGCCCTGTGGCAACAACTTAAGTGGGAATAATCCAGCTAACCTTGATCTAGTTTACTGGCAACAGCAAAAAATGAAGTTCTCATGTTACTACATATCTATTTTAGATCAGAATTGCAGCATTTCATAGAGATATACATATATTATTCTGGTGTTGAGTTTTGATACCTTTAAACTGTCACCTTGATCCAATTTTTGATACCTATATTGAAATAATTAAAAGAGGAAAACTTTTTTATAACGGAGGTTATGATTCTCTTAAGGATTGGAAATACAATCTGAGACATTAATGTTACACATCCAATCATTTTAGATGTTATTTGAGTGGGTATATAGTGTTAGGGGGTGCTGACGATAAATACTGGCTTTATATTTGAGTACCAGCCAAGAAGTAAACAAGAGAAGCAACATGGAGATAGCTAGTGGAGACATTCAAGTCAATCTCAGGGCAGCATTTGGACTTTCCAAAGAATGAAAATAAAAGAGATGAAATTATAAACCATAAGACAAAGGAGCCTATCTCAGCATCTTCGGGCGAAGGTGGGGCCACCCTGGACAAGTCGTCAGTTCATTACAGGGTTGACATATAGAGAGATACAACCATCCACACTCACGTTCACAACTATGGGCATTCATTTATTTATTTAATGATTTCAAATCAAATCAAATCAAATTTTATTTGTATAGCCCAAAATCACAATTTACACATTATCTCACTTGGCTTTGACAATCTGTACAGATGTGACACCATCTGCTCTTAGACCCTTGAACCAGGTTTGGAAAAACTTAAAAAACCCTAAACAGGGAAAATAAGAAACCTCAGGAAGAACCACAGAGGAGGGATCCTTCTTCTGCGGATGGGCAGACGTGCAATAGATTTCACTTGTACAGAACACAACAACATGACAATAACACTTTACTAAGAATGTTTGAGTTCATATGAGTGTATAAATCCAGATATAATATGGGTGTAGTATGTTGGTCCAGACGTCATTGTAATCCATGGGCTAGGCTGGTCAATACAGCCTAAGATCCAAGTCACAGGATCTCCTGTCCTAATTTGAGCAGTAGGCATCACACAGTACTACAGCAGCAGCTCCCACTGAGATCTAGAAAGACCTGCAGGATGATAAATCAGAAAGACTCCAGGGAAGAAGTAAATTTAGTAAAAGGATATGGAAATTTAGAGGAGCAGAGATGGAGTCAGAGTCTGAGAGAGCAGAGAAGAAAGGTCAGTGCATCATGGAGTGTTCCTCAAGCAACCTAAGCCTATAGCAGCATACCTAAGGGCTAGATAGGCCAGCCCTAACTATAAGCTTTACAAAAAAGGAAGGTTTTAAGCCTACTTTTAAAATCAGAGAGTGTCTGCCTCTCGTACTGAGACTGGAAGATGGTTCCACAGGAGAGAAGCTTGATAGCTGAAGTCCCTGCCTCCCATTCTACCTTTGGAGATTCTTGGGATTACCAATAACCCTGCATCCTGAGAGCATAAGATTCTGGATGGGTGATAGGGTACTATGAGCTCTTTAAAATAAGATTGTGCCTGACCATAAATAGCTTTGTAGGTGAGGACAAGGATTTAAAATCAATTCTGGATTTAACTGGGAGCCAGTGCAGGGAAGCCAGTACGGGGAAAATATGGTCTCTGATCTTAGTTCTAGTCAGTACACGCACTGCTGCATTCAGAATCATCTGAAGAGTCTATAAAATCTTGTAGAGGTTAGCTAGAACTTCTGGGTCCAGGGTAGTTTTTTTTAGGAGCGGTTAATTACAGCTACTTTAAACGACTGGGCCACATAACCTGTTACAAGGGATCGATTGGTTATATTCAGTATCGGAGTGCTAACGAAGGGTAAAACGTCTTTGAACAGCCTCGTAGGAATGAGATCTAGATATACAGGTTGACAATTTAGATGACGATAATGTTCTCCTTATTTCATGAAGGTCAATTGGATGGAAGCTTTACAAAGACATATAAGGACTAATAATGCACTCTATAATTCCTGTTGCTGAACTGGAATCTGTGAAGTATAGGATATTTTCTCTGATGAGTAGAATTCTATTATTAAAGAAATTAATAAAATCATTTTTGGTGAGGGCCCTAGGAATGCATGGTTCAATAGAATGATGGCTCTCAGTCAGCCTGGCTACAGTGCAGAAAAGGATCCTGGGCTTATTCTTGTTTTCTTCTATTAACGCTGAATAGTAATCTTTTCTTGAGCTAGTCTCTTGAGTGTTTTTGCTTTCTTTTCAACTGGGGCAATAGAATCGAATGAAGCATGTAGAGAGCCGGCGGGGAAATCAGCAAGGTGATCAAGCTGGGAGGGGCTAAAATTAAGATATGACTCCTGTTATATTGGGATATGGCACTGAAATGATTGCTGAGGGAATCATTTCTTTAATTTTTTCAACAGTGTCCTCAGATATGCATCTTCTATAATACATAGTGACTCTTGGTTTATAGTTGATGAGCAGAAAACCAAATGTTAGAAGATAATGATCTGATAAAAGCATATTTTTAGATTTTTTTGAGACTTTTAAGTGATCAATTTCAATGCCATATATCAGAACAAGGTCAAGGGTGTGATACCAAGTACCAAGGCTGTCGTTTTCAATGTCTACATGGATATTAAAGTCCCCCTAAAATAATAACTTTATCTGTTTTAAGGACCAGGGCTGAGAGAAACTGAAAATTCAGATAAAAATTCAGTGTAGGTGTAACCCATGTGGGATGGCAGTTGAAGAAGGAGGAGGAATTGGTAGCGTTCTCACAAATATTTATTGTAACTCCTGCGGGTGACAATTTACACATATCAATTGTCGTCATCCGTCTCTTATTTCACATAACCCTCAGCCATTGTGAACATCACTGTCCCGGGCCTTATTCACTCACTCTGTATCTTAAAATACAGTAAATAGGTAACAAACTTCACAATTGTAGGAAACACTTTCTTTTCTATAATATTAAAAAAAAAAATGACAAAAATCAAACCTATCTGTCATGAACAGATGTAAAACATTGGAAGACAGTGTGTTAAATACACAGAGAGTGCCACCTTGTGGTCAAAAAAATAAAAACACACAGCATTTGCTACGGCTAAAACTTGAAAAATAAAATCACAAACCTGCGGGTGACAATTTACACATATCAATTGTTGTCATCCGTCTCTTACTTCACATAACCAAAACACACAGAACGACACTCATTACACGAAGAAAAGAGAACCACAGTCTCTGCATGTATTTCTGAAACGGGGCAGCCGAGTGGCGCCAAACTCGTAATGTAAAATAGTTTATAAAACTTGTTTCAAACGTAAAAAACTAAGTAAAAAACAACTGGTAAACATATTAGCATTCTCTGCAAATGTTTTACGTCACACATTCCAATAGGTAAAACTCACATTTACACTGAAAACAACAAATATACATGGCGGGAATTCCCGGTAGAACTCACCCTCAGCCATTGTGAACATCACTGTGAGGGGGAGAAGGGAGGGACTACAGAGCCTGGAAAACTACAGGGGCTCAGGTGGAACAAAAACAAAGCAGAGTGCAGTAACATGCCCTCCCACAGGTAAAAGGAAATAAAACTATTTGACTAAGATAAAATTCACAAACCAAATACAACATAAATATAATAAATAATAAGGGTGCATTTTTAATTCTGTTACATAGGGCCTAGGTGCTCGATACACTATAACAAACATAGTTGGAGTTTTCAGGGTTGGATCGGAAACGCTAAGAATGAGATTTTCAAATTAACTAAAATTTTCAGTCCATTTCAGAGAGGCATCCATTTGCCTGTCTAAGGTACATTGGCATTGAGCAGATAAAAAAAGTCAAGAAGAGGAGGTGATTTAAAGATTCTATTGCTAAAAAGCGTAAGTTTTTACATCTTTACTCTTCATATCCTCACTCCTTCAAAAAAAATCCTTTAAAAAAAATCAGTGCTTTGAACAGCATTTGATGACTGTGGGGATTTCTATTAATAGTTTTTGAAAATCTCTATAGGCATATTTACTTCTTGTGCAGAATATGTCTGTCTGTAGACATATGCTTTCTAATCTGTGTCCTTTTTTATATACAGTATCTAACATTTTTGCATATTTGCTATCTATATTGTATTAAAAAAAATTCTGTATGTCAGGCATTTTTGTGATAAAGTTTTGTGTCTATAGTATATTTTCTGCGACACTTTACACTATGACTATTACAATTTTTTCCCTATAGACTGTATTCCTTTTTATGTACTTTAACACGTCTTCAAATGTTTTGGAAGCTTATCACCTTATCCTGACTTGTAGACCACATCAGCCCATTAGTCTGAAATAGATATGTATATGGGTGTGGCTTACCTTTTCAAACAGATTGACCTTATGGAGATCTAAGGGTGAATGAAATGTCCTTAAAGTTTGTGGCATGGAGCAAGTGTGAAGGCATTACCTTTAGCCATTAGTTGCTTGCTTCATCAAGCTTAATAATATTTAAAACTAATTAATTATGAGAAAATGTAATTTCCAATGTATATTCATATACACAATACAGAACACAGGCTTATAGTTATGAGCTTGTGAGGTGTCTAATAAGAAACAAGCAGTGATAAGTGAAAATTTTTGATTGAAAGTAAGAGAGTGGTGGTGTGAGGAGAGCAAAAAGTGCATGCATTGTGGTCTATGGTTGATAGAGGTAGCCTGAACTGATTCTATGGAGCTTGTGGATACTGTGGGATTTTGCTTGTATCATGTCTTGAGGTGTAGATTTTTATGAAAGTTGAATGGGTCAATCTTTGTATCAAATTCCTATGCAGAGTAGGTGAGCAAAGGATAATGCTACTTTATTGTAACCCATGTTCTATAACTCTTCTAAACCACCCACTAGGGGTCACAAACCAGTGTATTTCTAGAGTTGGTCCCAAGCCCGGGTAAATGGTGAGGGTTGCATCAGGAAGGGCCAAATAAAACATGCGAATCACAAAAACAAATTTCATGGGCTACTGTTAGTCAAAAAACAAGAGGAGGGAAACAAATTATGAGACAGAAATAGAAGAGGAAAGCCAAGACTGTAGGATTGACAGTAGGCACTCCAAATGTTGGCACTATGACAGGCAAATGTGAACATGTGGCGGACATGATGCATACAAGAAAAGTAGATGCTTTGTGTGTGCAAGAGAACAGGTGGAAGGGCAGCAAGGCTAGAAGCATTGGAGCAGGGTTCAAGCAGTACTATTATGGTGTGGATAGGAAGAGAAATGGAGTAGGTGTGATCCTGAAGGCGGAGTATGCCAAGAAAGTTGTAGAGGTGAAAAGAGTGTTGGACAGGTTCATGAGTGTGAAGCTGGAAATTGAAGGTGTGATGATGAATGTTGTCAGTGGTTATGCCTCAATGGTTTGCTGTGAGATGGAAGAGAAAGAGAAATTCTGAAGCAAGTTCAATGAAGTGGTTTAGAGTATTCCCAGGGAGGAGAGAGTGGTGATTGGAGCAGACTTCAATGGGCATGTTGGTGAAGGGAACAGAGGAAGTGATGGGCAGGTTTGGTGTCAAGGAAAGGAACCTGGAAGGACAGATGGCAGTGGATTTTGCAAAAAGAATGGAAAGAGGGAAGAACATGGGGTGGCTATGATGCAGCCAGCACATGTATTGACATCTGCTGGGACTTGGTGTTAGTCCCACAAATTTTTATCCCCACCAGGCATGCAAGTAATTAACCAAAGCTGTAACCCACTCCAGGTGGTCAGTGTTGAACAACCTTGGTGTGTGCCATTACCTTCAAAATGCATTAAGGGGAATAAAAGATAAACAGTATTGACATCTGCCGGGGCTTGGTGTTCCCTTGGTGCTCTGGCAACAGTGAGTGATCATTCAAATCTATTATGTTATTTTAAAAAGAAAGTATTTATTAGGTACCATCCTAAACATTGTAGCTGATGTAGAAAACATCCCACCATTAATATGAAAGGTTAGTGTTTTTAACACTTTTAACGCTTACATTTTTTGTAGAAGTTTTTTCGTTGATTTTTAAATTGAAGCCTCAATGCGGTTTCTGAAGCAACTAAACAAAATCATCCGCTTGGAGGATTCTTGTTAGGTTCAGTCCGAGCCTGTGGATGACGCTGAAGCCTCACTGTGTTCAGAGGGATTGTGGTCAGCTTCAATCCGGTCTTGAGGACAAGACTAAAGCGTCCACACATTTCTTGGACGAAATTTTAGAAATACATCCGTCCATCTACAAAGAAAGTGAAGTCCAAACCTTTCTTTACAACGATGTGTTATTAAATGATGCCTCTTAGTGAGACAGGGTTTGGTGACTCACAGGAGTTGGTGGATAACGCTGCTGTAGTGTCTTTTGAAACGGTTGATTTTTCTTCTGGTGCTCTAGAAACTGGTGTGTCTGATCTTGCTGTTGGCTTAAGAGGGTGTCTGTCAGGATCTGCTAGTGTCAAGTGTCTGTCTGTTAGGGTCATTCAGTGTTTCCTGTTTTACTTTGAAGTTCTGTCTGTGTCTTACTCCACATGTCCTGTCAAGTGTTGTCCCTCAGGTGTGTCTCCCTAATGTTTTCCACCTGTGTCCGATTGTCTACCTCTGCCTATTTCTGTCCAGCTTGAGCATTTATCAATTATTACAAGTGCATATTTTTTCCCGTCAATAAAATCCATTTCAATCTGTTCAAAAAAATATACTATCTTTGGAAAAGCATCTGAATTCACTTTATAATTTCCTTGTAGATTATTTTTCGCACAAATTAAAAATTGGGAACAAAATTTTTGAAAGTAAGACAATAGTGCATAAGCAGTATATATTTGCTCCCCAAGTCTCACCATCCCCCATGTTGAGACATGGCAAGGCCCATGTCTCATCGTGGCATTTCCCCATCTTTCATAGTGTTTTAATCCACCCTTTGATCTCAAATCTAAAATCTCCGGATGTTAACTGAGCATCATATCGTGGGTGTGTATGCAGATGCATGTGTTGTACTTCCCACCGTGGCAGCTGGTCCTCCTTGCTTGTAGGGTGGTGGCCGTTTGGGCTGACGGAGGGGAGAATTGGAGCAAGGGGTACCTGTACAGGATTTTAATTCACACGAGCTCACGATACAAAATTAGTACCATCATTATTCTGTTCTTGTACTTTTTCAATCCTAAAAACCTGCTTTTCTTTTTTCTCTTACCTTATTTTCCTTATTGTATCATATCTCTGCTTGTTCGAGCCAAAACCCCTAACCCTAACCCTGATTTGTTCCCATGGTTAATGCTTCTTCTTTCTCTCTCTCTCTCTCTCTCTCTCTCTCTCTCTCTTTTTTTAATGTTATCATATTTTTTTAATTACATATATTTTGAGTACTTTCACTAAGAAAACTTTAGAACCCTACGACCATTTTCAATAGGTAGTACTACAAATTTCGCTGCCTAGGTCTTATGCACCGCCCGCAATCGTTTAGTGCAGGGCCACATCACAATTTTGTCTGCAATCACTTGGTGCACAGCCACATCACACATCATTAGGTTCTTTATACCCTCTTTTAATTACTCTGGTGAGCTTATTTTTTCTTTTAACAAAGAAACAGACTTCTCACCTCAGTTCCATCCCAATTTGCCTCTCATTCTCCCCTCCAGAAGACGCTGGCCACCAGTTGAATTCACACTGGAGGTCTTTCCCCCCGGATCTAATATGGCTGTGCACGATCTTACAGCTTCCGACCCTAACAGGGAAAGGGAAAGACGTTGGGATCCGGCTCGAAGGACCAAAATATGGGGATGAAAAAAATATTCACCACTATGCTAATTAAGGACCTCAACGTCAAATTTTTATGTTAAATTCAACCAACGTTTATTATTCTTGCAAGAAAAATCAAACAGCAATCATTACTCTATGATCTCTCAGCTGTAATGGTAAAAGCACAAAGGTTTCGCTTAGCCCTTTAAAGTCACACAAAAGCATGTCATAAAACACTCTAATCCGAGTTCCTCACTAGCTGTCTGGCATTGGAATGTCTTGTCTTCGCACAAGGCGCTAGGGGGTATTTTGTGCTATCACCAAATGTTTCAAAAAAATTGTATATTATGTAGGTTGCCATGACCTTCACATAACATAGTTTTGTTTTTCTTAAACAACAAGCAAGTGAGAGTGCATGCTTATTTTTCTATCACCAGCAACCAAATTGAAAAAAACACAACTAGGTTTTAATAGTATTGTCAGTAAGTTCTGTGGTTAAAAATCAGTCAGTAATTATGCCCCACCTATTAAATAGTTCAAACTTTGTGAAGGGTTTGGCTGGGTTGTTGTTACTACTACTAATAATAATAGTAATAATAACAATAATATCAGTCCTGTAGAGAATGCACAGACACGCATGTGTTTTGACTTCAAATAGTTACTGTGTTCTGAAGAGCTGACCAAAAAATTTAAGGTGTTAAACAATCAACACATGCTTATCCTTGTGCTTAAAACTGGTTCCACTATTACATCTGACAACTCCTGAACGACTTCTCATACAACTTCATATTCTGTGGCTTCCATTCTCTGATGATTCTGTGCCACCTGCCCAGTTGACAGGCAATTTCTGTACAATTCTAACGGTGTCGAAGTCAACAATCTGTGTTTTTGTCTATGCATTGCACACTCTGTAAATGCTGCCGTGTCTGAAAACGAGAAATTGGTGTTTGCAAAACAACTTCACAGCGCTGTAGGGCTTGACCACATGCAACGGGTATCGTTCATTGATGTCACCAAATTTGAACCTTGATGTTAAGATTATTATTTTTCACCATGATGCAGGGCATAAACGTCTGCAGTGTTTCCAAACACACAAAACCCCACACGCACACACAATTTGGTTTTATTTACACAACCAGCATTACCATATTATCAAAAATCCCTGTGGATTTTTTGATGCCCCTCACGTCTGCCAGTATTGATACAACACATATGAAACTCCACTGTTACATAACTGCAGACATCGCTGCAATGTCTGCTTGAGGCAATGTCATCGGTACCCACGGAAAACGCTGAAATGCAACAGAAGTTAACAGAGGCCAAGCACAATTTGGCACCATGCAACACAATGAAATACCATGAGGCATGTGGTAAAACTTACAACTGTGGGAAAAATAAGCACAAGTGGCATTACAGGAAGCACAAATTAGACAGGGAGCTTTTCCATCAGTGTTATATACAACCTATTGAAAAAGAAAACCCCCACAGTAATTACATACTGTATGATTTCAAGACATGATATCACAGTGGCAAACATGAGGCCAGTTTTGTGTGTGCAATGGACATGGGTGGAAACAGGTTTTGTTTTGACACTTTAAAGTGCTTGGGGGCATTTGTTAAACACTACAGGCATCCAAAATTGGGGATTCACATTTTTTGTACACAGTACATCTGGCTTTGATGATTACATACTGCTAGAGTACTTTGTCAAACATGAGGCACTCCTGCTGTGACCATGAGAGGTAGTAGAGTGATTCTGATGTATGACAATGCATACCAGCAAAGATGGATAGACTCATTCAGTTTTCTGTCCATGTGCCTGGCTAAACAAAAGCAACCTTAGGACTTGAGGACCTTGAAAAGGGGTATTTTCCCCACAGATTTAACACCATGGACAACGAGGCATTACATAAGCGCATACCCAGACCACACCATGTTTGCATTTACAACTCTGACATCCAGCTGTATGGGCATTTTTCTGCCCAAGACACGCTAGCTCACACATATGAAGGCGCTTACGTGAAGCAGAATAAAACTTATTCAGATGCGTCTATGCAGATGTTCAAATATCTCGCCAAACAGAAAACAGCATGATAAAACACACCATCAGAGGGGGTGAACAGAATGCTGGGCAGTGCATTGTGGATGTATACAATGCAGCCACAAACATGTGCTACGAATTTGCAATCTATTTTTTTTATCATAGCTGTGTTAAATGCCGTGTCAAGAGTGATTTGAATCAAATCCAATCAAATCAAATCCAATTTTATTTGTATGGCCCAAAATCACAATTTGCAAATTATTTCACTGGGCTTTGACAAACTGTACAGATGTGACATCTTCTGCCCTTAGACCCTCGAACCAGGTGAGGAAAAACTTAAAAAAATCCTAAACAGGGAAAATAAAAAACTTCAGAAAGAACCACAGACGAGGTATCCCTCTTCCTAGGATGAACAGACGCACAATAGATGTCACTTGTACAGAAAACAATAGCATGACAATTACAGTTTACAAAGAATGTTTGAGTTCATATGAGTCTATAAATACAGATATAGTATGAGTAAAGTATCTTGGTACAGAATTCATTGTAATCCATGTGCTAGGCAATCCAGCCTAGTATCCAAGTCACAGGATCTCCTGTCCTAATGTGTGCCGTAGGTGTCAGGCAGGACCATAGCAGCAGCTCCCACCGTGACCTAGAAAAACCTGTAGGATGATAAAGCACAAAGACTCCGGGGAAGAATCCCGTCACCAAGGTCCCATTTGGTTAACTTCACTGTCTCTTTGGCAAGAAGGTTACTGCCTTGGAATCACAGTGTGGCATGCTGGTTTTTGGGATGTGGGAGTTTGAATGGCTATCACTAAAAAGTTCAGACCCTGCCGTCAAAACATTTCCGACCACATACAGAAAGCCAGAAGGCCTGAACCTGAGAAAGACTCTCTTTGGTGGATGCACAAGTACTATTAAGTTACATCACAAGGCTGAAGAAGATGATGAAAAGATCAATTATTTTGATTTTACCAGCCTGTACCCAACAGTTCCATCTAAAAAAGACTAACCTATCGGCCACCCGCAAATCATATACTAAATTTTGACAGCATTAAAAACTATTTATTTTTAATGCTGCAAGTGCACAGCGCTACCACCAAGAGGGTTGTATCACCCCGTCCGGGTTGAAGGATGTCAATGTGTTTATAGGCGCCATGACCACCACGTTTGCCAGGCTCATGCTGTAAGTCTTGCTTGACAAGCTGCAGCACCTTGTATTATATTTTGACACAGACTCTGTACTCGTCACATCTCAACCTGGTGAGTGGGTTTCTCCCTTGGTTCCGTACCTCTGGGATATGAGAGATTAATTGAATGATGGTTTTGTGGGGGCAGGCTACATCACAGAGTTTGTGTTGCGGGGACCGAAGTGCTATGCCTATCTTACACATCAGAGGAGAAAACACAAGTCAAGTGCAAAGGCATAACACTGAATGTTTTGAACTTTAAAGTGATTACCCACAAGTCCTTAAAAGGACTAGTTCGCTCTTTTGTAGCAAATCATTTAACTGCTGTGTCTGATACCATCAAACAGGATAAAAAGATGTTTCATCTGAATATTGAAAACAGTTGTTAAAAATGTCTAGGTAGTGTACAACAACTGCAGGCTGTTGCCTGATTACACGACAATACCTTATGGTTCTTATGGTATTCTAAATTAGATCAAGGATTTGATGACAGACTACAGCAAACTTTTAGTCTGGTGGTTAGCGGTCCCTCTAAGTGCGAGAAGACTTTTTTTTTGTCAAGAGTGTTATTGAAAATGGATTGAGAGTTATTTCATACAACAACATTGTTTACATTTACTCCTGCTGTCAACCTTTGTTGTTGGATTATTATAGATGACTTAACGAATGATGCTAGTAATAATATAGAAGTACAACATTTATTCAACAAACAGGTTCATAATAGGAATTTGAGTTGTATTTGTTCAGTACAAAATTTGGTTATTCAAGGTAAACCCAGTCAAACTATTAGTTTAAACACCAACTATCTAGTTTTGTTTAAAAACCTTAGAGACAAATATCAAATTTCACTTTTAGGCACATAGATGTCTCCTGGTAACACCAAATATTTTTTTAGAAGCGTTTAATTTTCTCATAGATTATAAAGCCAAAACACCAGATTATTTAATACTGAGAACCGATTTGCTGTCTGACCAAATGGTTGCATATATTCCAAAAAAGCTAAAGTGATAATAAGGTCATCGTGCATGCAGAGAAATCTGGCGCTGGCAATGCACCCCATTATTGTAAAATACTCATCCGTGTAAGTCTGTCCATAACCCTTTTTGAACATGCCTCACACTTTTGATATTCTCACCGTGTCGCCCACATTATATTTAAACATTGCCGTCTTCTGCGGTTTCGTTTTGCACAGGATGTTGAATACAGTTTTCTCATTATCTTTATCGACTGCAGCAGGAGCCATTTTTATAGAGCTACGATAGGACTTGTTATAGGCAAGATCCTGGACCACGTCGACATATCTATGTGAATTGAGGGACGTTAAATACTAATAGCAGCCTTCACAGTGCCCCCTGGGAGGTGTCAAACACACCCTTAAAGGAGGCGTGGTTTAAAACATCATTTCAATGCCAGGCTCTGCCTCGCTAACACGCGCACGAGGACATTTCACATGCACACGCAAAAGTG
>KV751352.1:6343992-6364247 GCA_001698575.1 Mola mola
CAAGATAGATAAATAGAGGGGCTCAGTGTATCATTGGACAAATCCCCCAGCAGTCTAGACCTACAGCAGCATAACTATGGGCCGGCCTGTGCAAGCCTTAACTATAAGCCTTATCAAAAAGGAAGGTTTTAAGCCTACTCTTAAACACAGAGAGGGTGTCTGCCCAACAGACCTTAAGTTGGAGCTGGTTCCAAAGAATAGGTGCCTGGTAGCTGAAGGCTCTGCCACCCAGATTACCTTTAAAGATCCTAGGAACTACCAGTAAGTCTGCATTTTGGGAGCACAGCTTTCTAATTGGGTGATAAGGCACTATAAGCTCTTTAAGATACAAAGGTAGCTTACCATTTAGAACTTTGTAGATGAGGAGGAAATCTCTAAATTCTATTCTGGATTTCACTGGAAGCCAATGCAGAGAAGCTAGAACAGGAGAGAGATGTTCCAGTGAGTACACGAGCTGCAGCGTTTTGGATCAGCTAGGGGGTCTTTAGTGACTTGGTTGTACGGACTGATAATAAGGAGTTGCAGTAGTCAAGCCTGGAAGTGACAAAGGCATGGACCAATTTTTCTGCATTATTTTGAGACAGAAAGTATCTGACTTTTACAATGTTACGTAAATAAAAAAAGGCAGATCTGGAGATTTGTTTTATGTGGGATTTCGAAGGACAAATCCTGATCAAAGACAACTCCCAGATTTCTTACAGTGCTATTAGAGGTTAAGGAGATGTCATCCAGAGTTACTATGTCATTCAATAATTTGTTTCTGAGGTTGTAGGACCGAGGACCATAATTTCAGTTTTATCTGAATTGAGCGGCAAAAACTTGCAGGTTATCCACATTTTAATATCTTTAAGACAGGCTTGAAATTTAGCTAGTCTGTTGGTTTCATTAGGTATGATGGATAAATATAGCTGGGTGTCATCTGCATTGCAGTGAAAATTAATATCATGTTTTCTGATAATGTTACCTAGAGGAAGCATATATAAAATGAAAAGAATTGGCCCTCATACTGATCCTTGTGGAACTCCATAGCTAACTTTGGTATACACAGAAAAGTCATTGTTAACATGTACGAATTGATTTCTGTCAGATAAATGAGACTAAATGAGACCAATTTAATGCCGCTCCTTTAATGCCAATTAAGTTGTTTAATCTTGCTATTAAGATCTGATGGTCGATGGTGTCAAATACCACACTAAGATCCAACAGAACAAGAATAGATAGAAGTCCCTCGTCTGATGCAATTAGAAGGTCATTTGTAACTTTGACTAGTGCAGACTGTTTGCTATGATGCTTTCGAAAACCTGACTGGAAATCTTCAAATAAGTTATTAGTCTGTAGAAAATCACAACTGATTTGCTACCACTTTTTCTAGGATTTTAGACATAAAGGGACGGTTAGATATTGGTCTGAAGTTTGCCAAAACCTCAGGATCAATTCTGGCTTTTTAAGAGGAGGCTTGATTACAGCTACTTTGAAGGACTGGTACGTAGCCTGTTATCAGGGATGAATTAATCATGTCTAAGAGGAAAGTGCAAATTAGGGATAGTATGTCTTTAAGTAGTTTAGTAGGAATGAGGTCTAGAATACATGAAGCTGGTGTAGAAGCAATAATTGTTGAGATTAGATGCTCAAGGTTAACTGGTGTAAAAGTGTTATGACAATTATTTGATGTTGAAGCTGACTCCACATTCTCTTTGTTCAGAGAAAGGTCTGTGCCAGATGAGGATAGTTGTTTCTGAATTTTCTCTCTAATAAGTAAAATTTTTGTATTAAAAAAGTTCATAATGTCATTATTAGTCAGTCTGGGAATTTGTCAGTCTGGTTACATTGCTGAACAGAAACCTGGGATTGTTTTTATTGTTCTCTATTAATGCTTAGTAGTAGGCTGCTTAAGCCATGCGAAGGGCCTTCCTGTATGTTTTAAGGCCATCTTGCCACAGTAATCGTGAGTCATTTAGTTTGGTAGAGCGCCATTTCCTCTCTAGTCTGGGGTTTTTTTGTTTCAGTTTGCGAGTTTGAAGATAAACTACAACAAACAGTACCGATGTATTGTTTTCCAGGCTGGATGAGACAGATTAAAAATCAATCTTTCAAACGATTTATAGTTTAATTTAGGTTTAGGATCTATTAATAGAGCAGAATTACATATAGCAGCAACTCCACCTCCTCTGCCTGTATCTCGAGGGATGTGTGCGTTGGTATGACTGGGAGGAGTGGATTCATTTAAACTAACATATTCATCCTGAGAGAGCCAGGTTTCTGTAAGACAAAATAGATCAATATGTTGATCTGATATAGATCTGATAGCGCAATTACTATCAGAGCTTTGGATGACCGAGATCTGATGTTCAGGAGTCCACATTTAATTTTCCTGTTATTTCTAACTAGTGCATTGGTTGTGTTTATTTTTGCTAGGTTTTTATGTGATACTCCGCCTTTCTTTATATTAAATTTAACCAATTTAGGGGGTCAGGAACAGACAGAGCCTCAATGGGATTATTGACAGGAAACCGTCCTAATGGAAGAACAGAGAAGCGTGTAGGACTGCGACTCTGTCTCCTGGCCTCAACTCTGGGTTTTCAGGGTTTTGGGACTAAAATAAATCTAGCAAGATTACTAAAGATGATAGCTGCACCATCCAATGTGGGATGGCTGCCATCTTTCCTAATCAGACCAGGTCTACCCCAGAAAGTCTGCAAATTATCTACAGTGCCAAGCCCTTCACATCTTTCTTTGCCCTGAACTGTTCATCTCTCTACGAGCTCTTTGTGTGACAGCTGTCTCGGCCAGAGCGAAGGGTCATCTTCAAGTGTAAAACATTGATTAGAATGACTGCTAACTCATTAGGTGATGGATGCTCACAATCTGATGGGACAACCTCATCATCCTCAGCCTTGCTGGATCCGTCCTGACCTTTTTCATTCATTCATTTTCTACCGCTTATCCCGTTAGGGGTCGCGGGGTGGGCTGGAGCCTATCTCAGCATCTTGGGGCGAAGGCGGGGTACACCCTGTACAAGTCACCAGTTCATCGCAGGGCTGACATATAGAGACAAACAACTATCCACACTCACATTCACACCTACGGGCAATTTAGAGTGACCAATTAACCTAACCCCAGGTTTGTATCCAGTAGTGTAAGGTAATTCTGCAATTTTAGTCTTTTCAAATACATCTCAGAGTTGCCACCGATGTTGTACTTTTCACTCCACTACATTTATCAGACAGCTTTTGATAGTTACTGGTTAATTTCACTGTTTTGTTTTGGGTTTTTTTGTTAATTTGTGAATGTGAATGTTTATGATTGACTAGAGTTGTTCCTTTGTGGTTTAAAAAGAATTCTCCTCTTTCTCCAGCTAAATAAACTATTTAAACTCACTCTTGGATTAGGTGGAAAATGTATTGTCACAAAGCTGAAAACAGTTGATTTCTGACTATTTAGATATGCAATTGTACATGACTCTCACAGGACAGTCGTGCAAAAAATCTAATATATATACTTATAGAATATGATACATTCCTGTTGATTAAACTAGTAAGAAGTGTAATAATTAGGTCACATGAGCTTGCTGTTAACCATATACAGCATTAAAAACACATCAGTAAAAACTGACAGGGACCATTTAACTGAATCATGAGTAGTTTTTCTTTTAAGGCTTTAAGCCTAAATTGCAGGTAATACTTAACATACATTTACTTAATTACAAAAGTGGCAATAGCAGTCTTTCTTAAGTTAAGGATCTGAATATTGATCAGTATTAATACAGTTTACCATTTACTATTTTAACAGTTTTAATATTTACTTGCTGTTCTTCATCATCTTAGATGGAAGCAGTGCTCCAATTAATTGGTCTAGCTTTCAGTGACAGCAGTGGGCTGTTAACACAATAAGTGCCCTATTCTTGTTGCTGTTTATAACTATCATCATCATTAGTAGCCATCATGAAAATGATGTCACCTTTTGTAGTTTTGCTAACTTCTATACTTTCCTCCTGCATCCTCTGCTTACCAACACTGCTCTAACTTCCCTTCATGCTACACCACGCCAAGAAGTTTGTACTGCTTTAGTGTTCCTATTCATGTCTGCACATGCACAACACGATAGAGGAGTCCAAAGTAGTGGAAACTGAAGCAGGGACCCAAGGTGCTCATAATGTATTAAGCACTGCACCTTCCACATTCATTATAGCTGTTCATTCAGCCACTGGTATCACTTGATATATTCATGCTCCTTCTTCTTGACGTTCCTGCTTGCTGGGATCGCCACAATTTTAGCAACTGCCCTCTTCTGCTCCTTGTCCACCACCATTATGTCTGGTTGCTTAACCATTTGTTGCTTGCTAGTCTGGCACTTGATGTCCCACAGTCCCAACAAAATTTATTTAATATCAAAGAAATACTGAATCATTATACTGAGAGCAGAAATGAGATAGCAAACAGGTATCGTATGTGGTAAATATGACTGAATGTGTGGGTGTGAGGGAAAAAGGAATTGTCACATTGTCATAATGTCACGTGAAAGTTAAAGTAGCAAGCATAACAAGTAGGTATATAATGCCAGAGTCTGGCCTGTAGAGGTGATCATGCAACATTAATAGTGTCAGTTTTATATGTATCTCTAACCAACAAGCAGGCTGCTCATCAGGTAGTGCTTGTGAATGCGTGAAAAGCATCACCATTAAAAAAGGTGAAGATATGTCTGCTGGGTTGTATGCTGGACATCCTCATCTTTGATAACATGTATTTCCACTGGTCACCTCTTGTGACTCGCCCCTGTATTCTGTTTATAAGTATTTATGTGAGGTTGCAGATCTGGACTGGCAGGGATGGTGTTAATACAGACAATTTTGCATGTTAATACAGAAATTCTGCATGTATCTGAAAAATGACTAAGAATATGACATGACGTGACATAAGAATTCTTTTTATTGCAAACTTTTTGGTCTTTTTGCTGCTACCTCAGAGAAAGATGTATAATTTCAACTGCTGCTCTTCTCTGCTGTCCCCTGAAATTAAAATCATTTGTCGCCCCACATCTCCAATTGTTTTTATTGTTTCTTTCCTTGTTACAACTCATTAATCATCAAGCAAAGTACTCTCAGCATGAATAATGACTTTCAGCATTTTGGAAATATACTAAAAAAAAATATGTGAACAGGAAAGACTTAAATGTGTTAAATATAGGCTAATGGAAGAAAGACTAATGAGTACTGAGAAATCTAGATCTATATAGCCCCCACTCATTCCATGAATGCAAAAAAAATGTCTGAATTTATGGGACTAAAATTACCATATTGTAGAGTCATTAGAGAAGGTACATAAGTGATTTCTGCTGGTTGAGCTGCTAACTTCTATTTAGTTCTCTACTAACTTGAATGGGAATTAAATCATTAAAAGCATGCAACTTATAGGTCTTTTCATGCCCCTGTACATCATGTGATGTTGTAATTAAATGATATGACATGTCAAATTGCTTTTTCCTTTGCTGTTGTCAAAAGCCTGTCCTGGGGGGCAGGCTATTTAATTTCAAAACAAAACAAAACTTAGAAAAGAATATGACTGTGTTTAGTAGACTTTACATCTAACAAGACTTAACAAATTTCACAAGTTTGTGGAATTCCTGTTTATTTGTTAAACAACAAATTAATGGTACGGTATACACACCTAATATTTGTCATTTTAAAATACACCGTCTCCTCTTTTAATGTGGTTAAAGTGGAAAATACTCCAGGCTGTATATGCAGACAGAGAGGACATATTGCTCCTAAAAATATAAAGTGCTTTTCAGATGTACTATTCAAATTACAAACTACCAGTCAGTCAATACTGGAGCATTCAAGAAAAGGCAGAGGCACCTAATGTAATTGGATATTTCAGCAGCCTAGTCAACCTTGGACAAAGCGCTAAATGCCACAGCTGACCACAGGGATTTCTACCTGTGGCCTTATTGACACTGAATGAAAGTGTAGATAGTAAAAAAGGACATTGCTGAGTCTGTGTTTAAAAATGAAAGTCATCCAGTATTATGGTATAATTTGACAGCTTGGTACAGTATGCAATATATGAATGGGGTAACAAAATAATCTAAATAAAAAAACATCAAGCTGACTACAGCTAGCTTTAGTTAAAGCTGACAGCAACTATTGTTCATTGGAAGTGCAAGCTAACTATTAATATTTAATGATGCTGTAAAATTCTAATTCTCACTTATATCTGTGCCGTGTTGGTACACCTGAGGGGCAGTATATACTGTATATGTAATACTTACAATAACTCACACTCCTGAGTGAGTGTTTAAATACACACTAAAAATGCAGCAAGAAAGCAATCGAGACTTTGAACAAGGTAAATGTGGGAAGTCACTGGAAGTTTAGAGTCAACACAGGAAGTAATCTGCTCAACAGGCAATTTGGGTAACCTGTCAAATCCTTCCGGGCATAAAAGAGACAAAAGGGATAACCTGAAAAATGCAAAACCGGTGTTAATTTAGACAGAAAAACTAAACAAAATTTTGTTTTTCACTTTGTAGGCAAATAACAAATGGCTGAAATTGCCAAGGATTCTAGACAGCAGTTTATTTGACAAATGTAAAAATACAGATATGATTGATGAGGAAGATATATTCAGCAGTGTGGTCACTTCTGAAAGGATTTTTTTTTTTTCTGGGACTTCTTTCTGATATGAGTCCCTCACCTTATGCTTTGTGTAAATCTAAAAAGAAACTGAACATGTTAAGCTCAGATATTTTGCTGAAAACACTTCTGTGGGACAATGTACATGTCAATATACTGAATGATTAAAACTATCCAAAACCTAAAAGATAGGATACGTGGCTTTGTTTGATTAACTCATAAATAATATGTTTACACCATAAGCGGACAGTCAATCAGCCAAACACATGGTGAACTAAAGACCTAGCTGGCTGGTCTACAAAATATAGCTGCTTTCAGTATTCCCTTGTTTTTCCTTTGTGTCTTTACAGAGGTCTCAGTACATCTGTCCGTGTCTATTTATCCATCTGTTCATCTGTCCGTCTGTCCCTGTCTGAGTGCCTCACTAACCCTTTACATCCCTTGCGTCCCATCCGCTCATCTGACCTAGTCAGACAGTGAAAGCACCAGGTACCACATGCCCAACTCTAATTGGGAAGGAAGGTTATTTCTAAATACTGTACACTCCATTGTTAGTGTTTTAGATAAACTTTTCTCCACATCACCTTTCATTTTTCTTTGGTGACAGTGTTTAACATCTTGTTAATATAGTGAGTGTCTACATGATACTGTATGAACATTAAGATCAATAGTAACTAAGAGCAAAGATTGCAAACCTCTTCCAGATGCCTTCAGTGCAATGTTCTTTTCAGGTCATTCCTCACCCTCTACCATGTTTCAATAAAATCTATCCAGCTGATTTTGTATAAACAAACCAACCAACCAATGAATGAATCGATTGGTGAAAACACAAACCTGCTTATCGGGGGTTATTATTAATGATATAATGACATTTAAAGCAGTTTAGAATAATACCTGTATGTGAGTAAGAATATGAAAGGAGGTAGAGTGAACAACAGATGGAGCACAGTTTTTTTCTTCACAGAGTATAGACTATATAAAATACAGGACATGTTCAACTTAATTTTCATTTTTATTTTGATCCCTGTCCTTAATTACCCTAACCTGCTGCACATCCTTCCCAGCTTCCTCACCAGTCGATACAGATCTTTTTCTCCTTCCTTAGTGTCCAGCCTCTCATCCAGCTTTCTACTATATACTCATCATACACCTTCTGTTTAGGCTTTGCCACCTCCCTCTTCACCTTACAACGCATCTCATTGTATTCCTGTCAACTGTCTTCCTTTCTCTCAGTATCCCATTTCTTCTTCGCAAACCTATTCCTCTGAATACTCTCCTGTACTTCTTCATTCCACCACCAAGTCTCCTTATCATTTTTCCTCTGTCCAGATGACACAACAAACACCTCCCTACCTGTCTCCTTGATCACTGTTGCTGTAGTTACAGCAGTTCTTTACGACCACCCAGACCCTGTCTCAACCTGTCCCTGAAGACCTCACAGCAGTCTTCATTTTTCTGCTTCCACCGTTTGATCCTCTGCTCTCCCTTAGCTCTCTTCATCACCAACAGAGTCATCCTACACACTACCCTCTGATGCTGTCTGGCTACACGCTCGCCTGTCACCACCTTCTCTCCGATCTCTTTCAAATTGTATCGTCTACACAAAATGTAGTCCGCTTTCGTTCTGATGCTTCTACTCTTATACAGTATGTCACCCTCAGGAATACGCTCTACCGCTTCATCTAATCACTCCAGAATTTCTCTTTCTCTTCCATCTCACAGCCAACTGGGCATAACCACTAACAAGATTCATCACCACACCTTCAATATCCAGCTTCACACTCATGACCCTGTCCTGTCTATTCTTTGCATACTAATCACGCCTACTCCATTTCTCTTCCTATCCACACCATGACAGAACATTTTGAACACTGCTCCAATGGTTGTAGCCTTGCTGCCCTTCCACCTTGTCTCTTGCACACACAAAATACCTACCTTTCTTTTCTGCATCATGTCAGCCAGCTCTCTACCTTCTACTGTCATCATGCCAATATTTAGAGTGCTTGCTCTAAATCCTACACTTTTAGCTTTCTTCTTCTTGCTCTGTCTCCTAATGTGTTGCCCTCCTCCTGTTTTTTTGACTAACAGTAGCCCGATTTCTGCTGGTTTGTAAAAATCCCCGGTGGTGGCTGTTGTGAACCCAGCTCCCAACTGATCCGTTCTGAAATTTGTTTTTGTGATTCCCCTGTTTGATTTGGCTCAGTTTTTACACCTGATACCGTTCCAGACGCAACCCTCACCATTTATCCGGGCTTGGGACCAACACTAGAAATACACCAGTTTGTGACCATTAGTGGCTGGTTTTAATATGCACAGTCCTCATTCAATAAATCCAATACATAAATAACTTCATACTGCAGTGTCTATTTGTGATAGCTGCAGACACACAATAAAGTGGTTTCTTGCACTTGCACACTCACTACACCACTAACAGTTATTTAATTGGCAGAATTTTAAAATAATTTGGTTAAACATGTGTTAGTACATTTGTATTGTGTTATGCATTTAAGTTGGGCTAATTCATTTCTCTTTGCACTGAGTTACGTGGCTGTTGAGTTCCAAATGTGAGACAAAACATAGGTATTCTTCTACTTTGTGGTTTAATGGCGGTTGGCAAACAAAATTTAGGTGCATCACCACTACCGTCTGGACTGGAGTGTGGATCAGAACAGCCTTTCTGCAACAAGGTTAAATTCACCTACTTAAACCTAAATATTTATTTAATAGATTAGATCAAGTTATTCCTCTCAAATATAATGATACATTTTTGCCTTTCTTGTTGGTGCTTTGTTACTTTATGTACCACTGTTTCCTCTAACTGACAATTATCACAATGAACTGTAGCATGCGTATTAATTACTTCTGACTCTTGTACCAATGGATGATACCTGCTTCTGGCTCAATAGATTTCTCATACATCTGGATTTATAGATCTCGCATACCTTTGGACTCATGGAAGTCCTATACATTCTTAATAATCTGTTGTTTTCATGCTGTTGTGTTCTGTACATGTGAAATTTATTGCATGTCTGTCCATCCTATGAAGGATTCCTCCTCTGTGGTTCTTCCTGAGGTTTCTTATTTTTCCCTGGATAGGGCTTTTTTGCTTCACCCGATTTGAGGGTCAAAGGGCAGAGAGCGTCGCATCTGGTGTGGTGGCTTTTGTCATGTCCCCTCAGGTTTATGCCCAATATGTTAAAGTTTTTTACAGTAAATTCTTAAGGCTTGATATATATCTTTGATGCAGAATCATAAGTGATGCATCCATCACATATGTATTGTACTTGTTCTGTTAAATCTTAGCACTGCATTTGACAAAACCATCAGATCCTTATAAAAGGACTGGACAATTTAATTGGCATTAAAGTTTAAGCTGGTTCAAATTATATTTATGAGTCAGATATCAGTTTGTACATGATGTAAGATAATGATTTGTCTTAAATGTATACCATGGTTTGTTATAGATTTTGTCAAGGATCTGTAATCAAATAAAATCAAATTTTATTTGATTTGAATTCTACAGAGAGATTGTCAATGATGGCTGTTTTCCTAAGCGGCAACACTACAGATCCCCCCATAGAGTCCAGACACTGGTGGTGGTGGTGACTGACTACTCTGCTGAGACTGGAAATGATGGAGCTAGTAGAACTCCCAGGCCTGGGTGGAGGGGCGCACACAGCAGTGGCATGAAGGAACTAGGTAGGGAAGAGAGACATATTTAAAAGGACTGCAATGAGATGAAAGGCTAACGATGCAATAGTGGAGCTCATCTATTGGATAGATGAGATCAGCTGATGTGAACAGCTGAAAATGAAGTGATAGCCCCGCCTGAAACAGATTATATGAGTGACGTGAGAGAGAAGAGTGACTATTGGAAGTTAACAGAATTTAATATGCTGGGCATACAAATACTCTTCATGACTGAACTTTCGCAAGGGCTCCATTTCCTTGGCTATCAGGGCCCTCTTTTCTGGAACCAGTTCCCAGTTCAGGTCTGTGGGGCAGACATCTTCTCTATTTTTAAGAGTAGGCTTAAAACTTTCCTTTTTGATAAAGCTTTGCTTTTTGATAAAGTTAATGCTGACACATACCTTCACATAACTACGCTGTTATTTTAAGAGCTTAGCTTTTGACCCTGAAGCGAAAAGGAGGCGAAGAAGGTTTTTCACTGATTTATATGTATTTAGAATTTAGGATGGAGTTCAGACTGGAGGAGGAGTGGATTCTGTAGTGGGTTATAGTTGAGGTTGAGATGTAAACTCAGCAGTGTGAGCAGGCTGGGCTGAGTGTGATCAGCTTGCTGGCTGAGTAGTTGTGAATTGAAGATGACATGAGGAAGGTGAGGCAAAGAACTGATAATGGCATGGGAGCGTGGAGTGCCGGCAGTGAGCTGGACAGAAGAAGAGAGTATCGTTGGAACGGAATCAAAATATATCACAAGGTTACTTGAATTGCAACATATATGGCCTCAATACTACCACAAAATGGAAGTGATTTAATATCACTAAAAGACAGAAGACACCTGGGGATAGGTTTTGAGGAGAGAGACTTGGAATGTGTTCAAAGATGGAGGAATCTTAGTTCTACCACCAATTTATCTAAGATCCAGTTTTTTTTATTCCACTAAAGGCAGTGCCAGGCAGGTATTCAGAGGCTGGGGAGCGACATCAGTCAGCAGTTTATCTGCTTTGCTTCTAGCTGAGGAACAGAGGAGAGCAGTACGAGCAGCAAACCAAGACAGTAGCATCAAATGTTAGCCTGGATGAAGTCCACACTCATTGGTGTGACATTGTGAGGACACAACATGGTGTTCTCGCGAGGGACGACACCAAAGAAAACAGGCTACCAATCTTGGACTGTGCTGTGCAACTGGAGGAGAACGGGAGCCTCAACATTCAGACATACTGGAAACCCACACACACAGATGAGTACCTGCCTTTTCACTCCCACCACCCTCTGGAAAACAAGCTTGGGGTGATCAGAACCCTAAGTCACAGAGTGGAAAATGTTCCCTCAAATACAAAAGGGAAAGAAAAGGAACACAAACACACCAAGGGAGGACTAGAAACCTGTGGCTATCCCAGCTGGGCCTTCATAAAATCAACAAATAAACAAACAAAACAAACTGGCACACCTGACAAAGGAAAGAACAACATGCTGAGCAACATTGTTGTCCTGTATGTGGCGGGAGTGTCATAGAACTCTTGCTCTCGTGCTCTTCAAACCCATCTACACCCTCAGAGAAATACTGGTTCATCCAAAAGACAAAATACTCAAACACAAGCTAAGCAATGCTGTGTATGTGGTCCAATGCAACACAATAACATACACATTCTTGACATCGAAGACAGATGGTTTGAGAGAGGAGTGAAGGAGGCCATCTTCTTCAAAATCGAAAGACCCTCATTAAACAGGGGTAGTTTTAAAATAAACTGGATTGGGCAAAGAACACTGCAACTCTCTACAGGAAGGGCCAGAGTCGTCTCTATTTTCTGAGGCGACTGAGGTCCTTCAACATCTACCAGAGTATGCTCAGAATCTTTTATGAGTCTATGGTGGCTAGTGCTATCCTCTATGCTGTTGCGTGCTGGGGCAGCAGACTGAGGGTGGCAGATGCCAACAGACTCAACAAACTGATCCGCAAGGCCAGTGACGTTGTGGGAATGGAATGTGACTCTCTGACGGTGGTGTCAGAGAGGTAGATGCTGACTAAGCTACGGACAATCTTAGACAACGTCTCACACCCACTTCATGATGTACTGGTCAGACAGAAGAGTACTTTCAGTGAGAGACTTATCCCACCTAAATGCATGACTGAACGCCACAGGAAATCATTTCTGCCTGTGGCCATCAAACTGTACAATTCTTCTCTCTGAATGGCTCTTGGACCTTTTCACTCTCTCAGACCTTTCATCTATTATACTGCAGTTCTCTTACACCACGCACTTTTATTTATTTTACACGGTTCACACTTAAAACTTCCTGTATACTGTATACTGGATATACTCTTGTATATACTCTTTTTATTAAATCTGAATCTGAATTTATAATATATTCTTTCCCAGATGTTTTTAAACCTCATTCAAAACTTGCCTCATGTGACCCTAATGACTCACATGATGGCAGAGAAAGGCAACAACGCACATGAATTTGAGGAGGGTCATCAATGAGTCACACCTCAAAATGACTCATTAATGAACTACACCTTACTTGTGACCCTGATATGCATACACAGAGAGGGTCAACTACTCAGGTGACGTCCTCCGGGTACCCAACTCTCCTCTCCCCTCCGGGGTTAGGAGGGGGGTTCAATGTCTCCGACCCTACCAGACGTTCAAATACTGGGGATACCTAACCAATGTTTAGAACTGAAGAAGCCTTTTGGATGAGAGGTGAAATGTCTTCAAAACCAAAAAGAAGTCCAGATGCCTTCAACTGAAGCACTTAAAACTCAGAGGCTAATGGTAATTTTGGGAGAGGACGAAGTGTACAGCCTTCGAGAATATGTCCACAATGATGAGTCTCCTGGTGAGTTGCCCTGAGAAGCTAGTAACCAAGTGAAAAATCTATGGAGATGTGGGACCTTCGACTTCTAGGGACAGAAGGTGGTTGTAGTACTCCAGCAGGAGCCTGATGTGAGGGTTGGAGCAGGAAGAAAAAAAAAAGTCTAACATCCTGTACAATGGTGGTCCATCAGAACTGTTCCTTAATGAAGGCAGGAAGGCGATGGTTTCCTGGGTGGCAGGTTAATCTAGATAAGGGACGCCAGAGCAGGACTTGAGAGCGAGCTGGATCTGGGTTGAACAGACGACCAGCCAGACCAGAACAGGGGTCCCGATGCATATGCTGAGCCTCCATAACTATCTTCTCAATCTCCCACTGTGCTGCCGCTGCAAAACAGATGGGAGATAGGATGGTTTCTGCCTGATGTTTTTTGATCTCTGGGGAGGACAATCTGGAGAGGGCGTCAGGTTTGATTTTTTCGTGACCCTGGACAGTTGGGGAGGCTGAAATTGAATATTCCTCAGAAGAGCGACCAGCATGCCTGGCAGTAGTTGAGGTGGCGAGCAGAGCGCAGATAGGCAAGGTTTTTATTGTCTTTCAACATCGAGAAGGGGTGTTCAGCTCCCTCTAGCTAGTACTTCCAAGGGTGAGGACTACAGCAAGTAATTATTATATATTATAATATCAGAGTTGTGCTGATGTTGGTGTTGGCCACTCAGTTACAGCCCTGGTCTTACTTTGAGCTGACGGTCTGAGATGATGAATCCGAAGAAGCAGACAGTAGAACAGTGAAATTAACACATCTTGGTTTAACAATCAACTTATTTTTGAGGAAGTCATGGAGGATCAGGCCGACATGTTGGATATGGTCTCAAAGTTTTGATGAAAAGATGAGTATGTCATCAAAATAAACAAAGACAATCCTGTTAATCACGTTTCATAGCAAATCGTTAACCTGGAATATGGCTGGAGCGTTAGGCCAGAGGGCCTCTACCGTAATGTCCTAGCGGGGTATTGAAGGCTGAAGGCTATTGAAGGAGTGTCTTCCACTTGTCCCATTCCCAGATCCTGATGAGATGGTTAGCATTCTGGAGGTGGATTTTTAAGTTCTCTGATGGAGCTTGAGGGAGTGACTCTAAGGCAGAGGTGATGAGAGGAAGTGGGCGTTTGTTTTTGACAGTGATGTTAATTAAACCTCTTTTTTCGATGCAGTGGTTTATCTTTCTTCTGTGCAAGGAAGAACCCAGCGCCAAGAGGAGATGAGGAGGTTACAGATGAGACTAGCAACAAGAGAGTTCCGGGTGTAGTTCTCCATAGCCTCTTTCTCTGGTTGGGAGAGTTGATAGAGCTGACTGGTAAGGAACGTAGCGTCCGGTAGGAGGTTGATCCCGCAATAATAGGTTCAGTGTGGAGGAAGAGACAGAGTTTTAGCCTTACTGGCTAAAACATATCCGTAGCGATGAAGATGTCACAACAGGAATGAGTGGGAGCTGAGCAGAAACAGTGAGAGTCGCAGAACATTGCTAGGGACTGCAGCCTGAGACCAGTCTATTCGTGAATTGTATAGGGTGAGCCAGGGATGTCCCAGAACAAAAGGATTGTGAGGTGAAGGGAGGATGAGGAACTGTATTTTCTCCTGGTGACTGCTGGATACAGTGAGGTCTAATGGAGCAGTGCGATGACTGATTTTCGCCAGCAGATGTCTGTCTAGGGTGTTTTACGGGACGTGAAACGGGACGAGTTGATGGGTTCCGTAGCAATGCTGTAACTTTTTTTTTTTCTTTTACCAGCGCTTCATCCATGCACTCGTCATCAGCACAAGAGTCCACCAGGGAGATGAGATTAATATTTATTGTGGACTGCGACAGGAGTCATCAGATGGGGTTGGAAGTTGCAGCTTTTGGTCTTGTTAGGATACCTTCTCTAACTGATGAGCCCTCTCTTTTGACCGGACAGGACAGGACAGGAAATGAGGTGGAAAGAGGAACCACAATAGAGGCAGAGATATTAAGCAATCCTCCGTCAATGTTCTTCTGGGGTAAAACAAGTTCTGCATAGTTGCATCGGCTCTTTGCAGACTGATGAGGTGGTCCAGGGAAGACTAGGAGAGGTGTGGTGTTTCGAAAATGAATTAACCTGGGACTTACTGTATGGAACTGGGGTGCAAACTATTTTATCTAGGTTGAGACATAGCTTGACTGCAAGAGAAATTAAAGACTATAATGTCAGATTTGTTGCAGGCAGCCAATTCGTCTTTTACTGGATCAGAAAGACCTTTTTTTTTAACCTTGCCTTCCCAGCTTCTTGGCATGCCAGAATGGGGACCTGGATGCCTTGTTGTGCCAAAGAGATTTTACTTTGACAAGACGAGTTCAGAAACTCCTCTTGTTCCATCCATCCATTTTCTACTGCTTATCCCGTTAGGAGTCACAGGGGGGGCTGGAGCCTATCTCAGCATCTTCGGGCTAAGGCGGGGGACACCCTGGACAAGTCGTCAGTTCATCGCAGGGCTGACATATAGAGACAAACAACCATTCACACTCACATTCACACCTACGAGCAATTTAGAATGACCAATTAACCTAACCCCCAGTTTTGCATGTTTATGGAATGAGGGAGGAAGCCGGAGTACCCGGAGAGAACCCACGCATACACAAGAAGAACATGCAAACTCCACACAGAAATGCCCTGACCTAAACTGTACAGTTGTGACACCTTCTGCCCCTTAGATCCTTGAACCAGGTGAGGAAAAACTTAAAAAACCCTAAACAGGGAAAATAAGAAACCTCAGGAAGAACCACAGAGGAGGTTATCCTTCTTCCTAGGACAGACAGACGTGCAATAGATGTCACTTGTACAGAAACAACAACATGATAATAACAGTTTACTTAGAATGTATAAAACATCAGTGAGTCCCAGAATCTGTGGAATCTATAAATCCAGATGTATGGGAAGTCTAGTGATCCAGACGCAGGTGTAGTCTATTGGTCCAGGAGTCGTTATAATCCATGTATCAAGATCTGAGTGTTGCTGATGTAGTCACTGAGTGCACGAGTATGTGGAATCTATAAATCCAGGGATATGTGAAGTGAAGTAATCCAGAAGCAGGTGTATTCTATTGGTCCAGAAGTCTTTGTAATCTGTGGATGCTGATTTGCACTTGGAAATCCAGCCCAGGATCCAAGTCACAAGATCTCTTGTCCTAATGTGGGCAGTAGGCATCAAGCAGGACCACAGCAGCAGCTCCCACCATGACCTAGAAAGACCTGCAGGATGATAAAGCACAAACACTCCGGGAAAGAATTAAAGTTAGCATAAGGATATTGACATTTAGAGGAGCAGCGATGGAGACAAAGTCAGAGGGGGCAGAGAAGAGAGCTCAGTGCATCATGTCCCCCAGCAACCTATGCCTATAGCAGCATAACTAAGGGCTAGATAGGCCAGCCCTAACTATAAACTTTATCAAAAAGGAAGGTTTTAAGCCTCTTAAAATCAGAAAGTGTGTCTGCCTCCTGTACATAGACTGGAAGATGGTTCCACAGGAGAGGAGCTTGATAGCTGAAAGCTCTGCCTCCAATTCTACTTTTGGAGATTCTTGGGATCACCAATAACCCTGCATTCTGGGAGTGTAAGGTTCTGGATGGGTGATAGAGTACTATAAGCTCTTTAAGATAAAATGGTGCCTGAATAAATAGCTTTGTAGGTTAGGCACGTATTTTAAATTCGATTCTGAATTTAACTGGGAGCCAGTGCAGAGAATGCAGTATGGGGGAAATATGGTCTCTGATCTTAGTTCTAGTCAGTACATGCATTGCTGCATTTTGTATTAACTGAAAAGTTGTTAAAATCTTATTAGGGCAACCTGAAAATAAAGAAAAACAGTAATCCAGCCTGGAAGTAACAAATGTGTGAACTAGTTTTTGTGCATCTTGTTGAGACAGCATGTGCCAGATTTTAGCAATGTGTTTAGGGCCCAGCACAGCTACTTCAGTTTTGTCCGAGTTTAACAATAAAACGTTATGAGACATTGAGTTTTTAATGTCCTTAAGACATGTCCGTAGATTAGCTGAGTGATGGGTTTCATCTGGCTTCATTGATAAGTATAGTTGTGTGTCATCTGCATAGCATTGGAAATGTATGGATTACTTTCTAATAATGTTACCTAAAGGAAGCATGTATACAGTGAAATGTATTGGTCCAAGCACAGAACCTTGTGGGACTCCGTGAATTACCTTGTCATATTTCGATGATTCATCATTAAAGCAGATCCTTTAATGCCAATTTGGTATTCCATCCTCTGTAGTAAGATGTGATGATCAATAGCGTCCCTTATCAGATGCAGTGAAGAGGTCATTTGTAACTTTTACCAATGCTGTTTCTGTGCTGTGATGCTTTCTTAAACCTGACTAGAATTCTTAAATAGACTATTATCCTGAAGAAAGCCACATAGTTGTTTAGCTACTGCTTTCTCTAGAATCTTTGAAAGAAAGGGGAGGTTGGATATTGGTCTATAGTTGGCTAGAACTTCTGGGTCCACGGTAGGTTTTTTTGGGGAGCGGTTTAATTATAGCTACTTTAGAAGACTGGGGCACATAACCTGTTACAAGGGATAGATGGATTATATTCAGTAACGGAGTGCTAACTAAGGCTAAAATGTCTTTGAGCTGCCTAGTAGGTATGGGGTCTAGTATACAGGTTGACGATTTAGATGAAGATAATGCTGTTAGTTCATGAAGGTCAATTGGATGGAAGCTTTCCAAACACATATCAGCACTAATAGCGGCCTCTATACTTCCTGTTGTTGAAGTGGAATCTGTGAAGTGTAGGATATTTTCTCTGATAAGCATAATTTTATTATTGAAGAAGTTAATAAAATCATTACAGGTGAGGGCTCTAGGAATGCATGGTTCAATAGAATGATGGTCAGCTCAGTCAGCTTGGCTACAGTGCTGAAAAGGATCCTGGGCTTATTCTTGTTTTCTTCTATTAACACTGAATAGTAATCTTTTCTTGCTTGGCGAAGGGCCTTCCCGTATACTTTAAGGCTATCCTGCCAGGCCAGGCGTGACTCTTCCAGTTTAGTGGAAGGCCATTTCTCTTCAAGTTTGTGAGTTTTCTGTTTTAACCTGTGAGTACTAAGATTATACCATGGAGCTAGTCTCTTGAGTGGATTTGCTTTCTTTTTAACAGGGCCAATTGAATCGAGTGAAGCACGTAGAGACACGTAGAGAGCCGGCAGTGAAATCGGCAAGGTGATCAAGCTGGGAGGGGCTAAATTTAAGATATGACTCCTCTGTTATTTTGGGATATGGCACTGAAATTAATGCAGAGGGAATAATTTCTTTAAAATTTTCAACAATGTCCTCAGATATGCATCTGCTATAATAACTAGTGACTCTTGGTTTATTGTTGATGAGCAGTAATTCAAATGTTAGAAAAAAATGATTTGATAAAAGCAGATTTTGCACAGAGACATTTAAATGCTCAATTACAATGCATTATATATGAACAAGATTAAGGTTGTGATTAAAAGTGTGAGTTGATTTTTGTACACACTGGCAGAAGCCAAATTAATCTAACAGTGACAGAAATGCAGTACCAAGGCTGTCCTTTTCAAAATCTGCATGGATATTAAAGTCACCTACAACAATAACTTTATCTGTTTTAAGGACCAGGGCTGAGAGAAACTCTGAAAATTCAGATAAAAATTCAGTGTAGGGTCCAGATGCTCGATACACTATAACAAACATAGTTGGAGTTTTCATGGTTGGATCGGAAATGCTAAGAATGAGATTTTCAAATTAACTAAAATTTTGTTTGTGCTTAGGGTTTATTAACAGGGCAGAATTAAAAATGGCTGCAACTCCACCTCCTTTGCCAGTGTCTCTGGGAATGTGTGTGTTAATGTGACTGGGAGGAGTGGATTCATTAAGACTTACATATTCATCTTGGCACAGCCAAGGTTCACTAAGGCAGAATAAATCAATATTATTATCTGATGTAAGCTCATTTATTAATACACCTTTAGATGATTAGGGATCTGATATTCAAGAGTACACTTTTAATTCTCTTTACTTTGTAAACTGCCTCATTAGTGGTGTTGATTTTTATTAAGTTCCTATGTGAACCTTACCGCAGTGGCCAGCTGCAGGCCACAAATATCAAGACAAGGAAGCACCTCATCATGCATGGAGGGTGATCATGCAGCTTTGAATTGTAGATCAGGATCACCCAGCTCCATGGAGGATAGGAGAATGTGTGACTTGGATCCTAGTCTAGAGGGCCCAGCACCATCTGGAACCATGTTCAATACTTTTGGATCAATGGACTACACCAGCTACACATCAATGGACTACACATAACTCTGCATTTATATATACAGTATGTGAAAAACGCTTTGACATATGGACTTCAAATACTTTAACTTACTTATTTACTTACCTTTCCTTTTTTCTTGTCATGTTGTTGTGTTCTATACATGTGACATCTATTGCACATCTCGTCATCTTAGAAAGAAGGATCCCTCCTCTGTGGTTCTTCCTGAGGTTTCTTTTTGTCCCTAATCCATGTTTTTTAAGCTTCTCCTTACTCGATTTGAGTGTCTAAAGACAGAGGGTGTCAAGTTTGTATAGTTTGTAAAATCCCTCTGAGACAAATTGTAATATGTGATTTTGGGCTATATGAATAAAATGTGATAGTTTTCAAGGTTAATCTGTTTGCTCTCTATTATTTACCTCTTACACACCTCATAATAATCAATATCTTTATGTAATTCCAAGTGCAACTTTTGTCAAACCAAATTCCCAGGTACTTGAAACAATGTACTCTCTCAAGTTTCTCTCCATTGAGTTTGAGGTTGAAATGATATTCATTTTTATTTTTTTGTAAAGAAAACCATCTTCATCTTTGCCCTTAATAATTTAAAACCCCACTCCAGTGCACATTCCATCACTTGTTCTATTGCCTGTTGTAACTTCCTAACACATTTAGATTTCACACCCACTTCCACATAACTCCATCATATTCAAATAGGGAGCTCTCTACAGACCTATCTATACTATTAAATGCATTGATCAGAGTAGAAAATAATATTGGACTGACTATACAGCTTTGTGGTGTT
>KV751352.1:6383579-6423730 GCA_001698575.1 Mola mola
TATAAATACAACAATCAACATCAAACATCAAACATCAAATTTAAATAGCCACAGTTTGCACACAATAACTCTATATACAAGCTACATTTACACTATGCAATAACTATATACAAAAACTATATAAAATAACTATATACAAAAGCTATATAAAATACCTATATACAACTTTATGCAAAACTATGTACAAAAAAGTCATTTTACAGACCTCTAGTGGTGCTTTATATTACTGCATCCACTAGAGTGATGAACTAGACCACTATCTACTCAACCTCACCTGTCCTGCTACAGCTGTACTTTCCTAGATTTTCTCCCAGCAAAGCCATCTACGACATCATCATATAACAACTCACTGGAGACCACATGAGCAGCAGCCACTGTGACAGGGAGAGTTGCAAAGATTCTTAGAGCAACCACATGTTGGGATACATTTCTGTTAGTTTCCTCTCATGCAGGAAAGTAGACAGATCCATGTTGGTCATATTTTTGATGGCAGAGGTGGACAATTGTATATTTCCATTGCAAGTTCAGTGCCATCAATGTCTGCCTGGCTGTCATGGGTCAGAGCAGTGCTCAAGGTTTGACAATGTTTTAGAACCTCCTCTTTTTTATGTTAGGGAAGTTGAGGAGCACTCCAAATTTGTCTTTTACCTCTCCAAGGTTCTGAAATCTCTCATCAATAGAGGAGATGGCTGTATCCACAAGCACATTGAAAAATGTAGTTTCAATTTTTTGCAGTGCATCCTCAATGGGCTCATCTTGAGACTCATAGCCAAAGTGCCTTTTTGTAGTTCCAAGCCACTTTTGTTTTAGCTCAGCCTCTGTATTCATTTCATTACACATTGCCTTTGCAGTTGTCTGTGCGTCAGAAAAGCCTGTGTTTCTGTAGGACATGAGGGCATCCCTGGCTTTCTTCAGCAAGTCAACTTCCACATCTAGCTGCATGGAGGGTGACTGCATGAGTTTACTCACAGGCTGGATCTTGCTGAAAACCTCATACCAAATAGCTTTACAAATGCAAAAGTGTAGGATCCAATCTCCTCAGCCAAAGACTGGGCCTCAACTCTCACCACAGGGTCTGCAGTTGTTTCCCTCACCTCAAGAACAGCCTCTCTGACTTGCCTAGCCTGATATCTTACCGCCTCAATACTTATCCTACTTTCCCATCTGGTCTCTGCCCATGTTTTCAGACTTATCTTGACATGTTTCAGGAGGATATCCCACCTATGGGTGGAGGCTGAAAAGAGCTTGAATAACTTTGTTAAATACCCAAAGTAGCCAAAGGCATCTGGGGAGCTTTTAGCAGCATCAGCTAATACCAGATTTAAGGTGATGGCACCACATGGGACAAAAAAAGCTGTTGTGTTTAAACTGAAGCAACCTTGCCTGAACACCTTTATTTTTGCCCTTCATGTTCGCATCATTGTCATAGGACTGGCCTCTGCAGTCCTCAAAGGGGATGTTAAGCTCCTCTAGCCTTTTTAGGATGAGGGATGACAAACCTTCCCCTGTTGACTCCTCTGCAACAAGAAAGCCTAAGAAATGCTCTTTAACGTGAGGTATGTCTCCTAGTGTCAAGATCCTGACTATGACATATAGCTGTTCCTTATGACTCAGATCAGGTGTGCAATCTAAAATGATGGGGATGTCTTGATCTCTTTCACAATGGCTTCTAGCATTTTTTGAACTGATGGAGTCTATCAGTTCATTTTGTACATTTTTGCCCAGAAAATTGAAGTGACTGCCAGCTCCACTTTCCACCCTACTGACATGCTGCTTCATCACCAGAACAAATTTGGCCATGAGCCCCACCTCTTTTCGGAAATTGCATTTGTCTGGTTTGTTTAATGTGTCTGTGGACCCCCTTAAAGCCAGGTTTCTCTCAGCTAAGGACTGAATTATTGCCACCAATTGATGAAAAACCTCGCACCACCTTTTTCTCTCAGCCTCAACAAGTGCCATCTCCTGTCTATCTACTGTCAGCCCTAAAACGGACCTCCGTGTCTTTCCATGTTGCCATGTTAGCATTGTGCTCCTGGCTATCCTCATGGACCTTGAACAAGTGGTTTGCATTTTTCCAGTCCTTTAGTCCTTCCCTATTCAATTTGTAATCTCTTTTTGAAAACATTTTGCAGCAGAAGCAGTGCAAGCTATGATCCTTTTTAGAGTACATGAGCCAGCTTCTCCTGATTTTTTTCCCCATTGTCTAAGAATCTGGTAAAATATTCCTGTTGACACCTTTGTCCGTCCTTTTGTTTTGGAATTTTAAGCTGTTTTGAACTTGAAATGGACCTCTGTGAACTAACTCTCTTCGTACTTGATCAGTTAGAGAAGATGGCCAGTCAGCAGGGTCCAATGGTGCAGCCTTTGTTCCTGATGCTGCATCACTGGGCTCCTCTGAGGTGGATGGGATAGATTGACTGTTTGAGGCTGCTGCATCACTGGGCTCCTCTGAGGTGGAGGGGAGAGATTGACTGCTTGAGGCTGCTGAAGTTGTGATATCTGTTGATGGCCCAACATTTGCAGAGGCTGGAGTTAAATATCTCAAAAGTACGTCTGAAGAGAGAAGAGGAGTGTTACAGCAATTATATAAAAATGATTATTCCTAGAAAAAAATAAAAAACCTAATAGATACATGTTGTCTACTATGCATGTATAATAAACAATGTATTTTTTTCTGATATGCATATTAGATTAGATACAACTTTATTGTCATTACAGTGAAATGTTGATTAGCAGATGCAAAGAAGCAGTAAACTGCAGTTTAATATGGCATGTGGGAATGCTAAGTTATGGAGTATTAATAATAATAATAATAATGTGTACTTTAACACTGATGTAAAGTTTAAAACAATTAACATGCTTTAGACAATTTGAATTGTAACACAACAAACAACTAGGGTTAAAAATCTGATATATAAAGGGGTGAAAAGGGAATAGGATTTTGATTGCATATTAAAAGCAGGAAAAACGTTAGCTTGCCAGATGTAAATAAAACAAATAATAAAAGCGTAGATTAGGTCAATTTAGACACCTACTGAGTAGTTTTAATCTCTACAAATGATCCATAATAGTTAAGACCCCTCCATGCCGCCCAGCTACAGAAATATAAAGCTGGTTATTTACTGATTAGCATACCATGTTGAGGCTAATTGCTCAGAAGCAAGTTATCAACTTGGGGGTTGATTTTATCATTCAGGTTTTGGACAGAAACACCTCATCCACTATCCACAATACATATTTCGCCTGTTCTATTCTACAGACATGCTACTGCATCCAAATTGAAATCCCTTATGTCTCTGGCCACAGATTCATTAATGGATATCCCTATGGCACTCACCATTACATTCTGTTTTACAATGTTGTCTGGCTCTCTCCAGCAATGAGGTCCCATAAACATCTATATCTTTTTATATATAAATCCCTTCTTGTATTTTAACCACCCTATATCCAGTTACAGTGGGAGTGTGAATACCCACTGAAAATGCACTTGATTTTGTGCCGAGAACGTGAACACAGCTCTCATATTAGTCAAAA
Organism: Mola mola; assembly: GCA_001698575.1. Taxonomy (NCBI): domain Eukaryota; kingdom Metazoa; phylum Chordata; class Actinopteri; order Tetraodontiformes; family Molidae; genus Mola; species Mola mola. The sequence continues at coordinate 6,387,114 of KV751352.1, forward strand.
GAAACCAAATGGCTCATGCTAGTCACCCCCCTTTTCTTTCAATTTCCATCACAGGATTTCCCAGAGGATACGGTCACATGCCTTCTCCAAGTCCACAAAGCCTATTTGGACTGACTGGCCACACTCCCATGACACCCCCATCAAAGAGCTGGTTCAATGTTCCACAGCCAGGGCGGAATCCGCATTGTTCCTGCAGAATCAAAGGCTTCGCCAGAGCCTCCTTTCTAGTAGACTGGAAAAAATGTTCCTGAGAAGACAGATCAGTGTACCTGCTCAGTAAGCCTTGGTAGTAAGCGCACAGTCAAATCCATTCCGCTTGAGGAATGTCCTGATAAATTAAATATTATACGGTGTTTTAGGTACTCCCCTTTCTTCCACCTTTCTGCTTTCTTATACATCTCTAATCGATTAGGCTTGGCTTGCTCCTTCAGATTTCAAATCAAATCAAAATTAAAGCAATTTCCCGATTTTGTGGCGCCCCCTGGAGGCCATGGAGCCCTTAGCATTTGCCTACATTGCCGAATGGGCCAGCCGACTCTGCGTATCAGGCAGGATAACAGCAGCAGCTCCCACCGCGACCTAGAAAGACCTGCAGGATGATAAAGCACAAAGAGTCCAAGGAAAAAGTTAAGTTAGTATAAGGATATGGACTTTAGAGGGGCCAGAGAAGAGAGCTCAGTGCATCATGGAGTGTTCCCCCAGCAACCTATGCCTATAGCAGCATAACTAAGGGCTAGATAGGCCAGCCTTACTCATAAGCTTTTTTAAAAAAGGTGGTTTTAAGCCTACTCTTAAAATCAGAGTGTGTCTGCCTCCCATACCGTGACTGGAAGATGGTTCCACAGGAAAAGAGCTTGATAGCTGAAAGCGCTACCTCCCATTCTACTTTTGGAGATTCTTGGGATCACCAATAACCCTGCATCCTGGGAGCGTAAGGTTCTGGATGGGTGATAGGGTACTAAGACCTCTTTAAGATAAGATGCTGCCTGACTATGAATACCTTTGTTGTTGAGGACAAGGATTTTAAATTCTATTCTGGATTTCACCGGGAGCCAGTGCAGAGGAGCCAGTACGGGGGAAATATGGTCTCCGATCTTAGTTGTAGTCTGTACGTGCGCTGCTGCCTTCTGGATTAACTAAAGAGTCTTTACAATCTTATTAGAGCAGCCTGAAAATAAAGAATTACAGTAATCCAGCCTGGAAGTAATAAATTCGTAACTAGTTTTTGTGCATCTTGTTGAGACAGGATGGGCCAGATTTTAACAATGTTACCGAGGCGAATGAAGGCCATCATTAAAATCTGTTTTACATGTGAGCTAAAAGACAGCTCTTGGTCAAACATAACACCCAGGTTTCTGAGAGTGGTTCTGGAGGCCAAGGAAATGCCTTTCCTGTCTGCATCTGCATTAATGAAACTGTTATGAAAATTGTCCAGACCTACAGGTACCTGGGAGTACACCTGGACAACAAGCTGGAGTGGTCCACCAACACAGAAGTTGTGTACAAGAAGGGCCTGAGCCGGCTATACTTCCTCAGGAGTCTCAGGTCCTTCAATCTATGCAAGCGGATTCTACAGATGTTTTATCAGTCTGTTGTGGCGAGCGCCATCTTCTTTGCTGTGGTGTGCTGGGGCATCAAGGAATGAGGAATGTCCATGCATCAAGGCAAAGAACGCTAACAGACTGAATTAACTGATCAGGAAAGCAGGCTCTGTTTTCATTTCTCAGTTGGTCACCATGGAGGAGGTGGTGGAGCAGAGGATGCCGACCAAACTGCTGGCCATCATGGACAACACCTCCCACCCCCTCCATAAAGCTGTGAACATTCTGAGGAGCAGCTTCAGCAACAGAATGATCCAATCCTGCTGCTATAAGGAACAATACAGGGTGTCGTTCCTCCCCAGTGCAATTAGACTTTTCAATGCCTCTGTTATTAGACACTAGAAACTTTACCTGTTAAAATCATTCACCTACCTGCACTAAACTCTGCACTTTGCACAACTTCTGCATATATTGTTAGATTTTTACAACTGCCTATACTGTTTATATTTTTCTACTTTTATTTTTATTTTCTTCTTTTATACTTTATAGTGTTATATGTCCACTGGTCCTGTACCTGAACATCCTTGCTGTTGTGACAAATGAATTTCCCTACGGGGTTTAATAAAGTCATCTCTATCTCTATCTCTATCTATCTAACTATGTTGTTGGATAATGAGTCTTTAATGTGTTTAGGGCCCATCACATTTATTTCAGTTTTGTTGGAGTTTAACAATAAAATGTTATGAGACATCCAGTTTTTATTGTCCTTAAGACATGTCTGGTGATTAACTGTCTGATGTTTCATCTGGCTTTATTGATAAGTATAATTGTGTGCCATTTACATAGCAATGAAAATGTATGGATTGCTTTTTAATAATATTACTTCAAGGAAGCAAGTATAGAGTGAATAGTATTTGTCCAAGCCCAGAAACTTGTGGGACTCTGTGACTAACCTTGTTATATTTGGATGATTCATCCTTAACATGAGCAAAAATATTTCTATCAGATAATTGGGATTTAAGCCATCTTAAAGCAGATCTTTTAATGCCAATTTGGTGTTCCATCCTCCGTAGTAGGTTGTGATGATCAAGAGTGTCAAAAGCTGCACTAAGATCTAATAAAACTAGTACAGACATAAGTCCCTCATCAGATGAAGTTAAGAGGTCATTTGTAACTTTTACCAGTGCTGTTTCTGTGCTGTGATGCTTTCTAAAACCTGACTGGAAGTCTTCAAATAGACTATTATCCTGAAGAAAACCACATAGTTGTTTGGCTACTGTTTTCTCTAGAATCTTTGAAAGAAAGGGGAGGTTGGATATTGGTCTATAATTGGCTAAAACTTCTGGGTCCAGGGTAAGTTTTTTTTAAGGAGCGGTTTAATTACAGCTACTTTAAAAGACTGGGGCACATAACCTGTCACAAGGGATAGATGGATTATATTCAGTAGCAGTGTGTTAACTAAGGGTAAAACGTCATTGAGCAGCCTAATAGTTATGGTGTCTGGTATACAGGTTGACGATTTAGATGAAGATAATGTTGTAGTTAGTTCATGAAGGTCAACTGGATGGAGGCTTTCCAAATACATATCAGGACTAGTAACGGCCTCTATAGTTCCCATTGCTGAACTGGAATCTGTGAAGTGTAGGATATTTACTCTGATGAGTAGAATTCTATTATTAAAGAAGTTAATAAAATCATTTTTGGTGAGGGCTCTAGGAATGCATGGCTCAATAAAATGATGGCTCTCAGTCAGCCTGGCTACAGTGATGAAAAGAATCCTGGGCTTTTTCTTCTTTTCTTCTATTAACAATGAATAGTAATCTTTTCTTGCTCGATGAAGGGCCTTCCTGTATAGTTTAAAGCTATCCTGCCAGGCCAGGCGCAACTCTTCCAGTTAAGTGGAACACCATTTCTTTTCAAGTTCGTGAGTTTTTTGTTTTAACGTGCGATTACTAAGATTATACCATGAAGCCAGTCTCTTGACTGGTTTTGCTTTCTTTTTAACTGGGGCAATAGAATCGAGTGAAGCATGTAGAGAGCTGGCGGTGAAATCAGCAAGGTGATCAAGCTGGGAGGGGCTAAAGTTAAGATATGACTCCTCTGTTATTTTGGGATATGGCACTGAATTTATTGCAAAGGGAATCATTTCTTTAAATGTTTTAACAGTGTCCTCAGAAATGAGTCTACTGTAATGACTAGTGAATCTTGGTTTATAGTTGATGAGGCGAAATTCAAATTTTAGAAGATAATGATATGATAAAAGCAAATTTTTCACAGAAACTTTTAAGTGATCAATTTCAATGCCATATATCAGAACAAGATCAAGGGTGTGATTAGAAATGTGAGTTGATTCTTGTACACACTGACAGAAGCCAAATGAATCTAACAGTGACAGAAATGCAGTACCAAGGCTGTCACTTTCAGCATCTACATGGATATTAAAGTCACCTACAATTATAACTCCATCTGTTTTAAGGACCAGGGCTGAGAGAAACTCTGAAAATCAGATAAAAATTCAATGTAGGGTCCAGGTTCTCGATACACTATAACAAACATACTTGGTTGCAGTGTTTTCATGGTTGGATCGGAAATGCTGAGAATGAAATTTTCAAATGAACTACAATTTTGTTTGGGCTTTGGGTTTATTAATAGAGCAGAATTAAAAATGGCTGCAACTCCATCTCCTTTGCCAGTGTCTCTGGGAATGTGTGTGTTAATATGACTGGGAGGAGTACATTCATTAAGACTTACATATTCGTCTTGGCACAGCCAAGTTTCAGTAAGGCAGAATAAATCAATATTATTATCTGATATAAGCTCATTTATTAATACACCTTTAGATGATAGGGATCTGATATTCAAGAGTCCGCATTTAATTCTCACTATTTTGTAAACTGCCTCATTAATGGTTTTGATTTTTAATAAGTTCCTATGTGAACCTTTTTTATTTGATTTAAAGAATTTATTTGGACTGGGGAAAGACACAGTCTGTATGGGGTTGTAGGAGGATGACTCTAAAGGAATCACGGAGATGGAATCAACAAAAGAAGTGCCGGACGTTGCAAAATTGAAGTGTGTTATAATGAATCAGCAACTTATCAAATACAGAAACATACTGACAAACCAGATATTAGTAATTAAAAACCAGGATCTCTGTTGTCCCCATCAGCCCTGCTGTAATAAACCCACCTCTGTTGCCTCAAGCCTTTTATGGTTTATATGAAAAGGAACAGATACAAGAATGAAAATCAATCTGCTTTACTGGATTATAAGTACAAGACTGTGTTCAAAGCATTGCTATAAACATGAACAGATTCAAATGTTTGCTGATAATATACATTGTGCATTTATATTCCAAATTTTTTTTTTCCCATCATGTTTACTACTCAAAATTTTAAGGAAAATTTTCAGTGTGATATTGAAGGATGTTCTGCTGCTCTTTCATTGTTTTAAGTATCTTCTTCCTCTTTTGGTTTTACCAAGCCTTTTTAGCATTTTCTTCTGTCACACCTGCTATCTGCATATCCTCTCTCACCACATCCATGAATCTCCTCTATGTTCTACCTCTTTGCCTCCCACGTGGTAGCTCCATCTTAAGCATCCTTCTACTAATATATTCACTGTCCCTCCTCTGCACGTGTCCAAACCATCTCAATCCTGCCTCAATAACTTTGTATCCAAAATGTCTCAACTCTGCTGCCCCTCTGATGTGCTCATTCCTGTCCATCCTCGTCACTCCTGAAGAGAAAGTCAACATTTTTAACTCTACCACCTCCAGTTCTGTCTCCTGTCTTTTGGTCAGTACCACCATCTCCAAACCAAACAATATTGCTGGACTCACTACCCTCTTGTAAACCTTTTTTTCACTTTTAATGCTACTCTTTTCTCACAGATCACTCCTAACTCTTTTCTCCACCCACTCCACCTCGTCTGCACTCTCTTCTTCGTGTCTTTATCACACTCCCCATTGCTCTGAACAGTTGAACCTAAGCACTTTACGTCATGGAACTTTTTCACCTCTACTCCCTGTAACCTCCACGTTCCACTTGGCTCTCTTTCATTCACACACATGTATTCTCTCTGGCTATGACTGACTTTCATTCCTCTTCTCTCTAGCGCATACCTCCACCTCTCCAGGTTTTCTTACACCTGCTCCCTGCTCTCACTACAGATCCCAATATCATCTGCAATCCATGGAGATTCCTGCCTAACCTCACCTGTCAGTCTGTCCATCACCATAGTAAACAAGAAGGGGGTCAGGGCTGATGCAGTCCTACCTCATACTTTTCTCGTACATATCCTGCACAAGTCTGACATACTTCACTGTCACTCCAGACTCCCTCATACAGGACCACAGTTCCTCCCTTGGCAACCTGTCATAGACTTTCTATAAATCCACAGGGACACAATGAAGCTCTTTCTGACTTTCTCTATACTTTTCAATCAGCATTCTCAAAGCAAACATGTAATCTATCTTGGCATGAAACCATACTGCTTTTCACAAATCATCCCTATTCTTCGAACTCAACCCAGTAGCATCTCCATTGTTTAGTGCAGCCACCAGACAGGCAATATTAAGAAACAACCTTAATTCCACTCAATTCCGAGTTTAAAGACATCCTTCAATTCTGGGCAATTCTTATTAGATCTTAGTGCAGCTTTTGACACTATCGATCATCACATTTTACTACAGAGGATGGAACACCAAATTGGCATTAAAGGATCTGCTCTAAAATGGTTTAAGTCCTACCTATCTGATAGATATAATTTTGTTCATGTTAATGATGAATCATCAAGATATGACAAGGTTAGTCATGGAGTCCCACAAGGTTCTGTGCTTGGACCATTACTATTTACTCTATATATGCTTCCTGTAGGTAAAATTATTAGAAAGCACTCCATACATTTTCACTGTTATATAGATGACACACAACTATACTTATCAATGAAGCCAGATGAAACCCATCAGTTAGCTAATCTACAGTCATGTCTTAAGGACATTAAAAACTGGATGTTTCATAACTTTTTAGTGTTAAACTCCAACAAAACTGAAGTCATTGTGCTGGGCCCCAAACACATTAGAGACTCATTATCCAGCAACATAGTTAATCTGGATGGCATTGCCTTGGCCTCCAGCACCACTGTCAGAAACCTGGGTGTTATCTTTGACCAGGAGCCGTCTTTCAACTCACATGTTAAACAGATCTCAAGGACTGCCTTCTTTCACCTCCGTAACATTGCTAAAATCCGGCACATCCTGTCTCAACAAGATGCAGAGAAACTAGTTCATGCGTTTGTTACTTCCAGGCTGGACTACTGTAATTCTTTATTTTCAGGTTGCCCTAACAAAATTTTAAAAACTCTTCAGTTAATCCAAAATGCAGCAGCGCGTGTACTGACTAGAACTAATATCAGAGACCATATTTCCCCCATACTGGCTTCTCTGCACTGGCTCCCAGTTAAATTCAGAATAGAATTTAAAATCCTTGTTCTCACCTACAAAGCTATTCATGGTCAGTCACCATCTTATCTTGAACAGCTCATAGTAACCTATCGCCCATCCAGAACCTTACGCTCCCAGGATGCAGGGTTATTGGTGATCCCAAGAATTTCCAAAAGTAGAATGGGAGGCAGAGCTTTCAGCTATCAAGCTCCTCTCCTGTGGAACTATCTTCCAGTCTTGGTACGGGAGGCAGACACACTCTCTGATTTTAAGAGTAGGCTTAAAACCTTCCTTTTTGATAAAGCTTATAGTTAAGGCTGGCCTATCTAGCCCTTAGTTATGCTGCTATAGGCTTAGGTTGCTGGGGGAACACTCCATGATTCACTGAGCTTTCTTCTCTCCCCCCTCTGACTCCGACTCCTTCTCTGCTCCTGTAAATGTCCATATCCTTACACTAACTTTACTTCTTCCCCGGAGTCGTTGTGCTTTACCATCCTGCAGGTTTTTCTAGGTCGCGGTGGGAGGTGCTGCTGTGGTCCTGCCTGATGCCCCCTGGCCACATTAGGAAAGGAGATCCTGTGACTTGGATCCTGTGACTTGGATCCTAGGCTGGATTTCCAAGTGCAAATCGGGACCCACAGATCACAATGGCTTCTGGATCAATAGACTACACCTGCTTCTGGACCACTACACTTCACATATCCCTGGATTTACAGATTCTACATACTCTTGGACTCAGCAACACCCAGATCTTCCTACATGGAGTACAATGACTCCTGGACCAACAGAGTCCACCTGCGTCTGGATCACTAGACTTTCCATACATCCGGACTCATAGAATCCACAGACTCTGGGACTCATGGATGTTTTATGCATTCTAAATGAACTGTTATCATGTTTTTGTGTTCTGTACAAGTGACATTTATTGCACGTCTGTCCATCCTAGGAAGAATGATCCCTCCTCTGTGGCTCTTCCTGAGGTTTCTTATTTTCCCTGTTTAGGGTTTTTTAAGTTTTTCCTCACCCGGTTCGAGGGTCTAAGGGCAGAGGATGTCACATCTGTACAGTTTGTCAAAGCCCAGTGAGATAATGTGTAAATTGTGATTTCGGGCTATACAAATAAAATTTGATTTGATATTTAAAAGGACCTCAACAGAGGAGTGGCAAGAGTGGCGCTGATCTATTAGATACATACTGACCGCTCAGCCCAAAACAGAGGTGATATGAGTGATGTGAAAGCGAAGAGTGACTGTAGGAGGTTGATTTCTCAATTCATCTTTATTAATCTTTCTAACCTTCTGTTTCACATTTTCCACCTCCTCCACCCTTCTCTCCCTCTCATTTTCTTCATTCTTCAGCTCCTGAAAGTACTCCTTCCATATTCTCAGCACTTCTTAGTACATGTCCATCCCTGTCCTTAACAAAGCTTTTCTCAATTCATCTTTATTAATCTTTCTAACCTTCTGTTTCACATTTTCCACCTCCTCCACCCTTCTCTCCCTCTCATTTTCTTCATTCTTCAGCTCCTGAAAGTACTCCTTCCATATTCTCAGCACTTCTTAGTACATGTCCATCCCTGTCCTTAATCACTATAACCTGCTGCACATCCTTCCCAGCTCGATCCCTCTGCCTCGCCAGACGATACGGATCTTTTTCTTCTTCCTCAGTGTCAAACCTCGCATACAGCTCATCATACGCCTTCTGTTTAGCCTTTGCCACCTCCCTCTTCACCTTACGTTGCATCTCCTTGTATTCCTGTCTACTCTCTTCTGTTCTCTCACTATCCCATTTCGTCTTCATCAGGCTTTTCCTCTGAATACTCTCTTGTACTTTTTTCTTCCACCACCAAGTCTCCTCATCATTCCTCCTCTGTCCAGATGACACACCAAACACCTCCTTACCTTTCTCCCTATCACTGTTACTGTTGTTACCCAGTCATCTGGCAGTTCTTCACAAGCACCCAGAGCCTGTCTCAACCTCTCCCTGAAGTCCTCACAGCAATCTTCCTTTATCAGCTTTCACCATTTGATCATCTCCTCCACATTTGCTCTCTTCCTTTTCCTCACCACCAGTCATCCTACACACTACCATCTGATGCTGTCTGGCTACACTCTCTCCTTGCAGTCTCCAATCTCTTTCAGATTGCATCATCTCCACAAAATGTAGTCCACCTGTGTGCATCTGCCTCCACTATTATATGTAACCCTGTCTTTTTCTCTATTTTGGAAGCAGGAATTTACCACAGCCATTTCCATTTTTTTGGTTTAGTTGTTTGACATCAAAACAATTGTTTTAAAGAAATCAGTCATAGATAGGTGTGCCTGTTCTTCAAAATGACTAAACTGGATTGCACAAAAAAATGACTCTCCTGCAATTCCGACCTGGTTACTCGAGATAATCACAGACCTTGATGGAAGCAGTTTCTAATGGGAACTATGTTCTCTCTACTGACTGCACTGGATTATTGCACATAAGGAAAAATCCATCTATTCATGGACGAGAGGCTCTTGCTTGTAACATTATCCGATGTGAACATTAATGTTCGTTGTCAATGTTTACCATGTGAGCTCATGCTGAAATCAGAGAAGATAATACATTAAAAGCAATATGACTTTGTCAATGACAACTGTTTTGATTCACAGGCTCTGAGGTCTGACAACATGAAAGGTCCCATGAGACTCTGGGAAAATATAGACATTTCAGGGAAAAAAAAAAAAAAAACTGCCAAATGTTTGTGTGCTATTTAGTTGTCAGGAGGGAGTTGAGGGTTGGTTAATACCTTGAGAAGCCATTGTATTTGATAAATGTAAATTTCCTGCTTTAACAAAACTGTTTTGTAAAAAACATGAAAGTGGAAGTGGGGCTCAAAAATGCAAATATCAAAAACAGAAAATGCAGTAAGAATCACAGCTATGAATAATGATCCTAAAGCGCATTTAATCTGATTAAAATAGCCAATGTGGCAGCAGAAGTGGCAGAGTCAAAAGACAACAGGTAATTAACCTACTGCATCCACTGTTTATGTATTTTGCAGGCTATGAGGTAGTTGGCTACTTACCTTAAGAAGTAAGAACAGACTAACATGCAGTTGTTACCTGATAATGATAATAATAATACATTTTGTTTGCAGGCGCATTTGTCAACACCTAGCACCACCATACAGGACATAGGGTTACCTTGGCCAAAGAGTATATGTTTTCACTGGCAATTGTTTGACTAGATGGATTTCAACAAACTTCTGTGGAGCAGATTCTGGATTTTAAAATTTCTTTTTAATATGACGTTGACTGAACAAAAATTTAGATACAACTGCAAGGGCAGTCTGCAGCTAGACATGCTACAGTTGTCTTTCATCCTCAAAAAGCAGCCGTTACAGGCATGTTTTAATTTACTAAATGAAATATTTATGAAACTAACAGAGTTTTTTTTTTAATCTGTTTAACCTATGAAACCCTGTACCTGCTCACCATGTTTGTGAGCTAACACTTCTCTTTAGTGCGGGAGATTTAAAGTCAGTCCTTATATATTTGGAAGATTTTGATTCGCCCGGATGTGAAACCTTATAATACACAGTCAAGCTGCACTTGTTATTTCAGGACAACTTGGGCTATCAGAATATCAAATTAAATCAAATCAAATTCTATTTGAATAGCCCAAAATCACAATTTACACATTATCTCACTGGGCTTTGACAAACTGTACAGATGTGACACCTTCTGCCCTTATACTCTCGAACCGGGTGAGGAAAACTTAAGAAAAAAACCTTACGCAGGGAAAATAAGAAACCTCATGAAGAACCACAGAGGAGGGATCCTTCTTCCCAGGACAGACAGAGATGCAATAGATGTCACATGTACAGTACACAACAACACGACAATAACAGATTAAGAGGAATGTTCATGAGTCTAAAAATCCCGATGTATCTCTTGACCCAGAAGCAGGTGTAGTCTATTGGTTCAGGAGTCATAGTGGTCCATGTGTCCAGATTTGTGAGTTGCTTATGAAATCAATGAGTCCAAGAGTATGTGGAATCTATAAATCCAAGGGTATGTGAAGTCTAGTGATCCAGACACAGGTATTACCTGTAGATTTTGGCTAGATAGGCCCACCCTAACTATAAGATTTAACAAAAAGGAAACTTTTAAGTCTATTCTTAAAAGAGGGTGTTTGCATCCCGTATCGAGACTGGAAGATGGTTCCACAAGAGCTTGATAGCTGAAGGCTCTTCCTCCCATTTTACTTTTGGAGATTCTGGGGATCACCGGTAACCCTGCATCCTTGGAGTGTAAGGTTCTGGATGGGTGATAGAGTGCTATGAGTTCCTTAAGATAGGATGTTGCCTGACCATGAATAGCTTTGTAAGTGAAGACAAGGATTTTAGATTCTATTCTGGATGTAACAGGGAGCCAGTGCAGAGAAGACAGTACGTGGGAAATATGGTCTCTGATGCTGTTTCTTTGTCAGTAAACATGCTGCTGCATTCTGGATTAGTTGAAGAGACATTAAGATCTTATTAGGGAAGCCTGAAAATATAGAATTACAGTAATACAGCCTGGAGGTAAAAAAAACAAAACAAAAAAAAATTGCTTGAACTCGTTTTTCTGCATCTCGTTGAGACAGGATGTGCCGGATTTTAGCAATGTTATGGAGATGAAAGAAGGCTATCCTTGAAATCTGTTTTGCGTATGAGTTAAAATACAGCTCCTGGTCAAATATAACAACCAGGTTTCTTACAGTGGTGCTAGAGGCCAAGGCAATGCCATTTAGATTAACTATGTTGTGGGGTAATGTGTCTCTAATGTGTTTAGGGCTCAGCACAATTACATTTTTGTCAGAATTAAACATTAATAATGTCAAAAGCTGCACCAAGATATAATAACTAGTTCAGAGATATGTCCCACATCAGATGCAGTGGCAAGGCCATTTGTAACTTTCACCAATGCCATTTCTGTGCTGTGATGCTTTCTGAAATGTGACTGGATGTCCTCAAATAGATCTGAAGAAAATTACATAACCGTTTAGCTACTGCTTTCTCTAGAATATTTGAAAGAACGGTGAGCTTGAGTTTTGGTCTATAGTTGGCTAGAACAGCTTGATACAGTGTAAATTGTTTTTGAAGCTGTTTAATTACAGCTACTTTAAAAGTAAAGTTGACACTTTAGATGAAGATAATGTTGTAATTATTACAAATTATTGTAACACTAGATAAACTAAATGCATAGAAAATGTACATGCAAGAAGACATTGATGAGAGAGATTGGAATGATGTGTGTTTTAAGCACAAAAACAATAAATAAATAGGCAAAGGTTAAACTCCATCATATGTCGACTAATATTACTGATGTTTTTTCTAAATGTTTGGAGAAGAAAGGTACTCATCCAAGTATTCTTTATGGGAATGCTGTATAAAGGAGCATCCCCACCCCGTGTTATCATTATGTTCTTGTCTACTTCCCTGAGCGACAAGCCCTTGAGACTAATGTAGCAAATGACCACATGAGCCTTAATCCTAACGTTTAATGCCCATTTTCTCAGACAGTGTTTAATTTTTAATTGCAGTCAAATGACAAAAAAATATATGACTTTAAACATTCTGCATAATCAAACAAAGGGCTTTATGTAAACAATCCACAGTATATGGTCTAAAGTCTGTGGTGCAAGTTCATCTAAAGCCTGGTATAGTGGTTCCCCTGGGTACTGGGAGGGTGTGGGGTAGGGGTGGGGCGCGGGGGCATGCGTCCCCCGGGCCTGCCCGGGGCCGTCTGCCTCAGCGTGGGTCCGGGAGGAGATTGATGATGGGCACCCAGGCGAGGCTGGGCTGACCTCCTGGATGTGGATGGGGCCTTGGCCTTGGGCCACTGGCAGTTCTGCTACGGGGGTTCTGTTGGTGGTTCCGGGGGGACGGGCAGCCCCATTGGGCAGGACTCCGTTGGGGTAGGATTTGGACCGTGTGGTCGTGTGGTGGCCCCTCGGCTGGCGGTCCAGGTGGGTCCGATTTGCTCTGGCCCTCATCTGCGCCTGTGGAGGGCTCGGTCCCCAGCTGGGTGGGGGGGGGCTATGGCCTCTCTGGTGCCTCATGAGTTCCGTGCCGGGGGCTTAGGCAAGTCCCTGGTTGGAGGGTCCCTGGCTGGCGGGGCTCTGTGGCCGTGGGATGGGCCTACACTGGGACAGGTGGCCCTGGGCTGGCCCAGGGGGATTCCGCTCCCACGTCCCCCTGTGGGCCTCCCCCGGCAGGCCTCCTCCGCTTGGGTGCTGCCGCTTCTGCGTTCTCCTGCTGGTTCTCGCTTAAATCGGGCCTGGGGGGTTGTGGAGGGGCTCAGGTGGCCTGGGTCATGACCTTCCAGCTGCTTGGGGCTGGGGGGTTGGTGTTCAGCTTCCCTCGTCAACTACCTACAACATCCAATGACAAATTAACACACACACACACACACACTACACAATGGATAGTTGTGTGGATGCAATTGCTTCATGAACACTAGTCCTTTACCAATTGTCGTTACAATTGTAACTATATGTATTTTGGGCACTCTCTTTGCTACCACGGTAAATACTATGGTAAATTTGCATTGTAAACCCTACGGTTAGTGTTGTTGCAGTAAGCTGTTATAGTTATAATGGCGATCATTGTTACTCTTTTTGTTGTTGTAGTTGTAGTGTTTGTAGTTGTAGTTGTTGTTGTTGTTTTTGTTGTTGTGCTCTTTGTGTTCCCCAACCCCATCTGTCTTCCCCAACCTGTCTCTTTTCTCTCTTTCTATCCACTCTTTTGCCTCATGCAATCCAGTAGCCATGCCAATAAAGTCACACACAGATCCCAACAGAAGGAAAATATCAGACTCTTCTTTTGTAGAGTAAATTTGTTGTAGCACAAAAAGGCATCCAGAATCTTCAAACTGCATGCCTCAGCTGCTGAACAGGACAGGTAAAAAAAAAAAAAAATGAAAAAAAAAAAAAAAAAATCCTTGACAGAGTCTAGTAAATGAAAAACCTTTCCTGATAAAATTAAATGTGAGCCAGTACTGACTGTCTGGATGAACAGGAACTCAACCAAGTCATCTACAGAAAACCAGCAGGCATCTGATGGAACTTGAGATAGGATTATGTAAGGATTTGGAACATTATGAGATCTGAGTTGAACTGCCCCGTTAATAGCTTGCATATCTTTTACAAATTTCCATTTTGTAGGTTGGCTTTCATCACAAATGAAATCAAATCCAATTTTATTTGTATAGCCCAAAATCACAATTTACACATTATCTCACTGGGCTTTGACAGACTGTACAGATATGACATTCTCTGCCCTAAGACCCTCGAACGGAATGAGGAAAAACTTAAAAAATGGGGAAAATAAGAAACCTCAAGAAGAACCACAGAGGAGGGATCCTTCTTCCTAGGATGGACAGACGTGCAATAGATGTCACTTGAACAGAACACAACAACATGATAATAACAGTTTACTTAGAATATATAAAACATCCATGAGTCCCAGATATCTGTGCTACAGTGATATAACTTGAATGTATAAATAGCGGACCTTTATGACAATATATTAAACAAAATGGAAATCTGAATCTGATAGATCCTCACTGAAATAACACAGCAATAATAAAGCAGGTTTTTGTAGCCTAAAACTGTTATCTGAAGTGCTGGAGATCAGAAGGTGCAAAAGTAAACATTGAAAGTAATATAGTTTATACATTACATACACTAGAATTTGAATTGAAGTAAATACTGGCGCCAGTCAGGAAGCTGGCTGTAGGTCCCCCCCCCTATCATTCACTAAAAACATCACCAGGGCCTTGGGGGATTTGGTGGGTGGGGCTACCCGGGTGGCTTCACTCTCCATCCCACCTACTTGGCTGACTGTCCCCCAATTTTAACTACACATTAGACATTGACGGCTTGTGGGGGGTTCACACACCTGATCCCCCAATTTTAACCACACCTGAATTCACTGTACACTGGAGGCTCGTGCCTCCTGTGCGTTGGGTGGGCCCCCTGCCCTGGGTTTCGGCGGGTTTCGGACTCGCTGGGAAAAGGTGTCCGGGCTTTGACCACGTTTGAAAAACTTGCCTCTGGCTGGGCAGGGACATGGCTGATCTGTGGGCATGCAACCTCAGGCTGTCTTTGCTGTGGACGGGCTGTGGGTGGATCTCGGCCGCTTTTTTCGTTCCTGGCTCTTGCTGGGGTCGGTGTGGCGCCATTGTGGCGTTCCACTCCTGCTTTCAACTACATTTGACAGGCCTATACATCCACACAAAGACACATAAACATATAAACACACAAATATGAAAACATTAAATCGCTTGCTGTCATTATGTACAGTGGCTGAAATGTTTTGGTTTTTTTTCGTTTTTTGTTTGTCTTTTGTTTGTCTTTTCTTTCTTTTTTTCTCTCTCTTTGTCTTTTTCCCTTTTTTTTCCAGGATAGTGTATTTGTCTACACCCTTATTGTCCACTCCCCGAACTCCCATGTCCGGTCCAGTAACTTCATGTAACAGTAAATAAAATCAATTTGAATTGTACAACAAGAAGATTCTCTCAACTCTTTTTGTCAAAATCTATTTGGCAAAAAAAGGCATCCATGTCCCCATTCTAGCATGCCAAGAAGCTGCACAGGTCATGTAGATTTTATTGCAATAAAGCTTGTCAGTGTCTTGTGTATCTCATGTGTCCAATATTTGTTAGAGAAAAAAATATTGGCCTACAGTGAGCTGACCTGTCTGGCTCTTTGTGAAGCATTTTCTATAGGCATGATGCATGATTTATAATGATAGTTTAATTTTTATCTGGCGCCTTAAACATAACGGGTAGTCATGAATGATTGCTGATGCTTCACTGTAAGTGTGACTTGTGATTGCACAGGCTGAAATGGAGGAGATGTTGAATTGTGGTGATGCTTCAGGAGGATCAAGTTTTTGCGCAGGGGCCCATGGTATTCTTATGCGGGTTTGCTGGAATTCAATGGATCTATGCACAAACTGAAATAAACTGTTACCCTTTATATTTTAGCTTCTCTTAAATAAACCATCTCACTCTGGTCATTACATTCTTCCTTTGAAATATTTAAAATGTTCACATGTTTTTTATTGACCAAAAGAAGGCACTGACCTTGTTGGCAAAAAATATAACATTTGCTGTTGCTGCTTCACAACATGTCTTAAAAGCTTTTACTATAATGCTTGACCACAGAAAGTTTTATAAAGGGGCTACAGATGCTCTTAAAGGTCAAGCGTGTACAAATTAGGATTATCTATCTGCAAACATGCATTATAATCTTTGTAAATGAGTTAACATTTTTGTCACCATAAACAAAAAAACATTGTGTAAAAATATTTTTAGACAAAGAAATTTATGTTTAGGTGGTAGTGGGTCTTCCTTCCACATTACCACCACATTACTACGGTAGCCAAGAACAGACATAAATTTTTTGCGTTTGTGTATCTTAGTAGCACTGAAATACAACCAATGAAAAGGCGACACAGAAGGAGTACAAGGAATTTTTTGTCCCAAGGTTGTTAACTCTGAATGGAAGATTAGACACAGATGGCCATATAGTTTTCCTCCATGTTTTGAGTGGGAGGGGGCAGCAAGGCAACACTCTGTTTCATCCATTCTACTACCTTACCAAAAGACGTTGCTAACGTTCACACACTGGACCTTTAGAAAGGAATGAAAACAGATACTTAAAAATGTTGATGCTCTTGAGCTAGCCTCATACCCACATATCTTGAGCCTTTTATCTAAATGTCCATCATAAGTGAAGAGATGAATGACTTTCTCAGAAACAAAATATTTATATCCAACTCCAAATATTGTTAAAAAAGAACTGGATGTAAAACAGTTACCCTGCTGCCTTTATGACAGCCAACATTCAAAACTGACTGGTGAATCCTGAACATTTGACATAGGCATACTAGAAAACACTTCTGTTTTATTATAGATATTCAGGTATGCAACATGTTCCAAGAAAACACATTCGATTAATGACATGAAAACACACACCTGTAAACACACATTATAATAAAGTTACACAACACTGAACACAGACACAATTTTTTGTACATAATCTTTAAAGACACATAGACAACCTCAGACACTTTTACACTGTATGCATTCTCTATCTACCTCTCTTTCACAATCACACACACACACATACACACTTATAGAACACAGCCTATGGCAGCAGCAACTGTGGCATCTGTAACCAACCAAGGCAGTCTGCTGGAGCTCTAGTCAATTATAAACACATTAGACTCTGTTTCCCATAACACACAATGACAGAAATAACTGTACCTGATCGCTCACACACAAACACACTGCAGCAGCTCAACTCTATATCCATTATTACTTCTCACTTCATTGGAAAGAAAATAATATATTAAAGAAGTAGAAAGACGAGTTGACCGAGAGACACAGAGAGAGATGTGGGGTGAGACAAAAGGAGAAAAAAGGCAACAAAAATACAAATAAAAGCAGAAAAGCTGTTTCAGGTGGGCTGTCCTTTAGAAGTAATCAAATCTCTCCTAATACATGGTGTACTTTTACATTTGATGTGAATAAAAATGGACTTCCATGCTGAGAAAATCATAAAGTATGTTCAGCCCAGTTGTGTAGTGAAACTCAATTTGTTGAATAGCCCACTTGAAAAATTGCAGCTGTGTGTCAAATTCCCACTAGAGTCCCCTAAATGCTAAAAGTATCTGCTCCCTCATAGACAGCGGCTTTGGATTAAATGTAGCTGACAGGCTGAATGGAAAAGAATATCTCTGTCCTTCTGTGGGGGTTTTGCCATTAGCATGCTTGACAATCCATCACAAAGGAGGGACAAGGAGGTGTATTTGTCGTAAAGCTGCGCTGTCATGGGCCCGCAAGTGTTATGGATGCATGCATGTGTTCATGCATAGTAAGTGTATGTAACAGAGAGAACATTTATCACCAGAGTAGGTGCAGAGCAAAGCCTTTTGCATTTTTCTTTGTGCATGTGTGAATGTGTGTGTGTAACAGCTGGCAAATAAGCTTCACTCACTATGAGACTGACTGACATTAGGACTGAAGGTGAATAGTTAACACATTCACACACACACATGGGTGCAGATTCAAAAGATACAGGTAAATAAGCAGAAAGCTTTCACGGTGCTTTCATTGGGAATGCAGGACTAGTAGGAATCATGTACTAGAAAAAATTATATCTGTGTACAAAAACACGCACTGGAAAACATTCTACACACTGCATAGTGGTTGGAATACGCAAATTTGTCTGTATTTTTGAAGGCCTTGTGATCATATTGCTGTCAGTCAGTCAATAAGTATGTGTATGTGTATGTGTGTGTGTGTGTGAATGTGTGAATGTGTGAAGACAGCCAAAATACAAAGAGGATTGAAGGCTGTAGCATCTTTCGGCATCTTTTGTGGTGTTTGTGTTTTTGACCTCACCACTCTTCTCTTAGTTTCTTCGAATCTTTAATAAACAGGAAAACAAAGTGTTTTGGACTGTTATCTTGTGTAAACATTTTATCCAGGCAGAAGTCTGAGTTGGCTAAAGATATTTACTCACTGCCAAACATTATGCCATGAAAACCTTGCTGACCCCAGCATTAAAACAAATGTTACAGCCTCAAGGTCAAAGAGCTCATGCTGGTGTTTTAGTTAACATGCATCTTACACTACAACTCCAATATTCTCTTATGTCCTCTTAGGTTGGACCAAACATTAATCCCATTTTAGTCGTGATGGAATAACAAAATACATTTTCCCATATGCTGTACTGTACATACTTTGAGGTGCTAGTATTTGAATTTTTCCATTTACTAATATTTCAAACTTTTACTCCATCAAATGTTTGAGGCAAATAATTTAAGTATTTCATCATTCATTTTCTACCACTTATCCTGTTAGGGGTCGCGAGGGGGGCTGGAGCCTATCTCAGCATCTTGGGGCGAATGTGGGGTCACCCTGGACAATCACCAGTTAATCGCAGGGCTGACATATAGAGACAAACAACCATCCACACTCACATTCACACCTACGGGCAATTTAGAATGACCAATTAACCTAAACCCCAGTGTGCATGTTTTGGACTGTGGAAGGAAGCCGGAGTACCCGGAGAGAACACAGACACAAGGAGAACATGCAAACTCCAAACAGAAACGCCCTAACCAGGAATTGAGCCCAGGACCTTCTTGCTGTGAGGCGACAGTGAAGGCTCAATCTTATCAGAATGTTCTGTCTCATAATTGTCCTGGATTATGATATTTGACCTATATTATACAGCATATTACATAGATATACTGTAAATGTATGTAAATTTACTTTTTATAGTTAAGTACAATAATTGCAAGTATTTTAGATATCATACGTACACTTAATGTTAGATTCTAAGACTAAAAGAAATATTTTAAAAGTTCACTTTTACCAATGTAATTTTTCAACATGACGTCTTGACTTTATTAGTGCAACTCAAAAAAAATGAATATAACTGAAAAGTTATTTTATTCCTAATTGCATTCAAAATATTAAACTGTTATATATTCATGACACATTTAGTGGAATATTTCAAACCTTTTTGTTTTAATTTTGAGCTATAGGCCATAATAGGCAAAACTATCACTGTTATAAAAAAATAACACTGGGGAAGTTTTTACAACACTGCAATTTGTAGCTATTGTGGAAGCTAGGTGTAAAGACTGTGTTTCTCAGTCGGCCACACCAGCAGGCTGTGGCACAATTTATTAAAACCGGTCCACTCTGCAGGGGTTACACCCACAAAAAGCATCAATAAACAAACCGCACACACTCACACAATACAAAGTAGCAATATATTATATATATAATATTTGTAAACTGTAATGAAAATGATGTTAAGAACAAAACCTCTACAAAAGCTACTTAATGGACTTTGAGGTTTTTCTACTGTTCTTCCCACTGTTTTTAAGGAACAGTATAAACTGATTCAGACTGATTTTCCTGGTTTTTGACAGGCCAGTCACAACCTCTTGAGTTTGATGGGATTCTATGACTCCAGTTGGGTCCACTCATATCCAGTGCGTTCAGGCTCTTGATCAACATTCTGCAATGGTGCATTGAATCAATCACACTTCATGGCAATATGTTGTGTCTTGCAGCATTGCATTTGCATTTCAGAGATCATGTCCACGCAGGCTACCTCACACCTACATTTACAGGTGATTTTGGTCATGTAGGGGGAGGAGAACCATCACGAACCTGTAAGCAAACAGTCAAAAATGACACTTGAATACACATATTGGATCCATTTTGGTTTTCACCAACCTTCGAGGAAGCTTTATTTCAGCTCGTCTGTCATGTTCACCAGGGAGTTACTATTCTGTTGGATATTAGGTGTTACACAAGAAGTATAGAGGCATTTAAGCAATTCAATCAATTCAAATATTTTGGAGGACTGAAGGGACCAAATGATAACGTAAAATATAAGCAGACAATTTTGTAAAATGTGACATCTGCACATGATAATGACAATTTTGACCTGTTTTTCTGCACTTTTTTCTATAAATGTATATTTTTTACATGTTATGTTTTTTCATTTTGTGTTGAGTTTCATTTTTGTGTTTTTAGAGTTTGTTACAGAGAACAGATCCTTCACTGCTTAGGTCGCAGGATGCAGCAAAATGCCAAGGAGAAAACCTATAGTGTGTGTTTTTGTGTGTGTGTGTGTGTGTGTGTGCGTGTGTGTGCATGTGCGTGTGTGAGAAACAGCTTGAGGGTGATAAGTAATATGGCTGTTTCATAGAGGAAGCCACTGTAACTTTTATACAGGTTTTTACTCTGTCACTTACTATAAAAACACACTTCCATCATTTGCAGAGGGAGGAGGGAGAAAAAGTAGTGGTAGGAGTTCAACAACAGAGTTTCAGAAAGGAGGGGGGTGAAGGATGGGAAGTGTTGGGAAAGATGGTTAGAGAGGAGAGGAGGAGACAAAGCCTGTATGAAAAGAAATGATAGCTGAAGCTGGAGCTGAAGGTAGCAAGTAAAGTAAGCTGGTACGGATGAGAAAGAAAAGGAGAAAACCTTAGAGACGACAGATGAACAGAATTAAATTGACTAAGGTATGAAGAGGAGGGAAGGATAAAAGGAATAGAGGGATAGGTATAAATGTTTCATACAATCACGACATCAAGTTTGGAAAATGGCTCATTACTCATTATTCTGTTGTCATCACATGTTGTCAGCTGTCAGAGAGAGGTATAATCCACCTTTCGTCAAGGTTTTTGACTGGTCGACCTTTCGAGGGTAGGGAGGAAAGGATGGTGGTTGGGGGTCAATGGGTCCGAGGGGTGGGGGTTGGCATACACTTAAGCAATGACGAAATAATGGGACGTTGAATTTCATCCAATGAGATTACAGTAGGCAGGGGGTGGTTACTTCAAAAACTAATCCAGAAGGGTTTCTGACTGTCCAGTCACAGCAGCAGCAGTAGCCAAAGTCAAAGTCAAAGTCAAAGTCAAAGTACCATTATATGTCAATTATGTCATATGTTCGGCACATACAGACAATTGAAATTGTATTTCTCTCAGGTCCACGGTGCAATAAGTAAACATCAGAAAAAAGAGGGCATACAAAATAGGTTAAAAAGGAAGTGGCTGATTTAAATCTAAAATGTGAACATGGTGTATGGAGTATAAGAGTATAGGCAAATATATACTGTATATACATAGGCACATAAATAGAAGTTGCAGGGCAGAATGAATTAAACTGTCTGTAGTGCATAGGAAGTGGCTGTTGTTCACATTGAGCCGTCCAACTCTGCATAAAATGGCTGGTGCAGCAGCTGAGTCCTGTGTGTGCGTTGTGTATGTGATGGGGGCTGGAGGGTCAGAGTCCAGAGTTTGAGTGTGCAGACAGCAGGAGAGGGAGGGGGGGCAGTAGAGAGGGAGTTGAGCTTCCTGACAGCCTGGTGGATGAAGTTGTCCTTGATTCTGCTGGTCCTGGTTCGGAGACTCCGCAGTCTCCTTCCTGATGGCAGCAGACTGAAGAAGCAGTGAGACAGACGGATGGGATCACCGGCGATGCAGAGAGCTTTTTGGGTGATGTAAATGTTGTCAAGGGAGGGGAGAGAGGCACCAATGATCCTTTCAGCTGCGCTCACTATGGGCTGCAGGGTCTTGCGGCAGGACATGGTGCAGGCGCCCTAGCACGCCATTTTTAGGGGGGCTAAGATGTAACATGCAGGAAACATTTTAGCAACCAATGTGGTTACGGTCATAAGTCCTACGTTTTCAAATTAAAAAGACCTTTGTTGACCTCTGGTTCATCACTGGCATTATAGTAGTGCTCAAGGTCTTTCTTTACTTTCACAGAATTTTAACATAGGACATACGTACAAAGGCAAAACTCTATCGGAGTTGCTTTGGCCTGTTTAGGATCCATCTGTTCTCTATGACTGTCTCAAGGACTGACAGTGTGAAGGGGAGGGGAGGTGTCTGTGAAGGAGGTGGACTCACACCTAGATGCATTGTTGCTACTGCTGCTGCTGCGGCTGAAAATGTTACATCCTGGACAGTCAAAAACTCTTCTGGATTCATTTTTGCATCTAAAGTGTTTGAGGTAACAGCCCCCCTTGCCTACTTCAATCTCATTGGATGAAATTCAATGCCCCCTAACTTTTTCATTGCTTAAGTATATGCCAACCCCCAACCCCCACCCTCCCCTCCCTACCCTCCTCATGACCACGGTCAAGGTTCAAAGGTCGACCTGTGTAAAAACTTGACAAAAGGTGGATTATATCTCTCTGCTGTCCTGCTGCCAAGGAGTAATGAAACAAGTGAAGGTAAGGGAGCACAGAGAGCAGAATGGTGGGTGGTGAAAGTGAGGCTGCATTATAGGATAGAATTTAGGATGAAGAGATAATGTGAATTAAAGAAGTATATGGAAAAAAATCTGTCCGGTTATATTAAAGAACAAAAAAAATGAAAAGATAACACTGATCTTTCTTAATTTACTGTGTGTGTCATACAAAGATGCAAAGAAACAACAAAACAAAACAAACAACAACAACAACAACAACAACGACAAACCCTCCTGATTTATCTAAATATACTGTAACAATTTATTTGTAATCATTTAACCAAATAATTGATATAAAAGACATGATGTGACGTGAAATGCAGAAAAAATATTCTGGTCTGTGAAACTTTTGTCATTATATTGTACATGCTGCTTACCCTCCCACCTGTACTTGCTTCTCGGATATAATGACATCAATTCCAATTCTGGCAGGTGAGAGGCTGCCACACAGAGCAAAATTCAAAGCGGTTTGTTCTTTACCTTTGATGTTGTGACATTAACAATGGCTGGTGTCAGTGAATCCGAAAGAGAAACTTCTGTAGCTTGCCTTAGCTCAACCAATAAGCCTCAGAGCATCATCCAGTGGGTAGTGGAGAAAGTTGACTGCATGATTTATTCATGATAAATATATAAATTAAATTACAAGTTATATTTAAGCATCACCGAACATGTTCAGAAACTTCTAGCTAAAGTCTGCCTCACCCAGCTAAAATCCCCTCCTATGTAGTGGCAGAAAATTGTTTATGAAACATAACGTGATGTGGACGACAGTAGCAGCTCTAAAATGCATGGTGAGTAAATGTGACTTCTAATTAAAATAAATACAATGCAAATTTTAACAATTTATTGTAATTTGTAAGTTTAAATACAAAAATAAATAAAAATAAAGTTTAAAAAGTCTTTTCATTGGCAAAATTGTTCCATTCCGTTCCGTTCCGTTCCCAACAATAGCGGAGCCAGACATGAGCGAACAGTTAAAGTTGTTTTAATGAACCCTGGAAGTTACGCAGGATGAGAGGTGTACGGAAAATCCAGGTCTTCACACACTCGGCGGAGGAGACGGGAACTGGCTGACGTCGGGGAGGCCGGCGAGGAGCGAAGGGGCGGCAGCTTGCATACTGGTGACCGAGACGAAGAGACACAGCGAGGCACATACGGGTATACCGGAATCATGTGGCGAAGTGGAGGAGTGATGACTGGGGTCTTATGGAGAGGTTGATTACCGGCTAATGGAAATCAGGTGTGCCTCCACTGTAGACCAGAGGAGGTGGAAAATTGGCCAGCCACGCCTCCTGCCGCACCCGCTGAAAGCACACCATAAGAGGGAAGGGGGAGTGGAAAAGAGGACAACAACAAGAAAACCCAAAACAAACTATAACAAACCCCAGACCCTGACAAAAATAGTGCCTCTGTCTCTCCAGAAAATATCGTTTGAGGTGGCCCACTGGTTGCTGGGTTCCAATCCTGCTCAAGGGGCATGGCAAGAACCCACCCCACTAGGTTCCAAGACCCAATGACAGAAGTCCAGATGACATTAATACAAGGGCAGCTGACCTGAGAATAAAGATCATAACTAACATGGATAACTGGAACACCCAGGAACAGTTACCAAGGCTTAGTGGCAAATTACCCTCAGAAAGTCTACTAGAGGATGTGAATTTGGCACTACAAATTATCCTGTCTGAGACCAACTGAGACCAACGGGCTGATATACGCAACAGCAACAGTAATCCCTAAGATGCTTGGC
The DNA here is from genome assembly GCA_001698575.1 of Mola mola. NCBI lineage: Eukaryota > Metazoa > Chordata > Actinopteri > Tetraodontiformes > Molidae > Mola > Mola mola. Next base: position 6,411,663 of record KV751352.1, read on the forward strand.
TACAAGTTGGATAAGAGCCATTAAGGGGCAGTAAAGTGGCCAGCAGACTTGATCGTCTACCAGAACAAGACCCAGTAAACATCACAATGACAGACATCCAAGAAAGAGTCTCAAAGATAAAGATCTGGACAGTACCAGGCCCTGACATGACCCACAGCTATTGGCTAAAGAAACTAACTGCACTCAGCTCAGATGAACCAGATGCTAAACACAGGACCCACCCAAAGTGGTTGATCAAAAGGTCGGACGGTCCTGATCATGAAGGATCCACAGAACATCAAGTCACCAAGACATCGACTCACTGATGCACATCAACAGGACCTACAGCAATGATATCTGAATGTCATTGGCTCTAGAAAAGTGTAGCCGGATTATATTAAAGAGAGGAAATATGTTCACAATTGAAAGGGTTGAACTACTGGACGACAACAAGATGTTTGATGATGCCGATATTCAGGACAGCTACAAATACTTTGGGACCTATATAGAGCAAGGCCTGAACAGTCAGGTGACTGGTCAGAACAAGATCTGAGCCATCAACACCTTTGCGCTGACCGTGATCAGATACCCTGGTGGTATAATTACCTGGCCAAAGGAGGCGATAAAGGCCACAGATATCAAGACAAGGAAGCTCCTCACCATGCATGGAGGGTTTCACCCCAAGTCCAACACCCCGAGGCTGTTCAGTAAGTGGAGAGAAGGAGGTCAAAGACTACTTAGTGTCAGAGCCACTATCTAAGATGAAACAACAAAAATCAGGAATAAATTACATCAGGAAGATGGCCCTGAATGGTGACCTGCTAAGATAATGCATCAGGCAGCAGAAACCCAGTGAGAAGGAGGAAGATGAAGAGAGACCATCATGGAGGGACAAGCCCCTGCAGAGGATGTACCACTGACATACAGGGAGTGGCTGATAATCAGAAAACATACCAGTGGTTGGAGAAGGCTGGTCTCCAAGACAGCACAGAGGCAATGATCATAGCAGCACAAGAACAGGCCTTGACGACAAGATTGATAGACCTCAGGGTCTACAACGAAAGACAGGACCCAAGGTGCAGACTGTGCAAAGGTGGCCCTGAGATGGTACAGCACATAACAGCTGGTAAAGCATTCTTGGAGCACCATAACTTAGTGGCTGGCATAGTATACAGGAACATTTGCGCCATGTATGGGCTGAGGGTTTCAGGATCAAAGTGGACAACACCTCCAAAAGTGATTAAGAAGGACAGTGCTAAGATCCTGTGGGATTTCCAGATCCAGACGGATAAGATGGTGATGGCTAATCAACCAGATATGATGGTGGTCAACAAAGAGGAAAAGAAGGCAGTAGTGGTAGATGTCGCAATCCAAAGTGATAGCAACATCAGGAGGGACGTGAGAAGATCGAGATATACCAAGGTCTGAATGAGGAGCTGGAAAGGATGTCGGGGTTAAAGGCATCGGTGGTGCCTGTGGTGATAAGAGCACTTTGGGCTCTCAAATTGGGAGAGCGGCTCCAATAAATCCGTGGAACAATATCTGAGATCTCTGTCTAGAAGAGCGTAATCCTTGTAACAGCTAAGATACTGCTCAGGGCTCTGAGGCTCCCAGGCCTCATGTAGAGGACCGGAGCCTGAAGGAGACACAAGACCGCCCACAGAGGGTGAGGGGGTTATTTACAAAAAAAAAATTCCCTTGTTGCCCTTCTGGGGGTTGTCTTTTGTCTCTTTTCAATATATTTATAATATATATACTGTATATATGTATGACTATATGGATATATCATGTTTGTGTGTTCAGAAAACTACAGTGTCAGTGTCATCCAAAGATGACACTGACACTGACTTACATACTGTAAATATTATCTTGAATAAGTAGAAATAGATTAGTAACCATATCAACATATCAAATATTAGAACTTGTCACTGACAAAGGTAAGGGGTGCAACTTCAACTTCTGCTGTTTGATGACTCCATCTGTAATCGATTGTAATTTCCCTTCAGACAGAGCCAAGGAATTTAATTTGAATTGACCTTTACTCCGCTGCACACACTGACATTCACTTTGATCAGATGCGTCAGCACTTTGAAGATGGAAAGATCTGGCAGCCCCTCATATGACAGCTGTTCTGTACAGTGAGTTTGCAGTTAGGGTTGCCACCTATTCCGTAAAATACGGAATTGTCCTTTATTTCGCAATTAAATGTTGCATCTCGTATTGATCCAATACGAGACGCGATTTGTCCCGTATTTTCATAAATGTCCAATACACATGTCAGTCACACACACATCAACACTATATCTAACAAGAATGAACAAAATAAAACACGGCAGGATCTACGCAGGACCCCCCTGCTCCAGTCCTCTGTGTGTCTGTGCCTGGCTGCCTGCTTGTGGTGCTGTCATGGTTGCCTAGATACAGACAACACATATCGGCGCTGCTTACAACACCTGCGCTTTTTAAAAAAAATGATTCTTTAGGATGCTGAGTTTTTAAACTCGAATGAATGATCATTTATTTAATATACAAGTATTAGCCAGTATAAATTTTATGTATGGCAATTTAAAGAACAAATCAAACTAATGGATTAACAGTTAATAAATAAATATTGTTAAGATAAAACGTGTATTTTTTAATATATATATTCATTTCCTAGATTAAAAATGTTTGTAGAGCTTTCTGTGTATTCTATGTCAAAATGTTTATATTTTTGAGGAATACAGTGTTCAGTGATCATTACAAAAATTCTTTTATTGGTGTGGTTTAACTGTTGGGGTGACCTGACTTCCTTTCAATTCATAAGACAGGCAGCAGACAAATACTGTTCAATTTAATCAATTTGTCATCCCACTCCTCCCCTCTAGGTTACTGCAGCTGAGGTGACACAGTTGTACCACACAGTCAGACACAACCCCAGCTACAACAGTGCTCACTGTGCACATAAACTGAATCAAAAGATTCTATCGGATTCAAAAATTGTAAAAAAAAAAAAAAAAAAATGACTGTAGGGAGAAGGCAGAGGCAGTGGTTAAAGATGTCCTTGCTCTAAAGGCAGTGGGTAATGTTCTCAAGGTCCTAAAATCAGACAAACCCCTCCCATTCTCCATACAGACAGATGCATCAAACTAAGGCAACAGGAAGATGTTTCCTCTTTGCTGTTCACTACTTCAGTCCAGAATGTGTGATCATCAACAAAACGCTTGATTTCATGGAAAATGCAGATGAGTCCAATGCTGGGATTGACACATTTGGCTTATCGTTTTATCAAGTGACAGCATTTAGTGCAGACAATACAAATGTGAATTACAGAATACACAATTCACCATCTTGAAGATGAAACAAAAAGATCTGCTGCAAAAGTTCAAATGTTTATTGTTGCACACTCCACATAAACACCCGATAAGATCTCCTTAAGGTGCAAGTGCTACTGCCATGTGGTAAATCAGAGTATCTCTTTAACTAGGTTAATTGATTGTGCAATAACAAAGTTGTGTGCATATGGCACTTTATCAAATATTTTCACCATTGTATGTTAGATAGGGATGCATGTAATTAAAGCTTTATGTAGCCTAATTAACAGCACTTAATATGCAACAATGCTGTACAATAAAAAATGTGTTCACTGGTCATAAAGTATTTCAAGCTTTAAGTATGACTAATCGCTTTCTTGATCATCCCTTTACTAAAAACACCTGTAAAAAATAAAACATTCTACTACTGCATGCTCCCCAACCCACTGGACTCTAGCCGAGGAGCCATGGTTGGCGTCCCTTATTTTCATTTCTGAAAGATGGCAACCCTATTTGCAGTGGTTGAATCCAGAATCCGGTCAAAGCTAACATAATGGATTTAAATAGCTGCCAAAACAAGAAATAAACATAACATGTTTTACAAATGTGCTATGGCTCACTAACAAATGCAGTGTGGATTGCAGCTACAAAGAGACAGTCATTAAGAGATGCATTTGGTTTTACAAATATAAAACCTGACTCTCATACAAACACATAGCATATTTGTAAAACATCATGCTTCAGAAACAATTACTGTATGTCACACAAGTGCAAAAAACATCATAGTAATCAAGTCCATTTTCATCAAGTATTTTCACACTAAATATACATAATTGTTCAATATACAAAACAGAAGACAAGACCCTGCCTATGCCCACACAAGAATTCTCAACAAAAAAAAAAAACATGCCTGTTGAATTTTAGGAATTTTAGGAATGTAGGAATTTATTTGCTATTCTATCTGCAGCATCTAAAATTCCAATTTCTTTGAAATCTCCATTCTCCAACTACCTACCAGATTCATTTGAACATTACCATTAGTACTGATCACCTGACTGTCAGTATCAGCCCCTTTCCTCTAGTTTAATTTGTGTTGCTCCGACTGTTGTTTCTTTTCTCAGCTTTGTAGACCTGTGCATCTATACTGAATCTGTACCTGTCCACCTGAATTTCATTGAAACTAAGTGGTAACCCCTTGAAATTACAACATGTTTTACCCTGTTCTGAGTCTTAAAGTGCACTAACACTGCTCCCAGTCTAACCTTGCCTAAACAACTTGTAAATACGTCATCACCTTGAGGGAACATGACAGCAAATTTATTGACTTTGTGCCTTGTTTGTGTTAGAATTGGCTATTAATATAGTATGCTTTTCAGTCTATTAACCAAATGTGTTTTACCCTGTAATTCTCCATTGAGCCGTGGTTCCTGTCTTGCACTGAATCTAGGGTAAAGCTCATATTTATAGAGCAGCTTGACCATTTGGAATCAGCTCTGCATAATAGAAAAACAAGTGCTAGATGTAACTTCTTTATCTTGTCAGCGAGTCACGTCCAGACAACACTCAGACGTTCTATAATACATTCCAAGGACAAGGCGTGGACAGTGGTTGGCCTGTCCATGTCCGGGTAACTGGCCAATTATACTCGGTTACGTGAAAGTCCAACCTCTGTACATGGCAGGACCCAGCCCAAGAAGATAAATGTACAATGTTTCTAACAATCGGGGCTCGCTCTGACTGAGATCCTGCAACAGCTCCGTCACTTCGATTCCAGCGCTGCCTTACTTTATATGTGACCAGAAAATAAAGATTATATCTGAAGACTTAAGAATACTCCGGTTTGTTCTTGGGCTTGGGCTTCCAACAAAAGAATCGGGTTAACATTTGGAAACATTTTGTTTAGATACATACACATTTATTATGCAATGTGGTGATTGATTTTTTTGGAGACAGCAGTACAAGGGAGATATTCAGTTATATTGTCATATTTGCGTTGTGTGCACATGCTTGCTCTGGTGCATGAGCACATGTACTGTGCCAAAGCACACCTCCTCCAACTGTGCCATTGCCAAAGAAGCTCACACTTGTCAAATGTTACTCAAATTTGCTTGTGCCCCTGGTTACATGTTAGTGGGAGACGCTGTGATGGGGGGGCAACCTTCCAGGCATTCCAGATACTGTGTAAAATAGTAATTTTTGCCCTGCTATATTACCCATGCTACAAACTACTACCACAATTCCAAAAAATCTGTGATGTTCTGTAAAATGTCAATAACTATGGAATGCGATGATATGCACCATACATTACCATAATGTAACTAAATATAGTACAAGACAGTCTGAAACAATACAATCCAAAACGTAATTTTAACCGGATAAAATGTATTGCTCTCTATAAATATAAGCTAATTCTAAATATGATACTGGCAAAATATCTGTCAAGAAAAGAGGACAGAGCAAGTTTGCTATTGTGTTACATCACCTTTTTAAACAACAACTCATTTGAAAAGACAATGTCTCCATTGTTGCATTTTAAATATGGTGCTGTGCCATGGGCGTCGCACCCGTGGGGGATGTGGGTGTTTTCGCACTTACACTTTTCCCGGTGAGAGGATTCAGCACCTACACTTTTTCCACAGTTTTGCGCAAACGCCTTATTCCAGTTGCTCAGTTTCTCTGGTCGCCCTGCTACTGCGCTGCTGCTGCCTCCTCTCCTCCTCCCGTTGGTGCTTGAAACATGACACCGGCTGAATGTGACCGGTTGATGGTTGGCTTCTCTGCCTCAAGTACCGCCCCTCTTGCTGTGTTTATTTTTGTCGCACAGCTGAGGAGGAGGCGGGAACGAGCGAGCATCACACAGGCACAAAGTCATCAAGTGGTGTATTTGAAGCCTAAATATTGTCTGTGGACGAAACGCGATGTCACTATCAAGCTGACCACTGTCTTTTTGTCACGCAGTGTTAGTAACATGCAGAAATGAAAAAGGCAGGAGAGGGTTCACAGCTTTTTCAAGAGAAATCCTGTAAGTGAAGTTGAAAATTGAAAAATGTTGACATTAAGCAACAATCACTTGTTTCAATTAGATATTTTTGACATTTATTTCATGACATTTTTTTTCAGTATTCACTGAGGTTTGTTAGTGCCACAAATATAAAAATGTTTTCTATAGGCTGTACTAATTGAGCGAGCTTAATTTTGAGCCTCTTCTGTTACAAATGCATCCTGCTGGTTTAAGACAGGCAGCTGCTGGAGATGTTGGTTTCAGAGAGAGAACAGGAAGGTTCTCAGGGGAGCAAATAAATATGTTTAGGATTAAAGTAACTACATACTGAAAGAGAGGCAATGTGTGTGTGTTTGAGTCATGGGTGCTGCTTATTTCCATCCCAGGTGCATGTGTTTGTCCAGTGTGTGTATATAAAATTCCTAATTTCATTTTAAATGTTTTGATTAGGGTCTATGTGAAGATGTGGCCAGGAGTGAGGAGGACAGAGATGAAGAGGAAGGAGAAAAGCAGACAGGAAGAACAGATTGAGGGAGGGGTCCGAGAGGATAAGGATGAAGATGAAATGATAGAGGGAGGAGCAGAGAACTCAGATGTAGCTGTTACTTGCCATCAGTTCAATAAACCCAATCAACCACATCCAAAATTCATTGTGAAACATTCCTTGCCCAAATATACTCTGAGCTTTCAAACTCAGTGGTACCAGAAATTCCAATGGCTCCATGTGAGTCCTGGTGTTGAGGGTGTATTATGCTTTTACTGCTCCAAAAATCTTAACTCTGACACATCACCTCTTGCCACGAATGTTGATTTCATCTCGGTTTAAAAGAGGGGAAAAAAAGCCTCAGAGCAATTTACTGTGCATGAGAGATCTGATAGTCATAAGACAGCCATCCCAACGCACATCTATGAAGATTGATCAGTAGAGGTTCAGCTATCTAGTGTGAATGTGAAACAGCAACAGGAAGCAAGTAAATATCTCCTCAGAATCATTGGAGCTGTGCAGATGTTGTCTAGGCAGGGCTTACCTTTTAGTGGCCATGAATGTGGTGCGGGAAATTTTTAACAAGTTCTGAAGTACAAATCAGAGGATGAGCCCTCTCTAACCAAGTGGTTGACAGGTGGTAGGAAAGATTTGTATACTTCAGCTATGGTTCAAAATGAAATCCTCACTTTGTTCAGCAACGCGATCATACGGGAAATAGTTGAAAACATCAGATCATTTCCACACCTGCAGTTCTCTCTGATGATGGATGGAACAGGAGACGTGTCTGGGAAAGAGCAAGAGGCAGAGTGTTTGAGATATGTTGACAAGGATTTAGTCCCCCGTGAATAATTTATTGGTCTTTATGAGGTTTCTTTGACAACAGGAGAAAACCTAGCAAAAGTAACCATGGATGTTTTGCAGCGCCTAAACTTGCCTATCACTAGGTTGTGTGGCCAAACATATGATGGGGCTGCAAATATGGCTGGCAAATACAATGGAGCACCGGCCATTGTAAAAAAAATACAACATCTGGCTCCCTGTGTTCATTGTGCTGCCCACTGTTCTCGGAGTGTTTAGTAGGAAGCAACTGGACTTCTTATCTTGTTTGAAGACGTTTCGCCTCTCATCCGAAAGGCTTCTTCAGTTCTGAGGTTCAGTGCGGGAAACCCAGGTATTTAACCCTGAGTGGGTAGAGACAATCACCAATCACCAACGACGAAGATGTGTTTTGAAACCAACAGCCTCCTTTGTTGGTGAGACAATCACCAACAAAGAGGACGTGTTATGAGACTAACAGCCTCCTCCTTGTTGGTGATTGTCTCACCAACAAAGAGGCTGTTGGTTTCAAAACATGTCCTCTTTGTTGGTGATTGTCTCACCAACAAAGGAGGCTGTTGGTTTCAAAACACGTCCTCTTCGTTGGTGATTGGTGATTGTCTCTACCCACTCAGGGTTAAATACCTGGGTTTCCCGCACTGAACCTCAGAACTGAAGAAGCCTTTCGGATGAGAGGCGAAACGTCTTCCAACAAGATAAGAAGTCCAGCTGCTTCCTACTAAACACTCCGAGATCAAGATGACCTGGATGACTGAGAACCTTCACGGACTGCTGCCCACTGTGTTAACCTAATTACACGGAGGTCCAGTACTGCCTCACCAATCATTCAACTATCATTTGTTGGCAAAGTTCTTTATGTAAATGAACTTTAATTAAAACAGACTACGTGTCTACGTAACACACAGACATTAAGCTTTTTTTTGTTTATTTTCCTGCGTTTTCCCCTTAGAGCACTTACAAGGACAGGAAGTTTTACCAGTCATGTGAGGGCGCGTTGCATTGTCTACATCTGCAATCAGCTGTGTATCACTCTCTGGTGGTCAAAGACCTACAGTCCCAGAGAAGATAGGGAGAAGACAAGATGAATGCAAAGCCAGTGTTAAATTGAGCCTGAAAGAGACATCAACAATAATTAACATTTAAACTCTGCATTCTTGCAATCATCACAGGCAATGTGAGATCAGCTAATTAGATGAATGAACTAGAAGCCCTTGCAAGGAGTCAGCACAAGCAGAAGTAGTGCAGTCTTGTTTTTTTCCAAAATGTGGCTACATCAATGGATACTGAATACACATGTAACTATTCTCCACTTCTATATGGTTCATGTTGACAGAGACAGCCCGACAAGCAGTAAGAAGAAATGAGGGAAGAGTTCAGTTGCTTCAGTTGGGATCATCATCCTTTTCTTTTGATATCATCCAGTTTCATTTATTTAGCCCGATGTTGCTGTAGATCCTGGTGATGTGGATCAGCGAATCGACGTCTCACTCTTTGCATACAGTTTAATTTCATCCATATAGTGGAGGTGGCTAATGGTTCCATTTCTGAAGCGGTATCAATATTAAAATGATATAGCTTAGAGGGCTCCGGTTAGCCCTCTGCAGAACAGCAAGGGGAATATGTCTTGGTATATGCTGCACTTAATGCTAAATGGGACAAGAGTAGAGTTGTCTTCAACAGTCCCATTGAGTTCTTGATGAAAGCTCTTAGTGTCCCATTGATGTTGTACAGTTATATGAGAGAAATGCAATGTTTGCCTGTAACACAAAAATCGTCTATTGGACCGATTACTGCAACTATTAGATAGTATTTAAATGCTGGACATTATTATCTAGAAAATATACCATTATACTACTACAATGTTGCTATTATACTATATTTTACCATTCATGAATTTGGATAATATTCTATCATTTACCATATAATACATAATATTGACTTAAAATCTAATACAATAATAAGAAGAAGATGAAGAAGAACTTAATAATTACAACAAAAATTACTACAATAAAAGCTAGTTGAAGGCTTTGGAGCTCTTTACAGTGTAGAGTTTGGCAAAATTCACTCACAACACGACAATAACAAAGTACTAACAAAATCCATGAGTCTAAGAGCAAGCAAAATCCATAAAACTGGGGGTATGCATATGAGAACTAGGAACAGGTATAGTCTATTAGTCCAAAAGTAAGTGCAGTCCATGGATCCAAATAGAACTGGGCCATTTGGACTAGGATCCAAGTCACACAATTGCCGGACCTCAATAGATAACAGTGCTAATTGATCTTGATCACGGTCCAGAGCCACAAGATTACCTCAAATCAGTTGAATCCGGTGAGTCCTGGTGTGGACTTATACTGAGTTTTGAAAAACCAGGGATTGGAAGTTTCAAGCCATGTTGTTCAGTTTGAATGTCAGAGGAATGGCCTGACGTGTTGATCCCAACATTTGGTCTGTGTATAAATGTAGAGGGATTATTACGGATATGTATTGACTTAGAAGAACAAGGACTTTGTTTTGTTTTTTTCAAAAATATGCTAGTTGATTTTTTTGTGCATGTGGATGGATTATTAATATGATAAAAGTAAAAGCCATGTATTTATATAGTGCTTTTCTAGTCATTGTTGACCACTCAAAGCGCTTTTTACACTACAGGTTTTGCACTCACCCATAGACAAAATAGTTCAATTTGAATGTTAGAAGAATGGCCTGGCATGCTCATCCCAACATGTGGTCTGTGTATCATTAATGGTATTATCACAGGTATGCAAGTTACACATGCCCTTGGGTGCTAACACACCACCAGAGATAGTGACTTTTGTTTTTTTGTGATGGGTTACAGTTAGGAAGGGCACCATCCTTATAATGTCTTAAAACTAATTGAAATATTGATGATTATGGGCTACAGATGGTGAAATCGTCAAATTCCTTAAAATTGCATGATGTTCTAAAATTAAACTAAATATTTGCCTGCACAGCTCTTCACAAAGTTGTGAATCTGTCTATGTCCTTCATTTTGAAAGACTGAGGACTCTTTCATACTCAATTCTTTTTATTTTCCCAGTGGTTTGATTCATTACCCCAGTATCAGCATGTTGAACTCTCCTTGGGCAAGATACTGAAACATAAATTGCTCCTGATGCAGTGCAAATAGTATGTGAATGTGTGTGAACGATTTCCTGATTCCCAAGTTAGATGACACTACACCTCCGACCATGTATGAATGTGTGTGAATGGGTGAATGTGACAAACATGAAGTGTTTTGAATGACAAGCAGTCATTTGCTTTTCTTTTTTTTTAACCTGTCCTGTTCAGCAGCTGAAACGTGCCGTGTGAAGGTTCTGGATGCCCTGTTGTGCTGCAACAGATTTGCTCCACAAAAGAGCAGTCTGATATACTCCTCTTGTTGATCTCTGTGTTTGACTTTATTGGCACGGCCATTGGAATGCATGAGGCAAAAGAGTGGATAGAAAGAGAAAAAAGAGACAGGTTGGGGGGACAGAGGGGTCGGGGAACACGGAGAACACAACAACAATAACAATAACCACAACAACCATAATAACAACAAACAACAACAACCACAAGTACAATAACAACAACAGTAACAATGATAACCATTATAACTATAACAGTTTACAACAACAACAACAGCACTAGCCTCAGGATTTACAATACAAATTTACCATATTATTCACTGTGGTAGCAAAGAAAGTGCCCAAAATACATACAATTACATTTACAAAGGGAACAAAAATTGCTAAAAGACTAACCCAGTAGTGTTGATGAGGCAATTACAACCGTTGTGCATTTACCCAACTATCCATTGTATAGTGTAGTGAGTGTGCCTGTGCTTGTGCTTGTGCATATCTGGGTGTGTAAGTTTGTCATTGGATGTTGTAGGAAGTTGACAACGACAAGCGGTCATTTGCAATAGGCACATAAAAGGTTTTCAGTGTTAAATTTTGCAATTGAGTTTAAATTATTCAGAAATATATTTACAAATATATTGACATTAATCTTTCTTAATTTTAGCCAGTTTGACTTGAAGTCTGTTTCCTATTTGCAGGTGCGTCACCAGTTGACATTGGCCTACAATGCAAGTGTTGCATAAATGTAGAGGGGTTATTACGGACATTTATTGACTGAGGAGAACAAGCAACTTGTTTTGTTTCGTTCAACAATATGCAAGTTAATTTTTTGTGCATGTGGATGGATTATTATGAGTGGTCAAACTGACATCACAGTAAAAACTAAACAAAATTAAACATATGCATTTAAAGGATAAGGTATTTTTCCCACTTCCATGTGAGATGAGAAAGCAAACTCATTATGAGCACACACAAATATGGGCACCCAGGCAAATTAGCATAAGTTAATTCAAAGTTACGAAATATGACATATCACTGTGTGGTTGTGTGTGTGTGTGAGAGAGAGAGAGAGAGAGAGAGAAATCCGCAGACTATGATAGAGGGAT
>KV751352.1:6427156-6437228 GCA_001698575.1 Mola mola
ATCTATGTCCACTTGGAGAAACCTTCTCTAAACAGGGGTGGTGGACTAAGACACCATTTGTCTGCAACCTACAATGCTGTCTTGGGAGCCCTCCCCAGGCGGTTTAACCCCCATACACACCTGGGGCCATGTGAGCCCAAGGTGTCACACGAAACCAGGGGTGAGGGGCAAACACTCTCGAGTGATTCACACCCGGCCTCATGTGACTTTAACGACTCACATGATGCCTAGCCAGAGGCTCGCCCCCCCGAGGCTGTTGCTTTCAAACACATCCTCCTTGCTGGTGATTGTCTCTACCCACTCGGGGTTAAATACCTGGGTTTCCCGCACTGACCCTCAGAACTGAAGAAGCCTTTCGGATGAGAGGTGAAACATCTTCAAATAAGATAAGAAGTCCAGTTGCTTCCTACTAAACACTCCGAGATCAAGATGACCTGGATGACTGAGAGCCTTCACCGACATACCTTTCATAGGTTGTGTTTACTGTTTGTTCTGCTGCTCTTAAACGGCCAGAAAATAGTATAGCCAGTACTTTAATCAGCATATTGCTAACTCCAAATTGCATGTGAATATTGCCCAAATATTTTTTCTGGCTATTTCACCTACATTTTGATTTGTATGTACATTCTGTAGTCCAACATGATCTGCTCATTCATTAACAAGCCAAGATATCAGCACCATATCGTTATTAATCTCTAAATCATATTAATCATCTTTCTTCTTGTGTACATAGGCCTTCACTCTATTACACTTTACCCTTTGCTAAAGTTTGAATCTGCAGTGATGATTTTTAAATTGGACACCCAATGACAGCACACAACAATATTTGCTGTTTCGTTATTGAGGAAACTGATGTACAAAGAATAACCAAAGTGTGAGTGGTGAAATAGCTCTCACACATCTGCAGGTGAATTAATTAATTAAATTAGACATTTGAATTACATATTCCCTCTTTATTCTATTTGGTTTGTTCAATATGTAAAATATCTAATTTACTGTTAAATGCAGTGGCCATTCTACAGTCTATAGGGGCCCTTGACAAAAAAAAACTCCCAATCACCATTCTATTAAATTATCTGACATTAAATAAAAAATTCTGAAAGTTAAATGACTTTTTTTGTTTTTTTACAGAGTTCATATTAAAAATTAAAATTAAAAATATGAAAAACATTAAAACTATTAAATAAGAAATAAATTCAAAAAAATCTCTGAAAACTGCGCTCTACTGAAAATGAACCATTGTTAAGATTAGGTGAATAGGATGTAAAGAACAATAAAATGTTGAAAATATCTTAAATGGCAAGTGAAACAAAATTAATGTTGAACATCAAAGAACAAGCACCATAATGTCATGTAAAGCTAGCGGAACATAGAGGACCTCTTGGGGGGTTTCCTTCTGCCATTGACAACCTAAAGGTTATTTGTGCTTGGGGACACCTACTGGCTTAGGGCTCAAAACAGTTGCCTGTCTTTAATGTTGATAAGAAGAACCTCTGGCTGAATCTGTTGCCATTAATCGTGCACAAATTCATGGTTTTAAGAGAGTGTATCCTAATGTTGTTGATCTCGACTTCATCTAGATGCTTTATCAATATGAACGTGTTTTTGTATTGCAAGTGTCTCTATAAACACATTTAAAAACATGTCTTTTAATGATGGTATTTGGGAAATAAGCTTTTGAATCTGCAGTAATTGTTCAATACTATACTGCATATGGACGCTGGACATGAATTAGTATCAGGCCTAAATCCAACCTTAATGGTGGCACAAAATTAGGGATCTGGAATACACTTCCCAAATAAAGGTGACCACATTTTTTTTCCAGTTTAGAAAGCAGTTCTCTGCCAGACATAAAAAGGTGAACGATAAGCTCAAGGTTACAAGTCGACAACTAGCTAACATCAGTAGGTTGAGGTCAGTGATAGTAAACACGTTCTGACTGTATTGATGTTGAGGAGAAAGAGCTCAAGTGTTCGTAGCAGAAACAAGGGGTTATAGGTAGAGATGGGCACAGGAAAGTATTTTGAATTTGAATTTTTTGAATAAAGTATTGATTGAAATTTTGCATTTCTGGTGTTTATATGATTGACACCAAAGAAATACTTTGCATAGAGCATTTTTTTTCCCCATGTGGTAAAATTAAAAAAATCACACAGTAGCCTTACAAAAAAAGTACCTAAATAAACCCGTCCATTGTTAAAAAAAAAAAAAGTAAAAATAAGAACAACAACAACAAAAGAAAAAATTAAAGGAAATTTACTTTTTTTTAAAAAATGCCTCAATTGTTATGGGACAAAATATCTAAAACTTGACACACTTTGATTTAAATCAGGTACTGTTCAATCATAGACTATGATATTACAATCTGTCTAGTACTGGACGGCAGTATTTGAAAGATTTCTATATTGCTTGCGTTGCCCCCCTGGTCTGGTGGGTGTCAGGGAAGAATCTGTACGTAAACCCAGAACCCTGAAGCTGGATGTATAAACAAAGAGTCTCAAAACATTAGTTTGTGCTCAGCTCGACAGCAGGATTTATTCTGCTTTTACAACAAAGAAATTGTTTGCATGTGATCTCCTGAGGTGACAAACAAAATGCTCAACATAGCATCTCTGAAATTACAACACCTTCAAGTAAATAAAATATCACAGTGTCTTCTGAAAATATGTCCACTAGATATGTAAACACTACACAATGCATATAGCAAAATCATGATTAAATAAACAGATATGTCACTGTCCTGGTTCTATCTTTGCAGCTAAACCGCTTCCTGACCAGTAAAACAACACAAAATATCAATTCATTCAAGTGGTTACTGTGATATTTTCCACTCTAAACCCCTAGATGGAGTCGCTGTAAATTAGCCTCACTTTTATACTTTTACTCCTACACGTATACTGACACAAATACACATGAAAACAATGTAACATTATTATCTAACATTTGCATTAGCCCTTTCAGTATTTTTGGACTCATTATTAAAACCAAATAAACCCTGTTTGTGTGTCTCATTTACATTTCAATTGTACCACGGGTGTTAACTAGACATTAGCAACGGGACACCTTGCATCACATGGCAGAGTACAAATAAACATCTTTATTTCAACACCTAACTGTAAAACAACTCAACTTTCCACATTTTCAGTTGTTACCAAGGATTCGTAATACTCTTATGCCTTATATTGGGATAGATGTTCGTGGTTTTGAGGATTATTAACCCACCTAGATATATAAACAAGGAGGCAGAAAACGTTCGCTTGTGCTTGCTTTGACCGCAGGATTTATCCTGCAGGGCTTGCCTTTGAGGTATTAAGATGCTCTCAAGCGCTATGCGCCTTCTATTGACAAGTCTGGTTATAGCTTTGACCATAGAGTACAATGAAATCAGCTTTAAATCCCTATTTTAGAAACAAAAATCTGAAAAAAATAAAGGGGTATCCAATTAACCATTTTTGACTTCATTGTCTATTTTCTTAAAAATATAAGTTATTATTACCGTGAAATGTCACTCTAGTCCCAATAGCTCTATGCCATTTTAACAGTCCAATACCTGAACCTAGCAAATTAAGGTTTGAGGTGGAGATTTAAATAGGACAGATGGCTAAATGAAATGAATTGAATGATGAAAAGAGGAGGATTGCAAAATAAGAAAACAGAGATATTAATTAAATATTTTAGTATTGTAATTTATTTAGTATACTTTTAAAGTCACATTACTTAGCTGTGCTTCTAAAAGATAGCAGCTAACTGTAATAAGCATTACAGAAATGCTGCTTCTGTGTAAAATGTTGAATTTGGCAATTGAAAACATGTAACCAAGTGCTCAATGTGTTTGTTTTTTCGTGTATAGATCAAATAGTTGGAAACTAAAAAAAAGAAACAATAAACAAATAAAAATTGAGTAGGAACTATGTCAATCTATTTTCTTCCTCTGCCTTTAAATATACTTAAATAACTACTTATTAGTTGTTGTTTTTATTTTTCCTTTGCCCCGCTGCCTCCATTAAATTGTCGACCACATTAACTGGTCGAGAATGTAGTAATGCTATATTTTGATAGCATTTTTCTCTTTGTACGGTATTTGGTAATTACTTAAAATAAACGTGCATACCTGTGGGGTTATATAGTAAACAAGAAAACAAAAAACAAAAACTGTAGCATGTCACATCTGCCAAATAAAGATTGCAAGAAAGGGTTTTCTGAGTACAATAAATCAGTGTGCTTTAAACTTGAAAAGAGGTGCAAACAGCAACAAAAGCTTTATGTAGTGAGCCCAGCACAATATGACAGTGAAAGCAATAGAAAAAAAAGAGGCAACACAAAAAAAACCCCCCCACCCCACACACACACACACACACACACACACACACCCCACCCTGATGTTGTCCTTCCATCTAATCTGTCCATCCCTTTTCGTCCTTTTCTCTTTCCTGCTTGAGCCCCATCTCTTTGCTCAAAAGGTTAGTAAATGTCAGATGGGAGTTGTCAGCATCTTCAATGGTGTCATCTTTCTTAATAGAAACATTGTCGATCTGTATGTGTGCAAGGAGGTTGAGGGTAATACAATTGAACAGAATGAAATAGAACAGGATATTAAAAATGAGAAATAACAGCTTTCGACAAAGGGGGGACACACACGGTCATGTAGATAGACTTGAAATAGAGCTGAGGATATACAGTATTTGATACTGTACAGATCCTTCCCTGTCTTTCCTTTGATTTCCCCTTCAGTTTCTCTGTGTTCATCACGAAGGAACCGCAAAACTGTAGTGAACAACTTAGCGTCAGTGTCGCAGACTATGATTCATACAATTCCCAGGCACATATTTTAGCTGTCTTACTGCTACGTCTTCATCATAGCCCCTCTATGTTTTATGACTAATGGAAGAAGCAGGCTTTTGTGGTGATGATAAACCCTATACTCAAGACAGTTTTACAGGGCCCTTTGATAAACAACTATAATGTTGTGTGTTATTGTAATGTTATATGTGTTCATAAGTGAATATTTAGGAAATGTGAAGCATTGCTTATCTCTGTCAATTATAAAACCACTTTAGCATCAAAAACAAATCTTTCTCTGGACACATTTACAAGCACACTTACAGAGTGTTTTATATACTGAGGATATGTCTGTTCTAATATATGTATATGTTTGATTACACCACATGGAAAATCAACAGTTTCTAAGTTAACTGCTACCTGTAATATGGATGTCTAAAATATTAGCTAGTTTCTTATGTATGAGAGACATTTTTGGACAAATGTACAAAATCACATTTTTTTTCACCCTGTTCATGAAACCCATTGTGAACAAGTGAATCCAGGTAGTTCATTCATTCATTCATTCATTTTCTACCGCTTATCCCGTTAGGGGTCGCGGGGGGGGCTGGAGCCTATCTCAGCATCTTGGGGCGAAGGCGGGGTACACCCTGGATGAGTCGCCAGTTCATCAAGCATAGAATGTGAAACTTCTGTTTTCACAATATCCAGGTCTTCCTCAAAAATGATCTAGATTCACAGCTGGATTCTAGAATATTTTAAAGGATTCCCCACCATTTGCACTTGTTAATGTTTTGAACATAGAACTTGTTGTAAGTGTGACCCACATTGAAGATTCTTCTGGACATGATGAATAGAAAATAAATAAATGTTAGTGTTTATACCAGCTTTAATTACTAGGGCCAGGATAATAATTCAATATTGCTAAAACCTTTGTGAATGATGAACACTGATTGAACTGTAACCACCAAAGAAGTTGAGCTAATATTAAACAAACTAAACAAATACTAAACAAAAGTAATATTTGTAACATTACCTGAAAACAAACTCTGCATGCGATCAATAATTGCTCATAAAGGATAGTTACTACACATAGTTAAATGGAACAATGATTTATTTCTATTGCCTTAGAAGCTAACCCTCATGTTGTTGAATAAAGTCTTACAGAAGCTCTGTAATACACCTTTGAATTGCACTGTTTTTTGAAGACTTTGTGAAATAAACTTATCTAAGAATCATCACGTCACCTACAGTACAAAGGTTAAATTCAAGCAGAATTGATTTACTTTTGTCCACTTTGGGACACAGGAACTAGTGTGTTAGTTAACAGTTGTCTATTCATTTATCCAGGATATACAGAGCAACATTACAATTCATTTGGAGTCCTGTTTCTGGCTACCTAACAAATGCAAGTCCAATATGCACTTGTCAAATAATGGTTATTTTTCTGCCTCCACCAACTCTTGAGGGAAATATCAGTTTTTATAGCTGCTAAATGCTCCACTAAGTACACAGGCTAAATGTAAGTATTTTCTGTTTGGCATTTAGTGCTGGGAACGTGGTCAGATCTTTCTTACTAAAGATTTGCAGAAATCATGTTTGCTGAATTCCCCTGTAATGAAAGTATGTAAGAATAGTAAGAAGCAGAAAAGGCACATTCATTGCTGTACAAAAGACTAATAAGCTCTGTGGGGTTTATGGGTACTGTACAGTTGGCGATGATTCTTTTGCAACAGTGAGAAGCCCTTTAATGTTTCACATTGTCATTTTGATCTATCGCTGGTATAAAATTGACTGGTGGAGTTTCAAGCTACCCTTGATGTCAAAATGTACAATGAAAATATTTAGAGCCATTAGGTGGTACAAATTGTTTCTTCTCCTGTATGAGGCATCACATATTTAGTCAGCTAAAATGGACAAACTAGCAGTTGTGAGTGACATTAATGGTAAAAGTCATAATTTTAACTTAAAATTGCATTTTGATACACATTGTATAATGTGAATATAAGGGGGAAAAAAATCTGAATTTCTGAGATCTATATATGTTCCATCAACATCCAAACTAATAACCCTTAGCAAGAATGTAAAATCCTCAAAAAAAAAAAAAAAAAACAGACAAAAAAACACCTAATGATTAATATCCACCAAAGAGGCCAGAAAGATTGAGGCCAAATATATATGACCCACAGCAGTGTTTCCCAAATTGGGGTTGAGCCCCCCCTTAGGAACATGGCACAGATATTAAAATTAAATAAAATTGTATTATTACATTTATTCAACAATTTATACAAAAGCCTGTATATAAAACTAGTCAGAAAAAAAAATCCATATAGATTTTCAAATAAATTACAATTATATTTTTGTTATCTGTGTGTGCCCCAGAAGGTTGGGAGGCTCAGATTTTCTTTGATACAAATTGAGGGATGAAGAGGTTGGGGACCACTGATCTAGTGGTACAGATAACAGGTTTGAAGCTGCTACATGTGAGATTTTGCACTGGATGTTGCACTAGAGCTTCAGGCTATCAGAGCAAAACCAAAGGGCATGTTGGCCAAGCTTAGGCCACACCTCTCCATTTGCTGTGCCCCTGCCCCCATGAGTGATCAGGTTGAAAACCTTGGAGCATCCCCAGAGGACAAGAGTAAATGAGGAAATGTTCCCCTTCACACTGTTGGATATAAAATGATGAGGTAAATACAAAAAGCAAGCAAGAAGGATGCATGTTTCAGCTATTCTTTCAATAGTTGGAATACTGATTTTTTACATTATATTTTTTAATATTAGTAAGTATTTCCTTTATTTGCCAAATGACCTAAATCTATGTAAATGCAGGTTTTATCTTACTAGTTATCCAGCTAACAGTGGCTAACACAGGTAACGGCTAAGTAATGACACTATTTCTTTTGGGTGTTTTTTTGTCTTGTAATCTGAAAAATTGGCTAACAAAGATGTAGTTACTTGTAGCGACAACGTTAATGTTGACCTAACCACCAGTTTTGCGTGCTTTTGGACTGTGGGAAGAAGCCTGAGTACCTGGAGAGAACCCACGCAGACACAAGGAGAACATGCAAACTCCGCACAGAAAGGCCCTGACTCAGAATCAAACCCAGGACCTTCTTGCCGTGAGGCGACAGGGCTAACCACTGCACCACTGTGCCGCCACTAGTGTTTTAACATTATAGCAAATTTGAAACCCATTTATTCACTGCTGTGTAGTCAGATTTTGATGCCACCGCTGAAACTACTGCCAGCCCACAGTATCTACCTCAAATAAATGTAGATCAATTTAGATAAATACATGGTTTCCAATAGGTTAGTTTCGTTTCGTTTCGTTTTCTGCCGCTTATCCGAGTCCGGGTCACGGGGGCAACAACCTGAGCAGGGGCATCCAGACGCTCCTCTCCCCAGCCACTTCCACCAACTCCTCCGGGGGGACACCAAGACGTTCCCAAGCCAGCCGAGAGATATGTCCAATAGGTTAGTTATAAAACAAAAAATAAAGGATGCTCTCGGATGTAATCTTTCTTTAAAAAACAAAAAAACTGCTCCTGCCATCTGATAAAGGCACCCCCACTTTTTATACAATTAATTACTATTATTGAAATTATTGCTCTTAAGAGTTAATAAAATAATTTCTATGAGGAAAAAAAACATTTGCCTTATATGACACATACAAGTTTCCTTTGTAGTTGTTTCATTAGATTATAATTCATTAAAGTCAGGTTTTAATGATCTGTAAGGTTTGCTTCTGCTTTTTAAACAACACTTTCACAAAGGAAAATATTTGACAAATAGACAAGGCTAAATATAACTCAGTATGGCTTATCTAGTTGGTGTAAAGTATTGCAGTCTAAAAAGTGCACAAACATGGAAAATATATATACACCTCGGCACAACACCCTTGTTCTTAAATATAAAGTACATAGTGTATAATGGAGAAATGTGTGCAAGATTGGGTGGGTCAGGGGATGATAAGACTGATTATAAGACTGAACTCTGACTGCTCTTGAGTTTAGCATTAGCATTTAATTATACCAGTAAGAACTGTGGTAGTTTGGCAACAAGCCTATGATAATCTAGCATGAATCCATGCCAGAATTGCCTCACACCTTGGTTTTCATTGCGAAGGATGAAGCCCTAGCTCCATGACCAAGGCAGCTCAGCCGGGCCTTGCTCACTTTAGGTTGCCCAGGCCTCCTGCCAGGGGGCGTTAGCCTTTGGCCACTCAATAAACATAGCTCTTTGCCCCTCATGCAGAAATACAGTGCAGAGGGATACAATTCTCTGCAGGTAAGTGTATTTGGGTATAACACCGGTCACTAATGAAGACAGACATATTAATTACATCAACTGTAAAAAGAGTCAGGTCTGAGTCAAATACCTTCAAAGACCTTTAGCATCTCGTTGGGCCTTCCATCTTGGAAACATTATGCCAATGTTGACTCTGGTCCTCTTCCTCTCTTTGTCTAAAGTCTTTTTAGCTAAACAACACATTTGCTTGAAGAAACATTGAAATATCCACCAAGGGTTAAAAGTGCCAGGGGTCATGCCCCAATCTTCTCGTTCAAACATGGGGGGAGAGGCCAACTGTTTCAGGAGAGGGGTTCAATAGCATTAACAGGCTCAGGCCGGCTTCCAAAACAAAGAACCGAAAAGCTCAGATATCAACAAACACAGGGGGAGTATGGCTGCAGCCTCTGCTTAGGACACCATTACTCCTCTGTATCTTTATATAGCAAAAAGTTGTTTGGTGCTATACTAAAGTTTAAAATCTTGCATATTGCAGCTTTAAGATATAGCCTAAAGTGGAATTTATATTTAAAAGGTTGGAAGATGTAATCACTGTTCATTTACAAACAAGACCATTATTTAATCAAATCCCAAATTAATTTAGACTGAAACAAATGGATGTTGTCTTGTTTACTGCGTTTAGTCATACCACATGTCATGCTATATATCATAACATTGGGTATAACTTAACTTATTTTCATTTAATTATTTATTTTTTTAAGAAATCATTTGTTCTGGGTGAAATGTGAATTGGCCCAGTCACATTAATACTTGATAAATCAAGAGTGGAGACAGCCTGGACATCAAAAAGGCCTCAGGGTCCATGAGCTCAATCTTCCACTTATACACATTGTTTACTGTATGTCGCAACACATTCTCTTCCTTTACTCATCCATAATCCCCTGATGGCTACAGTCAGTTATTTCCCCTGAGGGCCAGTGAGCTGCGCACCACTGCGGGAATACATTAAATTCAAGAGTTGTTGATGCACGCTTAACAGAAA
>KV751352.1:6437240-6451680 GCA_001698575.1 Mola mola
TGAACAGAATTGCCTTTCAGTGCTAGTGTGATTATGTTCCGTTTAACATGGGAATTATGAGAATTACACACATAAGTGTAGTGCAACGTGCCTCAACAAGATTAAAAACAGCTGCACTGGGAGTGTGGGAGTGGAAACTTCCACAGCTAGAAGATAGATACGGAGCTTTACAATTGTAATCATTTCTAGCCTTAAAGTTGAGTGATGAGTAACATGTTTTGTTTTGTTTTCTCAAAATGGCAAACGTCAATCGTGTAGTGGTCACATTTCCTCTATGCGGTGACCACTAGCTATTTTAAGAAACTTAGAATGTCCTTAACCACAACGGAATCTTGATTTGATTTACAATCAGAATATTTTGCTTAATGTATGTTAAGTCCAAGTTTATATTGCTGACCCTTGTTAAACACTCCTGGAACAGCAAATAGGTGTACTCATAGGTGTCGGAAGCAAATATAATGTGGGTGGGGCCTCGTTTCATCGTTCGTCCTGGTGTTGCATTCAAGCTCTCTCCCTCTATTTCTCTTTGTCTGTCTCTCTCCTGATGTTTCCTGTCTGGGTAAAATGACCTTAACTAGAAACAAACAGGCTAAGAATTTTGGAAACTGAACCGTTTGCTTTATCTGTATCAGACTGTATATCACTTCATCTGCTCTGCTCACTTTCAATACCACAAACATGCTGCACCAATAGACACACACGCAGACACAGTCCCTAATGATCCAAACACCTTTCACAACATAAATGTTCACTTTCTCAGCTGTGGGACTTACAGAAATCATATGCCAAAATAGCAAAACAACAAAATAATAATATAGTTAGGGCTGGCCTATCTGGCCCTTAGTTATGCTGCTATAGGCTTAGGTTACTGGGGGAAGACTCCATGATACACTGAGCTCTCTTCTCTCCCCCCTCTGACTCGGACTCCTTCTCTGCTTCTCTAAATGTCCATGTCCTTACACTAACTTTACTTCTTCCCCGGAGTCGTTGTGCTTTATCATCCCGCAGGTCTTTCTAGGTCGCAGTGGGAGCTGCTGCTGTGGTCCTGCCTGATGCCTCCTGGCCACATTAGGACAGGAGATCCTGTGACTTGGATCCTAGGCTGGATTATCAAGTGCAAATCGGGATCCACAGATTACAATGGCTTCTGGATCACTACACTTCCCATACATCCGGATTTATAGATTCCACAGACTCTGGGACTCATGGATGTTTTATACATTCTAAGTAAACTGTTATTATCATGTTCAAATCAAATCAAATTTATTTGTATAGCGCAAAATCACAATTTACACATTATCTCATTGGGCTTTGACAAACTGTACAGATGTGACATCCTCTGCCCTTAGACCCTCGAACCGGGTGAGGAAAAACTTAAAAAAGCCTAAACAGGGAAAATAAGAAACCTCAGGAAGACTCCTTTCCTAATGTGGCCAGGGGGCATCAGGCAGGACCACAGCAGCACCTCCCACCGCGACCTAGAAAAACCTGCAGGATGGTAAAGCACAACGACTCCGGGGAAGAAGTAAAGTTAGTGTAAGGATATGGACATTTACAGGAGCAGAGAAGGAGTCGGAGTCAGAGGGGGGAGAGAAGAAAGCTCAGTGAATCATGGAGTGTTCCCCCAGCAACCTAAGCCTATAGCAGCATAACTAAGGGCTAGATAGGCCAGGCTTAACTATAAGCTTTATCAACAAGGAAGGTTTTAAGCCTACTCTTAAGATCAGAGAGTGTGTCTGCCTCCCGTCCCAAGACTGGAAGATAGTTCCACAGGAGAGGAGCTTGATAGCTGAAAGCTCTGCTTCCCATTCTACTTTTGGAAATTCTTGGGATCACCAATAATCCTGCATCCTGGGAGCGTAAGGTTCTGGATGGGCAATAGGGTACTATGAGCTCTTTAAGATAAGATGGTGACTGACCATGAATAGCTTTGTAGGTGAGAACAAGGATTTTAAATTCTATTCTGAATTTAACTGGGAGCCAGTGCAGAGAAGCCAGTATGGGGGAAATATGGTCTCTGATATTAGTTCTCGTCAGTACACGCGCTGCTGCATTTGAATTAACTGAAGAGTTTTTAAAATCTTATTAGAGCAACCTGAAAATAAAGAATTACAGTAGTCCAGCCTGGAAGTGAAAAATGCGTGAACTATTTTTTCTGCATCTTGTTGAGACAGGATGTGCCAGACTTTAGCAATGTTAAGGAGGGGAAAGAAGGCCGTCCTTGAAATCTGTTTAACATGTGAGTTAAAAGACAGCTCCTGGTCAAAGATAACACACAGGTTTCTGACAGTTGGTGCTGGAGGCCAAGGAAACGCCATCCACATTAACTATGTTGCTGGATAATGAGTCTCTAATGTGTTTAGGGCCCAGCACAATTACTTCAATTTTGTCAGACTTTAACAATAAAAGTTATGAGACATCCAGTTTTAAATGTCCTTAAGACATGTCTGGAGTTTAGCTAACTGATGGGTTTCATCTGGCTTTAAGGATAAGTACAGTTTTTTGCTATCTGCATAGCAATAAAAAGGTATGAATTGCTTTCCAATAATATTACCTAAAGGAAGCAAGTATAGAGTGAATAGTAATGGTCCAAGCACAGAACTCTGTGGGACTGCAAATACATGTTTGATTTTTCTATTTCAGATGAGGGAGCCTCTGACTTGATTTAGAATAGTAAAATAATCATACAGACACCTCACACTTGAGGATTACTGGGACAAATACAAGTCATGGATCAGGCCACACTCCCACAATTGTCAGAGGTGACAAATCGGGCTCAAAATCTGGCCTAAAATAGTCTAGTGTGTAGCAAGCCATAGTGTGATCCTGGCATTGGTCTGACCAGTACTCAGATGAAAAATATCACAAATCTATCAGTACAATGGCAAGTAGTAAGCATGTTTTTAAGTTTGTTTGTTAGCTGTTAACTGTTACTAGTGGCTAATAAAGCATTGGTGATTATTAAACTTACAGCAATATCTGTTACTATATCATAGTGTATTACATTTTGATGGCCATCCAAGTTTGCCTAGGAAATGAGTCATGGTAGGATTTGAAAATTTTACAGAGATTCATACTTATGACTAACCATAAAGGCGATGCATGGTGTGTACTTGAATCTCAGTTTTGAGAAGTGAGTTGGCATTTCCCTCAGAAGAGGAATGTCAAAAAACACTTTGTGAAAAACAGATTCCAGTCAAAAATTTCTAGATCACCATTTCATGGAATGTGAATAGAAAAAAATTTTTTGAAGTGAACAAAAAAAAAAAGCTCTATTGTTTGCTTGTTCAGAGATTTAGGAATTTACAGCATCTAGTAACTATGACTTACTGGATAATCAATGGACATAAAACATAAAAGTTATTTGTCCTGGGGCCACTCCTTACATCCTGCGCCGCACAAGGTAACATGTTCTCGTTGCCTCTTATTGGGTCATATCTTTTGCAATTTACTGTACCTTACTGACTGAATGTCGTGGTTATTATGATGCCAAAAGATAAAAAGAATCTAAACTATACATTCTTACTCACAGAACATGTACCCCAGTCTCTGAAATATTAAAACAATTCCAATCCATTCCATGTCCATTCCACACAAATGTGAGAATTTACCATATTTAATAATTCCACCAATAAGAGGGTAAGACAATATCTCATGTTAGAGCCTAAATGGTCAAAACAAGGCTGAATATCATTCATATGCATACATTTATGTAAGTGATCCTGCAAAACCGCACATCCCAGTTGAATATCAAATCATTTTTGAAACTGTTTCTGGAGGAAATCACTGAGTGGCAATTAAGCATCAGTGAGAGGTGGAATCCCTGCTAACGTCATCCTAGAAGGCACAAACCACGGAGCAGCTAAATTAAATGACTGATGAATGGCTGTAAAAATCCCAGTCCCCTCAAAGCTAACTAACTTAATTACCAGAACCAGAAGGGGGGGTTAAGCTGCTGGCACAAGACAGTTCATTAAAGACCCACCATTGCTTTGTTACCCCAGCAAGTCCCGAGGATCGATGCACCATGCGCTTTTTGTTTATGGCGACAAAGGATAAAGGAGGAAGAGAAAGGACAAACTAATTGAACTCTTCCAATTATTATCCTCATAGCTTCATAGCCCTCTTCATGATGAGCCAGTACAAAAAGAGAGATCTTCCCAGTGGGAAAAAAATGGATGCATTTTCAACTCAAACTGTCACATGTATTAAACTCTATGTAATTATCCCACTGCACTCATGGTCAACTTTTTGAGCATGGACAGAGCTGTGTTACAAGCCTCTGTACCTTTGTCAGCAGAAAAATGAAATCACTTTTCTTTATCTCCCTTTTGCCTCCTCTCTAAAGACAACCAAATCACATGAGCACAAGTTGTAATTGATTTTCATGGTAATCATAGTCATGCACATATTCACAAATAGCCCTTGCAGCTATTAGTGTCTGAGTCAAAATAAACAGCACTAAGATAGTGTCTCACACCTTAATTACAACACAATCTGCAGTGATTCTCCTATTTTCCCATTAAATAGTGGTTCTCTCTATCAATCCTGCCTTATTTCTTCTCCTCCTCCTCTGCCCTCGCTCCCATCCCCGTCTGCGACTCTTCACCACACTGCATTTCAAGAATTAGCCCTGCTAACGCAAGCCCTAATTGGCTGTCACCGTGTGCTCAGAAATATGAAGCCGCTTCCTCGATATAATAATGTTTATACGCCAGAGCCGGTCGCCAGACCCAGCAGCTTGTCTCTATTGTGCTTCTTTAGGAAGTAATTTACTGTAAAATGGGCTTCCACAATGACTTTCTCAGCATCCACATTTTTATCAGTATTATTAGCAAGGGTTTTAGGCCACTTGAGAAGTCTGCATGCTGTAAAGTAGACCTGACATTTTTCTTCTCTAATTGTGTTTTCTTCTCTATTTGCTCCTTTTCAGTACATGTACGTGTGTTTATTTATTTACAATAAGCGTGTGTCTGTGTACGTGTGTGTGCATGTGCATACATTCATCTACTCTTGTGTGCGTGTGTTCGAAGAAACAGTGTGTATGTTTTTTGCCAATTAGGCACTCAATGTCAGGTCATGTGGCGAGGCAGCAAGCTGGACTATTCATGGATCAGCAGTTATTGGAGGAAATTTCAAAATACCAACTGGACACACACATACACACACACAAGGCACCAAAGCTCTAGTAATTCTGAATGCAAACTGTGTAACTGCTGTGGATCAGACAGCAGGTTGCTGTCTGTTAATGCATCATGAGTTGACACAGTTGTCCTCGTCTTGAGTCAGCTTCCTTCAGATTTGCAGATTTCTTAAGTTTTGGAAAGTGTTGTCAAACAGAGTTTTGCATACACTGAGTGAACATTTCAGCCCCCTTTTCAGGTTAACTGAGGTACTTTTGGAAAACATGTATTTTATTAGGAACTTACTCACTAGCAAATTAAAAAATAGTATTAATTTTATCTTGGTAAGTACAAGTGTTAATTGTCTTTCATTTGGCTTAGCACCTAGTCATTTCAAATTTTTAAAGGATGGATTTTTCAAATGATCTTAAATGAGGCAGTTTTGTTTCGATAAGACGAAATCTAAATTGTTCAGACTTTGCAATTGTGCCCAATCATTTCTGTGTTAATGTTTCACTCATTAATAAGAATCTCAAAGGGTTGTGAAAATAAAAGGTTTTTGTCGAGGTTCTCATTATAGGGTTGTCGATAATGAGTTGTGACTTTACAAGCACATTGACTTTGGTCATGGAGCTGGTCACCTGGAGGGGAAGATGAGAGGCAGTGATGTCAAAGAACACCATCCGCTGTCAGTCTAGAGACTCCACAGCCTGGACTTTGACTAAGACAAAAACCAGGGCCAGAGGTGGAGCTCAGCTGCAATTCCTACCTTGTTTCTTGTCACTCTAGGTGACAATCTAGGCTGCTGACAGAGCAAGTGTGGAACAGACCTGTGCCTTAAGTTTGCCTCCAAGCTTAGGCCAATGGTCATCCTAATTGATCAACTGGTGGCACCAGATCTATAGTTACAGAAGGACTAAGCTAGGGAAAAATAGTATTGTTGTGGGAATGCAGGAGTCTTCTGCAACCATTGAGTGCAGGGGTCACTTGTTGTCTTTGTTGTTGTTCTGTGTTAACTGTAGGATCAGTTGCTCAATAAAAATGTAAGTTTAAAGTTAAGCAGTCTTAATCCTTTAAAGAGTAGTTTATAGTCCTTCAAGGGTTGTGATATTGTGATATTGTACATGTTGAAATTGATTTTATTTTTATTATTGACTGATTTTTCAGTTGTCCAATGTGGAGGAGTTGTGGAGATTTTTCAGTTGTCCAATGTGGAGGAGTTGGATGTATATTTTTGATGTGGCCACAGGTAGGAAAGATTTCCTGCAGTGTTCTGTGGTGCTTGTTGGCAATCTTGCTCTGGCTAAGGATCCCTAAATATGGATTAATTTAGCCAAGCAGGGAGTGAGAGTTATTTTTTATAATACAGAGATGTTTCCTCAGCATACTTTATTAGTCAGTTGGCAGATAAAGCTGGCATCTAGAGAGTAATAAAACATCTGCAGTATTGCTGACCTTGAAAGATTTGAGTCTCTAGAGAAAAAACTGTTGACTCTGACCTTTCTTGTATAGAGCTAGCATTTTAGTCCCCTTCAACTTATTGTCTATATGGAAGAAAAGCATAACTGAACTTAAGGTGTATAAGGTAGTTATATTACATTGGGTCACAACCTAAAAGACCAGTGTGTCGACATTAGCGGGTATCAAGTGGTGAGGTAGTAGAATGCATGCATCGGAGTGCTACCTCGCTGCCCCCTCCTTCTCCCAGCATATAAGAGAACTATGGTGGCCATCTGCGTATGATCTTCCATTTAGCATAACATAGGTTTACAAACTTGGGACAAACTTTAACAAAAAACTCCTTATACTCCTTCTTTGTCACCTTTTACTGGGGTTAGTCATTTGTATTTAAAAGCCACAATGGTATACAAACATGAAGGATTTTTGTCTGTTCTCTGCTAACATGTTAAGATGGCACTCTCCATGGAAGGAGAACCTGCTGCCATGTAACTATAACTCTATCATTCTATTATTACATATACATTATAGATTTTGATTTAAGGTGATTACACACTAATGTTATGATAAAATTCATTACCCATAACAGAACGATAATATTGATTTTAACACAACTTTTCTTTAAAATTATGTCTTAAGCAAGTCAAGATCATGCTAAATATCATTATTACCTAGTAAACTTACATATTAGGTATGATAACAGGAGACCTACCCAAATGTGAAGTCCAATCATCTTGATTGCACTCTAATGGTGGAAGAGTAGTATATGCCTTTCTCCATTAGAAATATCAGGTTTGGCCAAACTATAAACTCAAAGTACATCTCAAATAAATATTTCCCCAAAGAGAGTTTGTTTTTTTTCCTTTTTATTCCCTTTGACCTTTTTCAAGCTGACATATGTTCAAATGTTCATTTTTATGATCAGTTTGATTTTCTTAAGTTATTGATGCCCTAAAAGCAGGTTGAAATATCATGATTGACAGCTAAACTCTGCTATTGTGCAGGTCTGTGTAAAGGCGTAAACTCAATAATGCAGCCCTGCTGCCTGATTGCTACCATGCAGATACATTGCAGATATTTTGGCCTAATTTTTGCATAATTGGAGGAAGTGGAAACGCATCATCCATTTTTATTAATATCAATGTTCTGCTCAGACAAAGTAATTTACCATATTCATGGAGACAACGGCCAACTGAATAATTTACGGGAATTTTGGAAAATAAACCTCAACAAAATGTAGTGTTGTAAGACAGTAAACAGACACCGGTCACATCAAAAAACAGTGTTGAATCAACTCCCACAGAGTTAGACAGAGTTAGTTGATATAGTGAGTTAATAAAAAAGTTTTAAATTATTCATTTATTTAAAATGATTGAAAGAAGGGCAAATAAACACATTAGCTAAAAATGTCATGTATTATGCCTTTTTAATAAACTAAAAAAAAAAATAAAATAAACATGGCAAATATCTAGAGTCTCTCATCTCTCATCTGAAACATTGTATGCGCTTAGGCGGTTGGTCACCATGTCTCCAGCTGATAAAGTGAAATGCATATTGGTGCCTGGGCAAAGATTAATTTGATTAACTCTCTGCAGAAGTGGCATAACACTGATGGAATCATCTCTGTCAAATAACTCCAGCACTAACCAGATAAATCAGAATGTGTTAAAATTGCCTATTGGGAAATTTTTAACCCAAAAATTTAAACACTCAAATGTTTGCTGTGCTTTGTGTACTGTCAATGGTTAATGATCATCTGTCCAAAGGTTTGTGTCTCCCTGTAAATGTAGAAAAGAGAAAGTTCTGGCTGAGAAAAAAATGACTTGAAGAAATATAATGAAAAGTATTCAGGGATGAGTCAGAAGGCCATGTGTTCAGCAACAACAATCTTAATCTTGTAGCTCATTTTCTATCTGGAAGTAGAGAGCTGATGTTAAAAAAAACCTTGGCATATAGCGTGCTGACACTGTTCAAAAGATCAGTTAAGTCATGTCTCAATATTATAAACTGCTGCTTCACAACATAATTTGTCCATATTTGTAGAATGATGTTTTTCAGTCAGATGTGCAGGATTCCCTCTCTCATGGAAGATACCTTGTCCCTGGGAAAACAGAATAGCTTAGCATATTTAATGCACATACTTCTCATGTCTTTTACAAATTTACCTACAGTCTTGTTTAGGTTTGAGATCAAGTGAGAAGCTTTTTCTCTAGCCTTTTAATTTCAGACTTCTTCTCAGTCCTTATTCTTCTCTGTTAGTTACAGGTAGGAATCACCAGGTAACTCATGATACAATATGATATGTGACATGTGGCCCACAATGCTGATATTATCACTGTAACAATCAAATTACAAGATAATTATGTAATGATAAATCATATCTAATTAAATAATACAAAATACTTAAACAGGCACTCTGACTTACCTTTTCAGTGTTCATATGCTGTCATTCCAGTGTAAAAATGTAAAAGTTTAAGAAAGTAGAACAGCAGAACAAGTGTGAATTAATTTTACAGAACTTTTAAATAACTTTAATAAACAAATTAATGTAAAAGCAGACAGGACATAAAAATATATAATTATCCTTTTGGTGCTTGCCAAACATAACAACCTCGTGTATTATGTAAGGTAAACCTGTACACAATTTATTCTTATACTTTTTGCTTTTTATCTTAGTAATTTATTTAAACCTAGATATATTTCAGTGTTTACCAACATGTTTTCAGAGTTAACCAGCTTGTTTATAAAACTGGAAACACTTCTGTGTCTTTGTTGCAACCTCTTTTGTATTGTAAATCTGAGCATATTTCAATTCATCCTCAAATGTGCATGTTCTTCCAAAACAGCAAATGGATCAGCATGCTCAGAGGTGAGGTCAATTCTCTGATCAGTGATTATATAAGCAATAATTGAGAAGTTCCCTTCTACAAGAACAGTCCCTGTACTATTCCCTTTTTGTCATCTTAGAAACGTCTTTAGATTTCCACCTTAAGAGTGAATCATCTGTCAGTTAGAGCAGCTGAACTTTTTGGTTGTTTTTGATCTCTTTTTCAGTAATGAGAGTGATCAGTGATGAGCTCACGTATGTCCCTTGAGGGTTAACAAGTGCATTTCCTCGTTTTGGGTGTGTGTGCAATGGAAGGACAGGTCCCATTCTTGGTGGTGTTAGGCAATTTAGTAGCCCTTCCAAAATTCCTTCCAGTAGAAAACAGTAGCACACATTTACATTATATTTAAAGAATGTTAAAATGAAGTCATCTCAAGCTTTTTTAATTTCATAAAATTTGATCATACGTTGTAAGAGGTGTTATGATATGTGTTGGCCTGGGTGTGGCTCTCCCAGCTCCCGGCTCTACACGCCTATCTGCAATCAGCTCATCACCTGTCCCAGTCTGCACACCTGCCTCATCAATTCATCAGCCTGCAGTATATCTAGTCCGGCTCTTCATCCACTCATCGCCAGATCGTTGTATCCACTTAAGTGGTAGCTTACGCTCAGGCCTGGTCTCAAGATTTTTCCTAGTTGTTTGTGTACTAACTGTCGTCTCTCTCTCCAGTACTCCTGGACCACTACTCGCCTGCCTGCCTGCTTGCCAACTCTCCAACCCACGGCCGCCTGCTTCCTCCTGCCAGCCCTTGCCCCTCTCCCTGACTCATCTCAGCCCTCCAGTCCTCTGCCGGGTTGCTTCATTTCCGTGTTATCCACCTCTTGCCTAGCAATAAAGCCTGCTTCACCCATACCCACATTGGTCCGTGTCTGCGTTTGGGTCCACCTCACTACACTCAATAGAATGATCTGGCCAACATGTACCCAGTAAACTCGGACAATCCCCACCTGTCCACAGTTAACCTCGGTCAGGCTCTTGCCACCCAAGGGAAACTTGTGGGTCACCATGACCAAATTCTGAGGGAGGTTGTGGCGACATTAAGGGGCCTCACCACCACTGTGTCTCGAATTGAGAATCAGCACAACCCTGTCCCCACCCACCATTCCCCTTCTGCCTCTGGACCTCCAGCTCCTACTCCACCTTCCGGAGAGTCTGCTTACCTGTCAAGAGAGCCTCATGTTCTGGCGCTGGAGCGTTATGACGGAGATCTTGGGGCGTGCAGGTCCTTTTCGCTCCAGTGCTCCCTCGTGTTTGAGCCTCACACGTACTCAACCGATAGGTCCAAGGTAGCTTATGTCGTGGGATTGCTTACGGGGAAAGCGAAAGCTTGGGGAGCAGCAGTGTGGGAAAGCTCACCATCCATCACTACGTCGTATAATAATTTTGTCGCAGAAATGAGGAAGGTATTCGATCATCCGGTCAGGGGTAGAGATGCCAGTAAACGTCTGTTGTCACTTCGTCAAGGTTCCCACAGTGTAGTGGAGTTTTCGGTCGAATTCAAGACGTTAGCAGCAGAGTCTGGGTGGAATGACGAGGCATTTCATGGTTTTTTTTTAAGCGGGTTCAGTAACCCGGTTAAAGATGAGCTAGCGGCTAGGGATGAGACTACGATCTTGGATGAATTAATTTCTCTAGACATTAAGCTAGATAATCGGCTGCGTGAGCGTCGTAGGGAGAGAGCCAGCCATCCTCCACCCTCCTGTCCTCGCCCAGCTCCGTCACCTCTTGCAAGCACGAGTCCCGGTCCTTGGCCGCTTTCCCGTGCCGCGCCTAGCCCTCTAGCGTCCCACTCCCCGGGGGAGGAGCCGATGCAGCCAGGTCGGGCCTGCCTGTCTCCGGCAGAACGTCTTCGGAGGATTAATGCCGGAGTCTGTATTTATTGAGGCCGAGCTGGTCACTTCCTGGCTTCATGTCCCCTCCGGCCAAAAGAGGAGACTCACCAGTAACAGCCGGGGTCCCGGTGAGTCAATCTACCCTTCCTTTGCATCCCCGGATCCCTTTACAATTAGACGCTAGGCTAATGGCTTGTCACCAACCTCTTCTACTGCTGGCTTTGGTGGACTCTGGAGCTGATGAGAACTTCTTGGACTCCAATTTTGTTTTTCGGCCGGATATTGCTGTGGAACAACTTTCCACCCCCTTAGATGTTAACACACTGGATGGGGGATTTCTCGCTCGCATCACTCACCGCACCAAACCTCTGTACCTTCTCCTTTCATGAAATCATCATGAAAATATCCAGTTTCACGCCTTTCCTTCCTCCCACTCCCCCATGGTCCTGGGCATGCCTTGGCTAAAGAGACACAATCCCCACATTGACTGGTCTACCGGCAAGTTTGTAATTTGGAGCTCATTCTGCTATTCCACCTGTCTTTAGTCTGCCCTTGCCCCTGTCCAGGCTGCGGGGCCTCCACCTGTCACTAAAACCCCAGATCTATCTTCTGTTCCACCCATCTACAATGACTTGGGAGAGGTTATCAGTAAACAGCATGCACTTTCTCTGCC
Source organism: Mola mola (assembly GCA_001698575.1). Classification (NCBI taxonomy): domain Eukaryota; kingdom Metazoa; phylum Chordata; class Actinopteri; order Tetraodontiformes; family Molidae; genus Mola; species Mola mola. The sequence goes on from KV751352.1 coordinate 6,449,215, forward strand.
CCGACATCGTCCCTATGTCTATGCCATAGACCTTCTCCCTGGAGCCCCACTGCCTTCTGGCCGCCTTTACAACTTGTCCTGTCCTGAAAGAGAGACGATGGAGAATTACATCCATGACTCCTTAGCTGCCGGTATCATCAGGGCCGTCCTCTTCTCCGGTTGGTGCAGGGTTCTTTTTTGTCTCCAAGAAAGATAAGACCCTTCGCCCCTGTATTGATTATTGTGGCATCAATCACATCACCATTAAAAACAAATACCCTCTGCCCCTTATCAGTTCTGCCTTTGAGCCCCTCCAGGGAGCCACTATTTTTTCCAAACTGGACCTCAGAAATTCCTACCATCTGGTCAGGATCAAGGAGGGAGATGAATGGAAGACTGCGTTCACACTCTCCTTGGCCATTTCGAATACTATACAAAGGTTATGACCTTTGGTCTTACCAATGCCCCCGCAGTCTTCCAGGCCCTGGTGAATGATGTCCTCCCGGACTTTCTCAATCATTCTGTGTTTGCTTACCTGGACGATATCCTCATCTTCTCCCGGGACAGTGCACACATTGCTATAGGTTAGGGTTAGTCGCTTTCCCAACAATGAAATCAGAGTGCTAGCATCTGTGTGCATTACATTATCAGGTTCTTGCATATCATGTAGTTTTAAAGCATTTCAATAGTCCTATTAATGTTGAAGCTGAAGGAGACAAAGACTTTAGACTTCGAAGGGTGGCTGGTGCATAGACTTTTCCAAACTTTCTTTACGCTTTATCTCTTTATTTTTGCTGTGTAGCGGTGATGAGAATCCGTCCCAATTATCTGCAAGATGCTGGTCCATGTGTCTGCAGCAGAGAAACAAATCTATTCTGTAGTTGCAAACATGATTGTTTGGAACAAATTTTCATAATAAAACGGCAAACACTTGCAACACAGGAGTGAACACTAGGAAACTTAACAACAACACTAGAAACAGAGGTAACAAAGGCACTCATTTCAGGACATAAACTCTATGTAAAACCAGAATAATAACTGAATTTATCTAGAGTGAAGCAGGAAAACATGTGAACTTACAATCATGAAAACAAAGAAAATATAGATTAAACACAAATACTGAACAAGAATTGACTTACAAAATGAAAATCATACAGAAAACAATAACAAAACCCCCAAATCATGGCACGTGCTGACGTGACAATATTTCTGACAAAGTCATTCAAAAATGAGGTTATGATGTAGAAGAAAAACTATAATTTTCCCTTATAAAAAGGCAAATAACAAAAGAAAGTGTAGAAAAAAACAGGAGTTGGCTTGCCAAGACAGTAAAAATAAAACAAAGAGATGAACTTGCTTACAAAAAATAGAAAAATTAGAGAATTGGAAGACAAACAAAAGGTGACTCTCGTAACCCAGACTTTGCAGTCAGGTGGGTCATAGATTCAGCCTTTGAAAAGAGGAGCATCTCCTACGTGCATTATAATACCAGAATGATTTTCTTTGTCTTTAGCAGAAGAATGTAATAACTTTATAGAACAAACTATATTCTAATGTATTTCATAAAATAAAATAGGTATGTTACAAAGCTGTATAGGAGGAGAAGTGGAACAGCATCAGTTATGAATAATTTCAAAACTTGCGCATTTTTTTTTTTTTTTTTTTTCATCCGTCAAATGACTGGATAAGGATAAACATTGTGGAGGCAGTGTTATGGTGTGGACATGTTTGACTGCCAGTGGAACTGGCAAAAACATAACATGACTAATGAATAAGGAAATTTAGTTTTGAGTATTACTTACATGTGCATTACAGTTGACTTTCCCTAGTGTTTGTTACAACGGTCACTGTACACTGTGAGTGTTGTAACAAAGGAATGGCAGTATGTAAATCAATATTTCAACCTGTAAATACATCATAACACAACTTAAGTAGAGTAAAAAATATTAGATAGGACAAAGACACCACAATTACAAGTTACACTAATGGTATAAAACCATAAAAACACTTCTGCCCTCTTTAGTAGGTTCTCTGTCTTGTCATTTCCCACTGGGCATTTTAACAGATTACACAACACATCAATAAGGGCCATTGACAATCCAAGCTGATGCAATAGAAAACTACAGACAGTGATAAATTTGTGCTTTATTTTGCTGCTCGTGTTGTGTTCTTCTATAGCAGTGTACTGTTTATAGATAAATGCATTTAAATTGAAGAGAGAAACAGGTAGGCCACGTCAAGCTGATTTTGAGAGGTCTAAAAACAGTAGATATATTTATTCTAAAATTAAGATAAATAATTTTATTTAGTAAACCCAAAATAAAGATTAGAGTACGGATCACAATAGTTATAGAAATTTTGCACAAAAAAGGGTTTCTTCCTGCCAGTGACTCTGGGAGGCACAAGAGGGCGCAGAAGGGGTTGAGGGTCTTTTACAACTGGGGTGGGAGTCGCCTAGCAGAGAAAGAAAGTGGCTGCCGGGGGGCC
>KV751352.1:6451862-6463695 GCA_001698575.1 Mola mola
CTAGAGTTTGGGCCTCCTGTTTCGATGCACTATCTTCTGCCTTCTCCGTGTACTCAGTCATCTCCTGTGTTGTAAACATCCTGGCCTTCGTGGTATTCCTCCTGATTTAGCTAATCTCAGTAAAAGGGTGGACCAGGTCTGCAGTTATCCGTCCTGATGTTACCAGGGGATGGTTGAGGTCGAGATAGGGCTGGGGAGAGTCAGAGAGATTCTGGGGGTTGGGGATAAGGGGCTGTCTTAGGAGAGATAGGGAAACAATGTTTTGTGATGCTTGACTATAAGAATAGAAACAGGCCAGATTATATCAATTGCTAACTGTAGGTGGTCAATTATTTTAAGTGGCTTTCTGCACTAATTAGTGCTTCTGATGGTGGTATTTCCTTCCTGTGTGCTGTGCTGTGAGATTTTTTTTTTTTAACAATTTTATCTGTTTCACATCTGAAGTCATAATAAATTTTGTATTAAGCTTATATCTAAAACCATGTCTTGTGCTACTTTGTAAGACACATTTGGCTGCCTTAACATACGTAAAATTAAAAATAATTCCCTGGTTGAAGTTCCCAGGTTTGGCATTGTCTGGCTCACGTATGAAATCTGAATATAATTATTAAAAGTATTGGTACCTCCCCCACCCTCTGGTCAAATTTGTCTCATTAAGGGACCAACGAAGACACCGAGCGACTTGAAAACAGAGTACTTATCATGAATCCTTGTTTACAGGGAAGTGGACCGCTGTTATGAATTTGAGTAATAAGATTATTTTTAAATTGCTATTCCCACGTGCATTGCCCATTGTATTGATAGGTAGAGTTACTACTGTGATTTTCTAAAAATTTGCAAAAATGTAGGTTTTTATGATTACTGCAACATAATAGCTTATTTCTTGTCTTATTTTCTTTTTTTTGTATTATGTGTGTATAAAGAATCATTGCCTGGAGTGGAATGTGGGGGCCAGGTGGGTCAAATAGAAATGAGAGAGCTTGAAGCTAAAATACAAGATGAATTCAACCAAAAACAAGTCCACATACCTTCAACTGAAGCACTTAAGACCATGATTTAACCATGAAAATAGAAACAATAATGTTAATAACAAAATATCCATACGATATTTACTCTCAAAATAAAGTAAATTCTGGAAAATATCTATGACCTATCAAAACCTTAAATATAGTACATTTTGTTTGTCCAGTATACAGTACAGTATTATTCAGTACTTACATAGTATTATTGTGTTATAATATAGTATTATTGGTGCTTAATGACCCTGAGTCACTTTTTTCTTCACCTGTTTCTGACCTTTGTACTGATGTGACATGGGAATTGCCCCAGTGAGGATCAATAAAGCTTTATCTTATCTTATCTTAATTTTTGCTGGCTTTAATCTTGCTTAATTTAAGAGGATTTGAATATTGTTAAAGGGTTTAGTTATATGAGGATCATTAGATGCTGTTAGGTGATTTGAACAAAGTGACAACAGTTTGTAATTAAACTCTCTGAACTCAAACTGTTGAAAACCTGAATCTATATAGACAGCACACACCTGGATCTTCAGGAAAGAGGAACCTAAACTTAACAATTATCATGTTCCTGCAATACAAAGATTCTGATATCTGGAGCAGACAATGCAGCTGCAAGAATGTTTCTGAGACTGTCTCCAGACATCACCATCACAACCGCCCTCAGTCTTCATAAGGTCCCCATTCCAAATGCAAAAGCTGTGGAGAAAGAGAAGGGCAGAATGACCTCCAACACAAACACCACCTTCACCTCCAGGCTTCTATAAATGATTAAATATTTAGCTATTAAACTTTGTTTTAGGATTATTTTGACTGTTAAACTATTTATTATTTATTTATACCTTTTTTTTATTATATGTGTGTGTGTGTGTGTGTGTGTGCGCATGTGAATTCATGCACATGTGTGGCATGTGACATTCAGGTCAGAGTGGGCCTTGCAAACATAGGCATCACATTTGCAGCATCTCAGGCTTGTTTTATTGTCTCTAGGGGCACAGAGCTCACAGCGCTTCCTTTTCTGCACATGTCCTTGTTGGGGGAGAGCAGCCAGGGCAGCGGCTGGGGCTGGGGCTTGCACACTCCTAACCAGACTGGCAGAGGCTGGTGTGCAGGGAATGTGCTGGTGCCGTTGAATAAGAGGAGTCACCAAAGCTTTCCCCAGCTCTGCTAGGAAAAGTCTCCTCTTGAAACTTTTCCCCTGATTCCAGGTTGGGTCGATGGCTGTCCACACCACATATGCGTTGAAAGCGGACACATCAAGGATGTTGTGGAACAGTGCCACAGGCCAGTGGGCTGTAATTCGCTTGCAGGTGTATGTACCTGTAAGCTGCAATAAAAGGAACAATAAATAAGAGATTGGGAACAATATTGAATCTGTCGTACACAAAATGCTATGATTCACATAAATAAAAATAAAATAAAATGCATGATGGATGAAACTTTACATTACCTTATCAAGGCAGTCAACGCCTCCTTTGTTCTTGTTGTAGTCCTGGATCATAAGGGGCTTCCTGTCCTCTGTGGTGCTGACAGCGGCGTCTTTGTGTAGCATGCTCATCAGGATGACATTTCTATTCTTCTTGAGAACATATGACACAAGAGTGTGTGTGTGTCAGTGAAAGCAAATTTTGATGAGAGTGCCTCTCTTCCTCTGGTCGATACCAGTGCAGGGGGAAGTTCAGGCTTGTTCTTCCTCACTGTCCCTACCATGGTGAGCTTTCTTTTCAGCAGCTCCTGACCAAGAGCATATGATGTGAAGAAGTTGTCACATGTGATATTATGCCCTTGGAGACCGGTTGTCATGTCCAGCACAACACGCATGCCCTGGTTTTTTTCGGCCCTTCCAGTACTGGGTTTCCCCATGTATACCTGCATATTCCAGGCATAGCTGCTCCTGGCGTCACATGCTGCCCAGATCTTTATTCCATATTTCCCTGGTTTGCTTGGAATGTACACCTTGAAGGAACAGCGACCTCTGAAAGGAACCAGGCGCTCATCAACTGTCACCTCAGGGCCTGGATTGTACATAAGTGGTAGGCGCTCCACCCACCTGTCCCAAATGTTCCTGATGGCAGCCAGTTTGTCATTTCGCCAGCGGACGGGTCGTGTATCTCTGTTATCAAATCGAATAATTCTTGAAAGGACATGAAACTGTTGTAAGGACATAGTTGCCCGGAATATAGGCCTGCCAGACTCTGCATCCCACAGACTTTTTGTAGCCTCATTGTTTGAGCGATATACTCCTGCTAAAATCAACAGACCTATGTAGGCTTGGAGGTCTACCAAGTCGATTTCTCTCCAGGTGTCCCCAAACACACGCTTCCCCTCCAGGTTTGTCATCTCCAGTATAATTCCCTCAATGGACTCTGGTAAATTGATTAGTCTGGAAGGTGTGGTTCACGTGGGGGATAGGCACAAAAGCGTGGGAAAGAGATGGGTTCACGTAACAGACACCTGTCTAGTCTGTGTGAAGATATGATACATTGTTTCATCAGGAAGTTGGTTCACGTGGGAGGATCGGCACATAAGCGCGGGAAAGAGATGTGTACCCGCAAAAGACATTGTTCAGTCTGAAATGTGTGTGTGAGTGAGTGAGTGAGTGAGTTGGGGTGGTGTGTATGGGGATGTCTTCTGTCTGATGGATGAATATAGTCTGGATACCCATTCATTTCCTATGGCGGTCACTTTTGACCGGGAACACCACAGGTGTAACAAGGTTGATTTAAAACACTCAAAATTCAATGAAAGGGGTGATCATCACTTTTATATGTTCAAGTGCATAGTGTGGAGGATATCATAAGGCCTTGAGGCAATCAGATGTAAAACACAATATTTATGAGTGTTTTAATTTGTAAATCGGTCAGATTTGACCCGAACACGACAGGAGGGTTAAACATGGATATTAAAGTCACCCATAATGATAATTTTATCTGTTTTAAGGACTAAACCTAATTAAAATGCTGAAATTTCAGATTAAATCTTTCTCCTCACGGTTTGCATACTTTTCTCAAACGGACCCTCTCTACTTTGTGCTGACAAGACACAACAGAAAATGCTGTATATCCTCCATTCTTTCCTTATTTGTCATTGTGGTTACTTCATCGAGATACACTGTATTGTGTTTCTACCATGTCAAGCTGCTTACGTAGCTAACACAGTCAGCCCCGCCCCCCAGGTAATGGTATGGTCGCCGGGGGAAACTCATACCTGTAATGAGCATACTATTCCCTAGTGTGCCGTACTGAACTGAACCATTGGTTGGATCGGAAATAAACAATGAGATATAAACCAGATAATGCTTTGCAAACTGCCGACAAAAATGCTACAAAAACTCCAGTAAGAATATATAGTGAAGTTAAGTTGTATGCACATTTCAATAACATGCTGAAGATCGGAATACTCCATAATTCTGAATACGGTTATTGCTTACAATGTCTGCGACCTTATTCCCGTCGTAATTCCTGTCCGTAAAAAGACACAGACTTTGTTGCAGAGGGATTTATTGTGAGAAGGTGAGGTGTCTCTGAGAGAGAAAAAAACAAAACATTGCCAACAAAGGATATTTGAATGATTGGTGAGGCAGTACAGGACATCTGTGTAATTAGGTTAACACAGTGGGCAGCACAATGAACATAAGGAGCCAGAGATTACATTATTCTTACAATGGCCTGTGTTCCATTGTATTTGACAACCATATTTGCAGCTGGTGGTTGCAGCTGCAACTCAACAAACCTGCTCCTCAGAGAGAGAAAAACATGAGGAGGAGGGGCCCAGGACAGAGCACTTGGATCTCCCAAACTGATGACAGTCCAGTCACCACCATACAATCCCCTAGATTTATCACGATAGAGTCTATAAAAACAAGAAATAATGCTGCAGTCTAAAATAAATGAAAGAGGAACCCAAGATCGTTTTTCAGGGCTGTATCAGTGGGCTCGTATAGATGGGCTTCAGCTGAGAAACGAGGAACATAGGGTCAATCTTCATACTCCTGGGAAGTTAGAGTCGAACAACAACTGGATTTATTAAAGAGTCCACTTTGAATGGACCAATAAAACGAGGAGACAGCTTTCTAGATTCAGTCATTAAAGGAATATTCTTGCTTGCAAGCCAAACCTATCTCCAGTGTCTCAATTACAAACAGTTTGCTGTAGTTCTTCGGTACTTTGGTGGTCTTGACCGCCTCCGGCTCTGACAGTTGGCTAACATCTCTCTGTGTTGCCTTGATCTTAGCCTCCATCCATCTTTTCCATGGAGGGTAGTGCCCCTTATGGCTCATATTCAACTTGTAGCAAAGTACTCCTAGGAATACTGTTGCTGTTGCATATATCAGCTTGTTGGTCTCAGTTATCCAGGCTTCCTATTCGGGCTTGGAACCCAATCTCTGAGTTTGGGCGGGACGATGAAATCCCTGGCTCTGGCTCTAACTACCCCTTGCCATACCAAAGGGGAGTCCGAGCCGGTATAGCTCTCTCAATCGCTAGTGAACTCATTTCTGGGGTATGGTGGGTAATATTAAGATGGCATTAATCACTGAGCTATCCAGCCGTTATATACAGCTATGTACAGTATATAGTATATATACATATACAGTATATACATTATATACAGGTCCATTTACCATTCACTCACCTTTCTTGTTACACACTGAATATATATATAGATTACAGAAGGATAAAGACACACATTCAATTAAATGTTTTGGTGCCTTTTTCACACATTATTTTGGTCCTGTAAATTAAACAGGTAAGCCTAGAATTTTATATTAAACTTTAGCTGTAGCTGCCTTTGCGAACCAAAGTATTCATACAGTAATACTGTATTATTACATTTTACTTTTTAGAAGATAACTAATATAACTGATGAATTAAAATGTTTATTATTATCATCATCAGCTCTATCAAGTTAATTACATAATGTAAAGTTTAGCTTTAAAATAATTTATAATGGTTAATTGGTGGGGGGGTTAGGGTTAGGGTTAGGGTTAAGGTTAGTAAACATGGATATTTCTCCACTCGCTGTAAGCTGGAGATGTAAAGACAGCATACATTACCTTGTTTAATTTTTAATTTGTTACCTGGATTTGGGCATACACAGACAGATGATTATCTCGAAGATATTGAAACATGTTTGACTTGCTAGATCTCTAACAAGCAAACCAACACACACACAAAACACAGAGAGTGGATTTCCTCACATCATTTTCACTCAAAAACAACGTGAGATAACTGCAACTTGTCATTGTGCTAGAGCTAAAGGTACCCTCTACTTCAGTCCCCAACCACAACCACCTCCTGAAGAGGAGGTGGTTAGGGGACTGGTTGGGGGACAGCTCTGCAGAAATCCCCAGTCTGTGAGGTGCATCAGTCTGTCCCCATTGGCTGCTGGTGGGGTTCTGTCTTTTCTACTGACTTCCAGTGCAACCCCCCAGTGGGGGTTCTGGACTTGTAGCCTGCCTGGTATCTATTTTGCCCATCTGTCTGAATTCTCCTACCTCCCCCTGCCTGTTTTGCCCCCAGGCTGCTCACTTAAGGTCTAGTGCCTTGCATCTTCTGTATCTGCCATGAAGGATTTTTGACTATGTGTTTTGTATTTATGCTAATAAGCAAACTTTTGCCTTTTTGAGACACATTTTCTATTTATGAGGCCCATCATTTCTTTGTGATCCTCTCCTTTCATTTATGCTTAAACATCTGACATCATTTTCTCTAAGTGGACATATATGGCAAGTAAACAGCACTAAATACAAGTGTAAAGGACAAACAAAACATAATGTGATCAAATACCTAAAAGCTCCTGCCAAAATAAACAAGGAGGTGTTTGATCGCACATTCATTTTGTTAACACTGAAGTATCCTGTTGCATTTCTAAGATCTAACAGGAAAATATGTCATCAGTGCAGGGCCTGATGACTGGTTTCTTGACAGAACACTTGATAAAAGAGGATTAGCAGGAGCAAGAGATGTGGGGCCCTGACATTCTCAAAAAATGTTATATTGTGATTAAATCTTAACACAGATGGTTAGGTGGAAGACCCATGATAGACACATGTTTGAATAGTGCTATGTTTTGACTATAACACATTTCAAAACCAAGTGTAAACAGGGTTGGAAAGAAGGGGAGAAGAGGGAGGGGTGCGGCTGACACAGTAACAGTTGTCGCTGTTGACAAGTCGCCAGTTCATCATAAGGCTGACATAAAGACACAAACAAGCATCCACGCTCACACCTAAGGGCAATTTAGAGTGACCAATTAACCTAACCCCCAGTTTTCATGTTTTTGGACTGTGGGAGGAAGCCGGAGTACCCGGAAAGAACCCATGCCAGCACAGGGAGAACATGCAAACTCCGCACAGAAACACCCTGACCCAGAATCGAACCCAGGACCTTCTTGCTGTGAGGCGACAGCACTTACCACTGCACCACTCTGCCGATTGGGCCAATTAAGTAGTGTTACAGAAAATAAACAAATGTTTTGGCTTTGTTAGCCAGGCGTAAGCAACATCTTTTATTTTTTTTCATATTAGAATTTAATTCGACCCGAGATGCATTGCATTATATTCATGACCTTTATAACATTTTTCAGTAAATGTACATGATTTTAGTCATTGCTTGGACATAAGATAAATTTCAATAAATAGCCAAATTTAGATGTTACCAGTCTAAAAGAAATTGCAAGTTATAGCATCAAACAGCATGTTTTTACTTGCCGAAAGCTGTTACCAGATTGAAATCTATTTACTATACTTACTTGTTTTACCTTGTAAGTGACTCCTTAGCTTTGCCCACAAATGAGGCTCTTTCCCAGAGCGGATAATTGGTTGTTGATAAAGGTCGTTTAACTAATTTTGATGACCGGGGGCTGTAACTTGTACACGATTGACAAGCCCTCAGGTCTCATGTTGCATGACAGAGTGAACAGTGATTCACTATTGCTTCTTGACGCACATGTGGATTACAAAAGGACAGATGACAACTAGTTGGTTAGCTAATTCAAGTGGGTATTTCTACAATACACAGGCACTATGTACACAGAGATTCAAAACCATTACTTTTCCCATTATGACGACAAGACTGGTTAATTTTGTTGAACCTTTGAATCTTAAATAATGACTAAATCTTAAAAAAATTATTATAAAACCATCCATACCTTCCAATACATCAATTATACCATCTATGCTTTTCTGATATGAGAGCCTGTCTGCTACATGTATAGCATCAATGAACCATTTATATATACTGCCTATGTGCACCAAGATATTGTGTGTTATTTTGTGTTCTAATCATGTATTTTGCTCTTCAATGAACAGCTTTTTTGTCTGTTCATTTTTTTCTCACTCTCTGTGCCTGTCAGTGTTGTCTGAACGACAAGGGTAGAATGGAGAGTGGTGACCTCAGGAATGTGTAAATGTAGTAGAGGTCAAAGGTTATCTATCAATGGATAAAAAATGCTGGTCTGTTCTTTTTTTCCTGTCTACGTTTCAGTCTGACTCTCTATTGCTTTCTCTTATGGTCTTTTGTTGGCTGACTAGCCAACTCAATGGCCATCTAGCTGGAGTTGAGAGGGCAAGAGGGCAAAACTGCATATGGCAGCAGAAGGTGTGTGTGTGAGTGCTCTTGGAAACTGTAAATAAGTGTCTGTGGACATACATACAGCCTAAAATATAATGCTGCATCAGACGCCTCTGTCAGCTTTCTGATGACTTTGAGAGGAGATGAGCAAAAAGGAGGAAAGTGTCGTATAGCAGTGCAGACACGGGTGGGAAGGACAACCATACACACATTTTGTTTGCTATGTAGTGACCTGCTGCAGACTATTATGTGTCCCTTGCTCAGCCATAATCAAGTTGTTGGTGGAGGACAAGGCCTCTGGATAGTCCTAATGTGATGGAAATGAACACACGTACACGTACTCTGTTATAAACATACTCGTTATAGACACATACACCAACATTATGCTATTGATGACTCAGCTGAAGTTGAGCTGAAATGAAAAATGTTTTTTATTCTTCACGGATTACAACCATGGTCACAATAAACCCCAATTTGACAATTAAAACAAAAATAATTACAAACTAAAATGACCACCTTGGAGATGTTTCTCTCCATGCAAATTTTCCATCCATGTCTTTCCAGATTAAAATATGTAGTGACTAATTGAGAGCTTGGTCAAATGGGGCAATAACAATCACCTATGTTTTAAAATCAATAAAAACGTGCTTGTGGAGATTGTTGTGGACTCCAAACTCCTAGGTGGGCAGAGTCAGGTAATTTGACTACTAGCTGTGTAGCACTAACTCTGTTAGCTACATTAAAAAGCACCTGAACGTTTGTACAGGTAATACAGTTAGGTCCAGAGGTATTTGGATAATGACACATTTTGGGCTCTATACACTACCACAATGAATTTGAAATAAAACAATCAAGATGTTATCGAAGTGCAGACTTCCAGCTTTAATTGAAAAGGTTTCACAAAGATGTGGCTTTTACTGTTTTGGAATTATTACGATTTTAATCGGAGAACCTCAAAATTTCAAAAATTGTAAATCTAACCATACTTTTTAATACTTCGATTTAAATCCTTTGCAGTCAATGACTGCCTGAATTCTGGAGCCAATTTACATAATCAAATTCTGTTTCCTCCCTTTTGCCAGGTCTTCACTGCAGCCACCATCAGTTGTTGTCAGTTGTTTTTCTGTCTTCTTGGCTTCAGTTTTTTTTTTTTTAAGTAACTGAAAAGTTGCTCTGCTGGGTTAAGATTAGGTGACTGACATGTCCACTGAAGAATATTCTCTTTCTTTGCCTTCAAAAAATTGCTCTCGCACTATATTTAGTGTGATTATCCATCTGCAGTGTAAAGCGCCATGCTATCATTTTCTTTTTTACATTTTGCTTATTATGGGCAGAAAGCATAGTTTTATGCGCCTCAGAATTTATCTATAAATTGATTCCAGAACTCGAGAAGCTTTTTCTGCCCAAGTCTAATCTGGCCTTCTTTTAATCTTACCAATGGTCTGGACCTTGTTGGTAAACCCATTCATGAAGGTGTCTCTTGATTGTAACTTTGCCAATGATACACCAAGTATCATGCTCGATGTTGTGAGGGGGCTTTTCCTCACCAAGGAATGAATCCTTTGATTTTCCACTGTAGTTACCTTCTATAGTCTTTCCCGCATTTTGATCTTGTTGAGCTCACCTCTTCTTTCTTTTCGTGAATTTACCAAATTGTTGATTTAGCCACTATCCACTATCTGCTTTAAGCACCCTTGAAGACCAAGAATACCCCCCCATGGCACCTGTACACCCCGATGACAACTGGTCCCCCACTTGGACAATGCCTGCAGCGAAAACCACAAAAACTGCTTAGGAACTGCCAAAAATGTGACAAAGAGCTTAAATTGTTGACATGGCCTCAAAATTCCATAGATCCAAATCTAATTGAGCATCCATGTGAGGTGCCAGAAAATGTATGAACCATGGATCCAACAGGCTTGGCTTTTACCTGTCAAGACACAGTCACATTACATCTGGGGTGTTACCTGTTGTGCGGTGGTTCCTAGTACTACCCACCCTCATTTTAGTGGTTGTCACTACTCCTGACCTCCTGACTGTTTTTGAGACATCATAATGCAGGTGTGTTAGTGCACAATTTAAGGCTTATTAACTTAACATTCATGTATCTGTAGACCTTTTAAATAAACATTTTAGGCAAACATAGTCTTTTGATTTTATGAAATATTATTTACTAATGGTTTTCAAGAAAAGGTTAAAGTCAATCAATCAATCCATCAAATTTTATTTGTATAGCCCAAAATCACGAATTACAGTCAGATGGCTTTTGCAAACTGTACAGATGTGACACCCTCTGCCCCTTAGACCTTTGAAACGGGTGAGGATAAACTTAAATAACCTTAAGAGAAAAAAATAAGAACGCTCAGGAAGAACCACAGAGGAGGGATCCTTCTTCCTAGGATGGACAGACGTGCAATAGATGTCACATGTACACCACGTCATATGTACATGTGACTTTTTTTATGATGTTTTATGATGCTTTTTTACATCACAACATGAAAATAACAAATTAGTGACTAACACATATCAAAATATATGAAGTCCATGAGCCCAAGAGTGTTTGAAACCCATAAATCCTGTGGTATGTGTAATCAATTGATCCAGATTCAGCTGATGCATATTAAAATATATGAAGCTCGTAAGTCAAAGTGTATATGAAATAAATGTAAATCCAGAGTTATATGTAGTTTAGAGACGTCTAGCAGATGTAATCTGTTGATCCAGAGGTACAGTCCATGGATCCAGATGGTGCTAGGCCATCCAGACCAGGATCCAAACCAAACGGCACCAGGTGATGCCAATCCCCATTTCTGAGCCATTTGAGGGTGCAGACAGATGAACCATGTCTTCATTTCACAGGAACCTGTGGGATGAGAAAACACACCGACTCTGGGGAAGTTGTGAAGTTACTAAAAAGCACTAGTGGGACAGGAATAAATAAGGAAAGAGAGAGATAGGGGAACTCAGTGATTCATGGGAATTCCCTGGGCAGTCTAAGCCTACAGCAGCATAGCTATGTGGAGGCTTGTGCTAGCACTAGCAATAAGCTTTATCGAAAAGCAAAGATTTAGGCCTACTCTTAAACATAGAGAGGGTGTCTGCCCCCCGGACTTGAACTGGGTGCTACCTTACTGTATGGATATAGGGGTAACACCTGTAGATTTCATAAACATCTCAGGAGAGGGCTAATGTCTAAGATTATATACAGAGGCGATTCTACAGTCCCTTTTTTGCCGAGGGGCACCC
>KV751352.1:6473709-6525442 GCA_001698575.1 Mola mola
CATTTGTGTTCCGTTACCTATTATATCTTTCCTCATTTTATGCAGCTTCAGATTATTTAGTTTGACAGTTTTACACACTCTCTCAGTCGTCTATCTTTGTGGACTGAAGCACTCAACACTGACATTACGTTAGCCAGAGGATAATTCACCTCTTCCTGTACTAGCTTTATAGCAAGCTTAAGATACTTGATGGAAGAAACATCCTAATGTGTCGAAATCTAACTGATGAAAAAGCTTCATTTTGATTTTTTTTTTTTTTTGTTTATCTGCTTCTTGAATATATTGCAGTGATCAGGCAAAAAGTATCAACCACCATGTGTCTGGTTTACACCAATGAAGTGAAACTGCTTTTTATCTGCCTAATAGTTAGACTATAAATAAAACAGTACATAATTAGGATCTATACATCTTGACTGGTTGCAAATATTAAACTACAGTAAGAGAAGACACAATAAGTACACTATTTTTTGAAAAAATTGTTTTAAACAGTTGAGTCATTTTTATTTATTTTTTTAATCTATGTCATAACTTGTAAATTGTAATACAGCAACTACTTTACTAGTCCCTCTTCACACAAAACAGTTTTTCTTCTTGTTCTTCCAGTTGTTGGAGATTCACTGTCTACAATAAAACACAATAAGGCTGTTTTTCATGTTCATTGCTGAAAGTGTCATTTTACTCAGCACTTGCTCAAACTCTGATTAGAAAAGGTGGGGCCTACGAGCATCATTTGTGATAGGACACATTTGGAAGCCACTCCTCGTCCGATATTGAGCATACACACATGTGATGTGGAAATTTGAAGCGGAGACACTCAGTGAAATGAAAAAGAATATGCATATATTCTGAAAATTTTAATGTTGAATATGAAATGGGTGCCATTTCAAGGATTTTAATATGATATTTTTTTCCTGCAATAACCATGTAATGATTTTTTTTTTTGCATTAATAATTGTATGCATCAATCAGAAAAACCTAAGGAAGGCTGGTCTTAAAGATATCAAACATTTCCACATCACCCACAATGTCAAATTGAGTTCAGGATCCTTAATCATAGATAATGGACACAAAGGTTAAAATGTATGTGAAGATTTAGGGCATGAGAATAATTGGAGGCAACAGAAAGTAAAAAAGAGACGAGGGTTGGGAAACAAGAGGTAGACAAATGCAGACAGAAGAGCAGGACAGGAATGGAGGCAGAGAGGTTTCTGTCCAGCATGTATGTAAAGTTTCAAAATGGAGATTGAGATGGCAGACAAAGAAAAGCTTCATCGTAACATCACTCTGTTAGACACCAAAGCACAAAATATTTCACTTACCCAAGCTTTCAGCCAAGCCACTCATCTGGAATTCACAAGCTGCCCCTTCCCTGAATGCACATTTTTTCCTCCACACACATATTACCTTTCTTTCTTTCAGTCAATGATTTAAACATGTTTTTTTATTGTCTCTGTGATTGTACAGCATACAGACCTGGAGTTTCTAACACTGCCACTTAAATAATAGATTTTTAGGTTCAACACTAAGCTGCAAAGTAGTGCAACTTTGACTCTGATAGCACACGATTGGGGTGTTCATAGCCACAGCCACAGTTCTCATGTGATTTGTTGCATTTGGCATGTGCAAGCAAGGCAATAGTGTGTAGAGTTTAAAAATAAAATCATACCAGTATACCAATACCACTACTAGTGCCCTTTAAGTGATACCGACACCTGCACATTACTATGCTTTTATACAATGTAACCGCCACTCTTCCATAACGTATTTCAAATGTAAATCCACTTTGAATCCATTTTTTTGTTGTCAAAATGCTCTAGTAATCAGAGGATCTGTAGTTTGTTTCCCTCATCATTGTATGTTAAAGTGCTCCTTTACCCCAAAGGCATAGCTATCAGTAACTATGTTTACATGGACAGAAATATTTGGAATAAAGGGCTGATCAGAATAAAAATGCTTCATGTAAATTTCAATTGGAAGATTCTGATCCGATTCGGCTCATTCGGAGAGAAGTGATATTCCGATCGAGAGGGGTGGTGCTGATCCTTATACAGAACTGCATCCATCTGCACACTTATTCCAATCGAGACTTCCTGTTTGGTTAAAATTACCCTCACTGTGCATGTGTGCGGCTCATGTCCTCCTGCTCTCTCCTCCTGTAACACAGGAGCATTATGCATCGCTGAGCCCAGAGCTTGATCACGGAGAACAGGAGAAACACAAGTAGGGCTTTCAGAACCTGGCGCAGGTCCATTCTTTGAAAGTGCACAGTTTAAATAGGAGGGAAAACGCAAAAGGGCAAAGTGTAGCCACATCGGCGTTTGTTTACAGCACAGGCGGAAGTATAACTTTTTCTGCAGTTATTTTAGGGAAATTAGACAAATCTGTGCATGTCAAAAAGCTGCTGTTTTGATTAAAGCTTGTTGCGTGTATACGCACGTCATGATTGGATTATTTGCTTTAGCGTCCATATAAACAGTAGATTTGGAATTTCCAATCCTGCAAATTTTTACCCTGATAAAGAAATTTTGCGCATGTAAACAAAGCTAGTTTCTATCTGTATTTGGTAACCACTCTTGATGACCGGATGCTTGGCATTGTATTCTATGAATGTGTAAATGATGTTAAGTGTTGTAAACTTATCTGAGGAGTCAATCGACTTGAAAAGCACTGTAAAAGGGCTGCAAACATTTCTAAAGCCTGTGTACCATTCAGGTTACAGACACATTACATGATCTTTCATTAAGAGAAACCCCTGGCAAGACTGGTCTCCAAACTACAGTATGTTTGGTTAAGTTTCATGGGAAATGAGATGCAGCATATGATTCCAAAATGGATATCCAACAGAAAAAAGCATTATGGTTTATTCTGAAACAAAGGGAAAGAAAATTATTTGAATATTTTGTGAAAGACTTAATTGGTATGTGTGGGCAGCGTGGATTGTTTGTTCTAGAGACTTATCACACTTTGTCTGTTTATGTTTATTACAGGGTTTCTCTAATAATTTTCCCTCACGCATTTTTTGCTTTGATTAGCAGAAGTTGTCACACAATCAATCTAGATTGGTATTTAACCTAAATTGCCTCAATTTAGAACATTGTATCAAATTCCAGTTTGTTTGTTTTTTTGTGTGTGTTTTTTTTTTTAAATGAGCAACTCATTCTTTAGAGCCAAACTGGTACTTTGCTATGATTAGTGTGGTCTCATTACATAGTGAATATCTCCTGATTAGATTCCACAACATTGCACGTGTTTTAACAGCATATGTGATGCATTCATTTGATGACGTAAAAAAAAGCCTGACTGACTTTAAAAGGAAAATTGCATCATTTTGAAACATTTAAAGACACACAATAAAAAAGACTGGGAATTTATATATAATAATGACTATAATATCTTTCTTTTGGACACACACACATTGGTATCTTTATCTTTGTGAAGACACTCAATGACATGAATATTTCCTAATGCTAATTCTAACCATCACAACTAAATGGACAAACCTTAGCCCAACCAAAACCTACTTCTAATCCTAATCCCTAAAACCAAGTATTAAACCTTTTTGGTTTAATGCAACAATTTGCCCAAACATACACACACACGCTCACATACACACACAACCTATCACTGTCAGTGATGTATAGCTCAAATAAACCTGTGACAGTGGCTAAAGAAGGATGACAACATGGTCTTTCCCCCATACATACACATGCATATTCCTTCAAAGAATGAATTATACTATATGTTTGTTGCACCTGTGTGCAGCAGTCTACCACCCTGTCCTCCAATCCATACACACACCAATATCGAATGACTGTCAGCTTACACCCTTATAATTACCATCCATATATAAAAGCCTGGTAATAGGGCTGCGCATTGTGTCAGGCCTTAATTGATCTGCATTTAATAATGCATAAGCACCAATTAACAAGCTGAGTACAGAAAGCCAGATGTGAAACAGAAAGAGGACACAAACAAAGAAAAAGGGGTCAAATGGTTTGAGAGGGTCCAATATGTAAGATAAGTCCTCTGACATGTCAATGTAGCACTTAATGCCAACAAAGAGCAGACATCCTGTTATTTCATTAGGTTGTGTCCAATCGACTGTCTTGATGTGACAAGGATGATACTCATCTTGTTTTTTTTTATCTGCTTCTCATTCTGCTCATATTTTTTTTTTCCTCTTTTTCTCTCTTACATTTCTCTTGCTTCTGTTTTATCTCCAGATTTTTCTACTGGATATCTCTCTTGTCACTTCTCATTTTTTCTGTCTTTTTTACTTTACCATTTCATCCCCAGTAGATGTGATGATGTACACAAATATAATGACTGGATGCAATCAAAACTGATTTTTAACGTAACAATTTGGCTGACGATTTGGCTGAAAATAACTGAACTATACTGTTATTATGTTATGCCCCACCCCCACAAGTCATCAGGATTGGTTCCTTTGTTTTTTTGCCTTAAAGAAACAGAAAAGTTACTTAAATCTGCAGCTAGGTTTAGGACAGCAAATGTTTCCCATTAAAAATGAATGAGAACAAATGATAATGATCATTGAATGAATGTTTGCACAGATTGTGAATTTCTAGAAACTGACATCACTAGTGCTGTCATCATGAATTATCGCTGTTTCACAAAAAAGGGATACCACTTTATTGCATTTATCTATTGTTGAAAACAGAAAAACAGCAGAAATAAAAAGTTAGTGTCAACAGGATGTTTATTGATAAGCAGCATTTTACTGGAGCAAATTAACAGCACAAGAACAATTTGGTTCCTTCTTAAACAATGCCTTTCAAGTGAGAGGACTACTGGCAAAGGGATCAGTGAAGAAGATTTATAATCTGGCCACGGTGGTGCTACGTCTCATTGAATATTGTGCAAAGAGTGTAAATCTTTTGAAACTGTCTAAAATTCTTAGTTACAAACCATCATTTCTGAGGCGGAACCTTTAAACTGTCAGTTTTTCCTGCGATCACTCTCATATCATTGTGCTGTTCAACACACTATATAGGGCAGCACTCTGTGTTCATTTGGCATTGTGTTTTGATGTCAGTATGTACTGTATGTGTCCATATGCAACAGTCACAGTGCAGGACAACCAAAGTCCCATCCTGCTACAAATGATCAAAGTTTGATCAAAGTTTCACTTTCTAACTCGTGGATTGTACCACATTCAATGTTTGTTTGACAATTGCATTCTGTTACATACAATCATTTTTCACTATCTTTGTACAAGTACAAGAAAAGTGTGTTTTATTTAAGCCTGTTTATCTTCCACCACATAGATTAAGCATTTGATTTTAAATCAGAAATTGTAAATGAAATGTAAATAATAAATTTGCTAAATTTACCATGAAATGTTTGTTGGGGTGGCAGAGGCCTAAGCCATGAAGAGTGTATCTATTTACATTAATAATAAAATGCTGTATGTACCTGTTGAAACTTCCTGTATTTTTCCTATTGCAGTATATTGTATATTGCAGAAAATAATATATTGTACTTAGGCATGTAAGGATACATCCTGAGTCAGTTAGAAATCAAGAAAAAAAGGATGGATTTACATCAGTGCAGTAACATTTGTAATTCAATACTTCTAAATTGTAGCACTGTCTCTCTTTAACTCCACTCACATGGAGCAGAGTATGGACAGACACTTGTAGTGAGGTAGGCAATAGTAGCACCGCATGCAAGTGTTTTGACCTCATGCTTAATCAGGCCATCCAAGCGGGTCATAGTGAACCACATCAGTCATTTACTGGGACAAGTAAAGAAAGACAATGATTCTTTACTGACACACACAGTGTATAAATACAAACCTCAGTTCCCCAAAAATTGTGATGTCATGTAAAATTTGAATAAAAACAGAAGACAGTGATATGAAAACCCTTTTAAACCTACATTCAATTAAATTCAGCACAAACACAACATACTTCATTTTAAAACTGATATTTGTTTGGGTGGATACACGCACACTGTGAATTTGATGCCTGCATTATGTTCCAGAAAAGTTGGGACAGGGCAAGAAAAGACTGGTAAAATGGTGAAATGCCCAAAAAACACCTGGAACATTACCATTTAAAATGTGAAATTTTATCATGCAAAGCCAAAGCCATATATCAGAAACATCCAGAAGTGCCGATGACCCAAAGTGGAAAATGTAAATGGTAAAATTCCTGTGTTTATATAGCCCTTTTTTTATGTCATTGTTGACCACTCAGTGTCTTACTCAAGGATACTTCGACATGTTAACTACAGGGTCTGTGATCGACCCTCGAAAAGTGTGCTATGGCCTGAAGAGTCCACATTTCAAACTGTTTTTGGAAATAATGACCATCGAGTCTTTCTGGCTAAAAAAGGACAGGAACATCTAGATTGTTTTCAATGCAAAGTTCAAAAGTTAGCATCTGTGGTAGTAGCTCGTGATGTTGTGGGATTGTATTAGTGCCATGAGCATCATGGGTAACTGCACATCTGTGATGGCACCATCAATGCTGAGAGGTACACGCAGGTTTTGGAGCATCCAGATGATGTCTTTGTTAGAGATGTACCTGCTTTTTCAGCAAGACAATAAAGCCACATTCTGCATGAGTTACAATGGCATGGCTTCGCAGTCAAAGACTGCAGGTACTAGACTAGCCTGTGTGCGGTCCAGACCTGTCTCCCACTGAAAATATATTGCACATTATAAAATGCAAAATACAACAACGGAAACCCTGGATTTGAGCAACAAAATATGTACATCAAGCAAGAATGGGAAAGAATTCCACTTTCAATACCTCCACAACTAGTGTTTTCAGTTCCCATATGCTGACTGATTGTATTTAGAAAAAAAGAAAGGAAAAAGGAAGGAAAACATGCTCCTATCCCAATTTTTTGGGAAGGTGTTACGGGATTCAATTCACAAAGTATATTTCCCCCCCCAAAAAAACAAAAAAAAAAACAGTTTGAAAAATAAATATATTGTCTTGTGCTGAATTCAATTGAATATGGGTTCGAAAAGGTTTTCAAATTGCTGTATTCTTTTTCTATTCACATTTTACAAAATGTCCCAACCCATATTTGTGGGCAGCTTCAGTGCAGTACCCAGTGGCATCAAGTACAATGACAGGAGAACAAACCTATAATGCATATGTTTGGACTCTCAGTTACCACAGGCACAAACACACACACACTTTTTTTTTTACACTGGCAGTAGTACTTTCTACATCCCAAAACAGTAAAACACAACTGCACAGTATCTGAACATTATCTGAACTCAAGTTTCTTTCGGCAAACTAACATAAGAATACTTATCTCATAAACTCATCTTAGAACGCACAACATAAAAAATCATTTGTTTTTCCACTTTTTCAACAATTGCAAACAAGAAACTAGGTTGATATAAATCCTAAATTCAGCGAGTTAGAGGTGAAAATAGGCTGGTTCCATATGCAGATTATCTCTGTATATACAACAACCCATGCTAGCCTCTTTGAAAATATTAAAGTACTCTTAAAATTATCTTATAGCCTACGTCTGTGAAGATTCTCAGACATCCAGGTCATGGTAGTCTTGGTGTTTCAGCTGAAGGCAACTGGACTTCTTGTAGTTTCTTGAAAACATTTCGCCTCTCATCCAAGAGGCCTTCAGAACTGAAGAATTTTCTGGGATGAAAGGTACAACGTCTTCAAGAAACTACAAGAAGTCCAGTTGCCTTCAGCTGAAATACCAAGGACCCCTTATAGCCTACAGTACAAACAGGGAAACAGTAACTTTTAATCTAATTTACTGCTTTTTTGAAAAAGCCTAACAAAAAAATCTAACAAAAACAAACAAACAAATGCATTGTATTACGGGATTCAACAGAATAATTTTAATCTAAAATTATTGGTACCCCATTTGTACAATTTTGTACAGTAGAGTACAGTAGGTTCTCATTAGATAAATCAACACAACTCACTGTCCATGCTGTTATATGAACATATTTGACAGCCAAAATGAAATTGTTTAGATGAATGTCTACCATTTAAAAAAAGTCACATTGCATGACTTCAATTTGAGCAGGCTGAACAATTAATGCCCATCATGTAAAACTATTGCTGGAAATCTGATTATTTTATTAATTAATTAATACATAATACTTTGCCTTCTACCAACTCTTATCACCTCTTAGCAACTTTGCAATGAGAGGCACTGGAGGCCACCTAAATACCAAATTAAGACCACACGTGGTTTATCAAACTGTGCAAAAAAAACAAGTTTAACATCAGAGTTAAATTCTTGTAACTGAAGTAGAATAGACAAACAGTTCTATTAAACATGGCATTGCACATGTTCAATGGAAACAGAAAAAGATATCTGAATGAGAAAATCTCTCCCTCAAAACTGTAGATTCTCAGCAGGTGTTTCAGCTCTGTCTTACAAACACAGCTACAGCGTGGAGGTGATACAACCACCTGGCTCATACAGTCCTGTGGAGCTCTTAGTTACATCTGCTATGCAACTGAAAGGACGTGTGTCATGAGTCAACTAAAAGACTTTACTCATTGAATGTACATCAGCTCTGGTGGTCGTCAGAGCTCCATCCCATGGGCCCCAGAGCCACTGCTGCTGCCATGTAGTTTGAACAACATTATATTTCTTTTACTTTATTATAAAACTATTCTTTTTTTAACTAATTCGCACAGAAAAAAAATATTATCTTAAAATGCAGAATTTCAATGGCCAATTGTATTTGTATATGACCACACCAATCATATCACATCATCAAAACCATGCCATTTTTTTGTCAAAAAACAAAAGCAACTGAAAGTGGGGCATAGAGTGGGTGCAACCCCGTTCACCAGCAGGAACACTTGCACAGCTGCGTGCGTGAATGATCCTGAGTACAGAAAAGTTGGTTTTGTAAGTGATGTTGATGAGTTTCATGTGGTGAAAGTCAGCTAAAGCTAAGTTACAGCCACAGAAATTTTGTTACATATTTTTACTATGTTTGTTTTTGTATTATTTTGCAAGGTGTTTCTTTTTTTTAATAATCCAAAAGATCACCTACAGGTACAAAACTTTGAGTAACAGATTTAAGTCCACATGTTTTCTGACAGTTAAGGTTAATGGGTTAAGGTTAAGGTGAAAGGTTAATAAGGTTACCATATACTACCGTAGTCGTAGTCTCTACAGCTTTCACACTTACAAGGAATGACATAATTACATTTATTGCAATTAGAGATCTAAGAATACAGAAAAAATTCCCTGAGATTAAATGTAGGCATAAAAAGCAATTGTATAGGTGCAATATGTATGTATATGTATATGTACACCTCCTAAAAAGGAGGTAGACCTACTTTAAAAAAAGGAGGTCTACAGTGATAATGCATCACTTTTGTGGGACCTTTTGATACATTTGTTCAATTAAAAAACAATGAATATTCAGGGAATCCTTTTTTTTTTCTCATACCACCTCTTTTCAAACATGAGCACAACCCTGTACAAATATATTAAATAATATTCACAAAATGTTCTGCCAAACTAACGGAATACAGCCTGATTAGGTAAAAATGCATCAGCATCATCTTTGCAGAGTGTGAGTGTGTGTGTGTATAGACAATGACGTAAACTGTGAAAACAAAAAACAAGAGGCCTCTACAAGATAATTCTTTGTTTGTGTATCATCATAAGGATAAACTTGCAAACATTCATATTCAGTATATTTATTTTTCTTGCATTTATCACTTAACACCATGACTTAATATCCTTTCAATAAGGAGGAATCAGACCCGTCAGCTTTTGACTAGATGTATGATTTTAATGGATGAGTCCCTACTCTGGTCAGCAGTCCCTCTAAGTAAATCTATTAAAATATCACAGCAGACAAAAGGACCATTCTCTTTATGCTTGTTGCTAATCCATTCGATTAAAAAGGGGGGTTAAAAATTAAAGATTAATCAATACACTTTTTTTTAACAGTGGGGGCCACTGATACTATATACTGTGGCCTCATTTTACAGCCTGGAAGTCAACAACAGCAGCCACATGGCAGCTAGTGAAGACTTGGGGATGCCCCATTGTAGTCAAGGTCAGAGGCGTGGCAGCATTTTGGATTCCCAAAGAAAATGAAAGAAGTAAAATAATAACTGTCAAGACTAAAATGGTATGCAAATATTGCAGGAGTGTACTCACCTACATTCATAGCAGAATGGGCATGATGCAGCACGTTAAACAAGACCTTCTGTGAGCTCTGTTTGAGCAACAGTTCAAACCCCAATGATGCACGGATTTGCAGCCTTGTAAGTGTAAGAGCAATGGAGATCTCAAGGTAAATTGGTGATTTGCTGGAAGCCTTAGAGATTTCTATTATTTGCATTATTCAGGAATTTATTTATTTATGATTTGAAATTTGTTTAGACTTTATATTTAGCTTTGTTTTTTACAGTTTCACAAATAAATATGATGCATTGTTTTGGTTTATTTGAACCTGTCTCAGAAGTATAAAGGTTTTTTACTTGTGGTTTTGTCTGAGACAGCAAAGGACATAGTGAAAGTCTATGCCTTAAAATGTCTTTACGAGGAAAAATGTTTTTATTTTCTCATTTACTAAACAATGAAATGTACATTGTTTTACCGTTTGTAAAGTTTCTAAACTACCTAGTATCTACATAAATGTGATAAAGAAGAGAAATCATGGTATTTTGTGTTTTTTCTCTGCTCTGAGAAATTATACAAGGTCACTTTCATTTTCAGATTACCTTAAATTCTATTTTGCAAACAATAATCGATTTGAATCTAATTGGGAGCAAAGAATCGTGAATTGAATCAAGAGTTTAGTGAAGTGTTGCATCCCTATTTATCAGTCTCTCTGATTACCATTAAGATCAGCACTTAAAAAAAAAATGTTTTATGTTAATTCATAGTGTAGCCAGTGTCTTAAATGTATCTTTATCTACTGATCCTTGTCCCAGTCTGTCTGCCAGTTAAAACTATGCTGCAAATAATGCGAGTAAGAGGTGAGCCTTTACGCACGGTGCTGAAGAGAGTTGAGTCTATTAGGTGTATCATCTTAGGCATCGCCACTGCTCAAATGTGTCTGCATAGACACATAGAAAAACAGAATGACATACAACATTTTGACACCGCTTAGTGGTCCCAAAATGAATGTTTGAATATGTGGGCATATTTGGGCTTAAACAGGTGCTTGTGTTCTATTTTATTCAAAACTAGAAACTTACACTGAGACAACACAGCACTGAAAAAAAACTACAGAAATCTGCTGTTTGATTGCACAATAAACTCATATGATTGGTGTAATTTTTACTATTACAGTATATGGGTGATCCCTAAAAGCTGACATTTATTGTGCTTAGCCAGTGTTTTCAATTCTGTTGCCTGTAATGAAATGCTGCATAGGGAATTAAAGTATGTTTGATGGCATTTAAGGATGATTGGAGAGGTGGTCTACATCTCTGCAGTTCTACACACATATCAATCTTGATAAAGTGCTTTTGAAACAGAATTTGCCAACACTTTAATGAGGCACTGCTTACACTGCATGAGCACTTTGTGGCAGCCCAATAACCATTTTAATCTCACAGTGACAGAGAATTTATAATGCATTATATAAACAAAGTAAGTATAAAAATGTAAACTTTGTGGAATATTTAAGTCTGAGTAAGCATCCACACTCATAGTCAATTACATTAATTTGTGAGTCTTTATCTTGTTTATTTTCTGTAAATAATAAATCCACCACAAACATATAGTGCGTGCTCCATTTCAGCAAGACTTTGAAAAACCTTTCAGGTAGCTAATAACAAACACACAGCAACTTTGTTGCCTTGACTCTGGTCTCTTGCCCTGTTCAAAACATCCAACCACCCACATGTTGGTATTTCTATTCTAAGTTCTCCTTAGAAAGGCTATGATGATTAGTTTATTCAACACTAGAATATGCACCTTACAAAAATATACTGCTTAGCAACTAGCAACTTAATAATTAGAACCCCTGTAGTGCACTATGTAATAATATTAAACTCACAGTATGTACAATTCTTAAACTAAAAATTAAAACAAAAGACAACTACGATTGATGAAGACCTTCTATATCAGACTGAAATGTTTGTAGAAGACCAGGTAATGTTGTTTAATTATTATTCTGTCATTTTAATTGACTTTCCTCCTCACTCTCTGATGCTGGGGGGGTCAAATATTGTGCTATAAACAGCATGCAGCACTGCCTCCATGTTTTTTTCTGTCGACAGGAAAAAATACTTAAAGTCCACCTGAAATGGACGTTGGAGAATATCAAACTGCCATGCCGTGATGTATTTCCTCCTGAAACAGGAAAGAACCAATCACAAGAGAGAAGGCGCAACATAACGTTGGGATGAATCTTGATAATTAGGTAACTACTGCACAGGTCGTAGCTCTAAACTCTGCTAAGCTCTGCTGAACTCCACTAAACATTGAAGATTGATTGACAGCTCGATGTCATGCTATTATTGGTTGAAGCTGGCATGTTGGTTTACTGGAAAAAGACAGCATAAACATTGCTTTGTATAAAAAGAGTGTTTTTTGCTACTTTGGGACATTTATCCTTCAATAGGCAACAGTATCATCAAGGATGTGATGTAAATGGGTTAAAATTACAGTTTGTCATTTCTGGTGGACTACAAACATTAGCTGCAGGCATTTCAGGTGTGTTCCTTGTGTAGCCTTTCACACCCCTACACTGTTGCTTTGTAAATGTAATTTCAGATACTCAAATATTGTATGAAAAAGCTGTTCATTCACTGAGCAAAATAACAGCAAAACCACTGCAATATTGTATTTCAAACTTTTATGTTTCCTGGCCAAATTATTTAGTCTTCTCAGAAATTCTGATCTACCACTCTGTGGAAGGCCATTTTCTTTATTTCTTTTAGCAAAAAGGACATTATTACTTGTCAAATACCTCAAGTTAGTCCCAACACACTGTACAGCATTATGATCAACAAACAAAAAAAATGTAAGAGCACCAATACGATTAGTTTAAAACTATATATACACCTTTGACATCAGCAAAAGTAAAACTACAAAAAACTTAGTTCAAATCATTTACTTTCTATTAACTTTAGAACAGATGTTTTAGTATCTGGGGACATTTCCTGTAACAGAAAGTTGTTAGTTAAAATAAATAAATACATTTTTGTGTGCCTGAGACTTGTTTGCCACTTATTCTACTTACTAGTAGAGTAGGTTTGAAACTCTAACATAGTCGCAAGCTCCCTCTCTGCACTTTGCCTGTTGCCTTTCTGATCAGAAAGCTCTCTGTCCAAAGCTTCAGGTATGTCCACTAACGCAAGCCGAATCCATGTGTTTCAGTTTAATTACCCTGCAGACTGGTGTAGCTATGTGGAGGGTATAGTTTTCGCCCCTATTCTTTGGTGTATATGAATGAAGGAACTCAAAAACTGCTGCAAGGATCATTACCACATTTTACAGTGGGATTAATACAATCAAGATCTCAAGCCGATTACATTTTGGGGACACTAGCACCAAAATTGATTGATTTAAAACGACAAGTGTTGCTGATGGTGCGCAGGGTTGCAACCCACTGGATGACCCACTCCATTCCAAACAGTGAGCAGTGGCGTGTGAAGACTTTTTCATACATAATGCGAATAAACTATGCCATGGTAGAAACATGGGAAAAGCTAATGGATGTGTAGTAGAGTTCTCTTTAGATCAGACATTTGATCTTTAGATCGTTATCATTAGATCATTACTGAGCTTGAAATAGTTCTCTTGAATTGCTGAGCAGACAGCAAATACAGGTTCTTTTGGCAACCATGTCACTTCTCTTACCACTCACAGACAGACAGACAGATCCCAGCAGAGGAAAAGACGGCTGAGAGAGGGAACAAGTTGTTTATCCTTCCCTTTGTACACCTGCCCAGCATCCACTGATCAATAGTTACCAGTGAAATCTGTCTTTCTTTCTATTTATCTAATCACCTGCCTTATTCCTTTCATTTCTTCCATCCCATCATTGGTTCCTCTTTACTGCCCCACTTTTGTTTATTTTACTGTCCTTCTTTTTACTGTCCCTCATCCTCCTCCGTCTGTTCCCTTGTCTCTTATACTATACACTCTCATTCTTTTGTCTTTTTCCCATCCTTACTCATCCCAACCTTTCCTTGCTATCTGTCATCTCTTGCATGCGTGGCAGTAGCTTCCTCTAAGGCAATCAAACAGTGGGAATTTCAGCACAGCAGATGTGCTGGATGGATGGGAGGATGAATGGAGGATGTTGATAGTGGGCAGCGGACAGGCTGGATGCTTGGGAGAGAGAGGACAACCTACACCTGTCTGTTTGAAGTCAGAAATGTGAAAGAGCACAGCTTTTTTAAACTGCATTCAAACCTGAAGCTTTCCATTTTTGGATATTTTATTTAAAAATGTTAAGGGCTTAAGATTTTTGTTGTAAAGATTGGTCATTCAAGTTTCTATGTTGTCTTGCTAATGCTGTCTCATAGCAATAATACACATTTATATCGAGATTAAGCTAATAAACAGCACAAGCAGCTGTACTAATGGTGACGTGACTGGTATTATTGCCATTGTGTTCTGCATGGTATGACATAATTAATTCACGGCCATGAGTTAGGTGTTTGCAAGCCATGGCCTATTTGTGTTTCGTCCCCCCCGCCTTTCATATTGCCCGACCCTCCGAGTTGTAATTGTTGTTATTGTTGCCACAATGCTAATTAATTAGCAAAACATAATGCCAAAACCCCAGGGAGCCAGCATAATCATACAGAAGTTTAATTTGCAACAGATGCACTATAACTAACGCTGTGTGGCTTGTAAAGCGCCATCACGTGCATGTTAAATGCTGGAAATGGGCTTCATTCTATTTGAGTATCGCCCATCACTCCACACATCAAAAGAATATTAAGTCTGGGTCTGAGCCATAGTGAAAACGAGTTGTTAGCGGGAAAGGGGAGCCGTGGTGTGGCTTACCGCAGGCGGGATGCGAGAGAAACCATTAAGATGAAAACATATTATTTCTACATAACACTGAGAGTTTTGGGGAAAATAAAAATGTCTGTCTTTGTTTGTATTGTTCAAAACATAATTCTTCTTCTTATCTTCGAAAACAAATCAAAAACCTTTGACAGCGTCTTCATACGGACAGAAGGAGAAAGGGATTGTCGCTGTCCATGGTGCTGAAAGCAGAGCCGCTGAGTTTGCATGCCCCTCTTGATGTTCACCGCAGGAACCCTTCCTCCCGCCAGCTACACGCATTTGATTTACCATGGTCCTCTGTGCATATATTGGTTAATTATGATTGGGCCGGCGGGTGGTGGTTCTCTAGCTTTCATGTATTGGAGCCTGCCTCCGTTATTGTCTCTCAGGAATACCTTCTCAAACAGCTACAAAATTACTTCAGATGCGGGCAACATTCAACTTTTAGGAGAGAAGAACAGTGTGTGTGATGGGAAAAAGGTTTAACACAACCACAAATAAAGCACATATCGGACAGATAAATATAAAATACCTGTATTGTTTGGCGGTTGTACACTTTCACTACGTGGAAGTTAAAACTGTATATCCCTTTGCGTGGCGCAATGAAATTACTTCTCTCCTCATCAAAATTCCTCCCAATGTTAACCAGAACCTAAAAGAAAGAAAGAAAGAAAGATTGATGATATAATCTTATGTTTTTCAGTAATTGCACTAAGAAGTCAATGCGCTTGGTTGATGCATGTTGTATGAAACATTAATTTTCAGGTCATTCTAACGAGCAAAGTAATCTAAAGCACAAATTGCATCTTAAAAAATTTAAAAAAAAAAAACAGGAAAAATGTCCATGTTGCAAATTCCAAAAGCATTTTTTCTTTGGTTATTGGATGTTCCAGTTTTCTAAGAGTGGGCAAAACCTTTTAAGTCGTCTCCACATTTTCTACTCAGAATACTTTATAGGAGCCCATTGACGTTGATATTTCACTTAGTTTTGATAGAGGCCCCGTCCAATGCAGTGGAATAGCCGTTATCTAGACTTTTTTTTTTTTTCGTCAGCAAAACCAAACTTTATGTGGAATGAACTTAATCAATATTTAAGAAGAATTTTTCAATTATGCATTTCTGCAGCCAAATGTCTGGTTTTATGGATGGAGATGAACTGTGGCATGTAATTGAAAGGCAGTTTGAGGGAGAATTAACCTTTAATGGAAGGCAGGTGCAACTTCATCCTCACAACCTGCCATTACTAAATGACTTGACGAGATGTCACTTTCTGTATTCCATATTTTCAGCTCAAATAAAAATTGAAATGTCCAAAAGGCTTCCTTCCCAGGTTATACTTATCCAGCTACGTTGGAATTAAAGTACCTATAAGAAGAATCATGTCAGAGACATTTCTGCTCCGTTGTCAAGTATCTCCGATGTTTTCTACTGGCCACCAGACTATGAAGTGCGCAAGATGCAGATGCATGTACGTCCATAGCATTTGGCAGACAATTCACCTGGATCGTGGATTCTTGGTTTTATATAGTTTTTCTTTCTTTCTTTCTTTTTTAAAACGACACACACACAATAAAGCCCGACTTAATTTCAAAGGTTTTGAGTTGTTTTTGTTACCTTATATGATGCATAAAGGAAATACAAAAAAAGCAAGTGGGGGTCTTTTTTGAATTGTTCATGGTGCTGAAAAAAATCGATCAACTTTTGCTTTATTCCTTGTTTTTCTGTATTATTTACTGTATTATTAAAATAGCTCAAGTTGTCTGTCGTCGATCAGACAAGACACGCACGAATGCCGTTTTAAACTTGTGCGCTGTGCGCTGATCATTCCCTCAGCATGTTTTTTTTTTTCAAAACAAAACACGTGTGAAACCATCAACACCAACTGAAGCAGTTATAAAGTTAGTTTATTCATCACTTGTGGTTTTTAATTGATATCATTCATTAGAATAGAACAGAATGAAGATGATACGTTTCTCCTACCCGATCGAAGTAGATGACCATGGTCCGGTTGCTCATCTCGGAGGGCTCGTGGTTTGTGTTCCGGACTGCAGAAAATGCCACCTTGGCGCTGCCCGAGCGCACCGAGATGCCGAGCGCTGTGCCTGTGGGGTCCGAGGTCGGGTTGGAGTCGCACACCACCAGGCACTTCCCCTCAAGGACGATAGGTTCTGTCTCGTTCTGAGCGCGGCTCGGGTTCGCCGCGAGCCACACGGCACTCAGCAGGCAAAGTGCCAACATATCGGACTAGAGCGCTGAACTTTTTCGCTTAAAAAAACGTTGCAAGTTTCCCGATGTTCCCCGACGAACCGCAAAAGGGCTTTTGATACAACCTGGTGCCACTCCGTTTTTCTTGGAACTAATTAGCCTAGTGGAAGGGAGCACTCTCTCCCTCGCGGAAACCAGACAGGTTATTTATTTAAACTTCTCCCTTTTGGGTGGAAGGTCTGTTAATTAGCCGCGTTTCTCTGGTAGAGGCGTCGGTTTTCACCTGTCCTTTGTCACTTCTCGGCAGCTTCTCTGTCACTTAGAGAGCCAATAAGCAGGAGGTGCAGAGGTGCACTCCTGGACGAGTGACGAGGCAGCGGAACTCATAGTGCGCGGGGGGAGCTCCGTCTGCTCTCTCTCGCGCGCGCTTGAATTATTGATATGTTCGGTATGAGAGTTTCAAATACAAAAGGCTAGAGAGGAATGGATGCAGAGCACGAGTGCAAGATGCTCCCGCCCATGTGCTACTCTTTTTTTACACACCAGTTACAGTGAGCCATAATCGGATTAGCCGGTGCGCGTCTGCGATATGTTCCAATCACTGTGTACCGACCGCCCTGTTCCCGCCTTACTGCTCTCTCACTCTCTCTCTCCCTCATTGCTTCACAGGCTATCTATCTATCTATCTATCTATCTATCTAACTCATTTCCCTCCTGCACATGGCCTACTGTTTATTTTATCTCAGAGGTCTTCCTACATCTCACATCTCTCTCTCCATTTATTTCCTTCTCACCCACCCAAACACAAACACACAGACATACACATGCATTGTGTTCTAAGCAGCTTACAGATGAGTCTGAGAAAGCAGCGACAGTCCTCATGAAGGAGGAGCCATGCACATAAGCATGAGAGCAAGCATATGATGTGTTTTTTTAGGCATCATCCTCATTGGCATTATCATCATTGCCATCATCGTCAAAGCAGCTGGATAAGTCACCTGATTTGTTAAACTGCTCTGTCATCAGCAATGAGTACAATGTGGAAACCTTGGTAATTCCACCCAAAAAATTTAAATGATGTCAGTATAGCTGCACACAAGCACCCAAAAGACATAGTTTGTGCTTAATGATAAAAAAAAATACCAAAATATAAGGAAAAATGGGACATTTGGGGCGTCATAGCTATAAAAAAAATAGGAACAGTGATTCAACATTACACCAAAAAGGAAAATTTAATGCAATAAGGACAAGATATCATGAGTATTAGTCCACAGGGTCAAGCTTCAAAAATTGTAATAAAAGATAAAATATCACATTAACAGAATGCACATAACCTTTAGCTTGGTCAACTTAGCCCCTGATGCTAACATTAGCATTAGCAACCAGGCTCATCAATCTACATTGAATGAGGCCCTCAGGGACTGTTGGCCTATTGTGAGGTTATAATTGTGATCTGGGTTGTTCTGTATGTCCAGCTGTTTCATGCCTTGCGTCTCAAAATTTACCATATATTCATTTAAG
This sequence comes from Mola mola, assembly GCA_001698575.1. Lineage (NCBI taxonomy): Eukaryota > Metazoa > Chordata > Actinopteri > Tetraodontiformes > Molidae > Mola > Mola mola. The sequence continues at coordinate 6,492,418 of KV751352.1, forward strand.
TCTATGTTAGATTAGTAATCATCTACTTGCTGCGGCGCCGCTACTCCTTTTTACTTTGTTCACTCCTTTTAGTCTTTTTTGTTTTTTCTTTACCCTGGCACTATTTTGGTAAAGTACTTTACGACACAGGCAGATAGTCTCAGCTTCAGTTTAATTAGGGCTCAAACAAACAGTCGGAGCAACAATGTACAGGACTACGGACACAGCGATGACCAAACAACGGACCGTGGTCTACGTGAGGAGCTCCTCCAGCACCAGGAACGACCAGTGGCATTTCCGCAGGAGCTGAGGAGAAAGACATGAGGAATCCGAGCCGGAGCACTGGTGAAGAACAAGAAGACAAACTCTTTCTTCCCTCGATCATCACGGGGAATGTACGCTCACTTCCAAACAAAATGGATGAACTCTCTGCCCTCGTCAGCAGACAACGTGAGTACTGGGAGAGAAGTGTGTTATGCCTGACGGAGATATAGTTGAACAGGAAAACACCACACGGTGAAGTCGAAAATAATATTTCATCTTGGCTGTAATGACACCCGGCTTCGCCAGTTGGAGATGACTAAAATTAATATCGGACTGAGACAAACAGAGCGGTAAGAAGCTGGGTGGTGGGCTCGCTGTCTTTGTTAATGACAAATGGTGTAACCCGGGACATGTAACCACGAAGGTGATAACACGCACCACTGACGTTGACCTATTGGCTGTTGGCTTGAGGCAATTCTATCTGCCCCAGGAGTTTTCAGCGGTCATCATCATTACTGTTTACACTCCAACATTGGCAGTGGCGGCGCGCGCTTGTGACATCATTCAATCGACTGTCGCAGACCTGCAGATGCGGCAGCCTGATGCTCTCCTCACAATAAACAAAGATTTTAACCATGTTAATATCTCGAAGACACTGACTAACTTCCCCCAGTATTTGACCTGCAACACCAGAGGGGACAAGACATTGGACTTACTGTATGCCAACGTTCAAGAGGCATACAGTGCCACAGCCCTCCCCCCTCTAAGCAAATTAGACCACTGCCTGATACAGCTGACTCCTACATACAAGCCTCTTGTTAGGAGACAGCCCTATTCCACCAGGACTGTACAGCAGTGGTCAGTGGAAGCAGAGGAGACCATAATGGAGTGCTACAGGATAACAGACTGGGAGATGTTTCAGGAGGACTATGGTGATAACATTGAGGGCCTCATTCAATACGTCACTGACTACATCAGGTTTTGTGTCGAGAGTGTTTTTCCCACCAGGAAGGTTCGCTGCTTCTCCAAAAAAAAAACGAGGATCAATAGAGACATCAAAGTACTGTTGAACAGGAAGAAGAAGGCTTTCATGGCTGGGGACAATGGGATTTCCCAAAAACGAATCAAGGGACAGCTGAGGAGGGAACTAAGAAGGGCCAAAGACTGCTCCAAGAAAAAGTTTTGAAGGAAAGCTACAGCAGGGCAATGCAAAGGAGGTTTGGGCGGGGGCGAAGAACATTACTGGCATGAAAAGAGCTACAGGAGCAGTCGAGGGGACTAGGGTATGTGTGAACGTGCTAAACCTGTTTTTTTTAACAGATTTGACTCACCAGCAAAGACCACGCCCACCTCCAACCCTTCTGATACCTCAACCACCAACCACACCTGTGCTACCCCCCTCCTCGTAGCTCCTCAGGACCGAGGCTCTGTAGCCGCCCCCCCCCAAACAGAACAGTCTCCATCCCCCCCTTCCCTTACCACCAGGGGCAGCAGTCAGACACCCAGCAGGGTTGACAGTCACCCCTCCTCCACACCTCCAATCATCAAGACAAGCCAGGTGAGATGGCAGCTCACCAGGACCAGGACCAATAAGGTCAGGGGACCAGACAACATCAACCCACGGGTGCTCAGGGTGTGTGCGGAGCAGCTGGCAGGAGTCTTCACACATCTTTTTGACCTCTCCCTGAGGCTGAAAAGGGTGCCCAAGATCTGGAAGACATCCTCTATAGTCCTGGTACCCAATAAGGGATGTCCTAGTGCTCTAAATGACTTCAGGCCTGTGGCTCTAACGTCACACGTCATGAAAACCTTTGAGAGACTGGTCCTGCAACATCTCAGGCCCCCGGTACACAACTGCCTGGACCTGCTGCAGTTTGCGTATCAGGCTGCCAACAGCGTGGAGGATACCATCATTCCCCTGCTTCACAGAGCTTATACGCACCTGGATAGGCCGCAAAGCACAGTGAGGGTTATTTTCTTTGACTTCTCCAGTGCTTTTGACACCGTACAACCGGCTGAGAAGCTCTCGGTGATGCAGGTGGACCAAGCGCTGCTGGCATGGATAACCGACTACCTCGTAGATAGGCAGCAGTAAGTGAGGCTGCAAGGCTGCTTGTGAGACGTAGTGACAAGCAGCACTGAAACACCCCAGGGAACTGTACTGTCACCGTTCTTGTTGACCCTCTACACCTCCGACTTCTGCTTCAAGTCTGGGACGTGCCACTTGCAGAAGTTCTCTGATGACTCCTCCATTGTTGGCTGCATTACAGATGACAAGGCAGATGAGTACAGAGACCTAATCAGGAACTTCGTGGGATGGTGTGACAGGAACCACCTGCAGCTCAACATTGGGAAAACCAAAGAGCTGGTAGCTCCGACGCAGGAAGGGACACTCAACACTCAGGGACCCGTTTTCATAAACGGGAAGGGAGTGAAGATGGTGGACACCTATAAGTTCCTTGGGGTGCACCTAATAACAAACTGGACTGGTTTAACAACACCGAGGCCATCTATAGGAAAGGTCAGAGCAGACTGTTCTTCCTGAGGAGGCTCAGGTCTTTCAACATGGACACCAGGCTTATACGGATGTTTTACCACTCTGTAGTGGCCAGTGTCATCTTCTTTGCTGCTGTGTGTTGGGGGGGTGGGCATTGGGAGCAGTGGTTTCTTATACTTTCTTATAGCCTTTGTTATACTGCATATTGACTTATTTTGGTACTTTTAACCTGCGCTGCTACTTTCACCTCTGTACTGCTGTGTCAACCCGAATTTCTCCAAAGGGGGATCAATAAAGGTACATCTAAACTTATCCATCTTATCTCATAGATATTTTATTTCTGGTCTTATTTATGATCTTGAAGAAATATACAGATCTACTTTGTTGCTCCTTCTGACACACATTTAATTTCTAAATTTCATGTGCATTGGCCATTATAATAAATGAAAGGCTCAGATGTTAGAGTGGTCGTTCATTGAAAGACAGGTTCTTGGTTTGATCCCAGACCCTGCAGTTAACATGTTGAAGTGTCCTTGAGCAAGACACTGGACCACAGTTTGCTCCTGATGCTGTGCCATTGGTGTGGGAGTGCTTAACGTTCCTGGTGAGTAGGTGGCACTGTGTGAGGTCGTCACTACCACCAACATCTAAATGGGTGAATGCAAAAACATGTAGTGTAAAAGTGTTGCGTACAAAAGTGCTATATAAATTCAGGACATTTAACATTTAATTTATTAGATTATTTTCTCACTTGACAGCCCTTATAATATAGTTCTCACCTAAAGGCGTAGTTCACCTTATAAAACACACGGAAACACATTTTTTCTGTTAACAGGTGCTTTATGAATAGCAAGTAAGCGAGTAAATAAAACTTAACCCTGTAACAAGCTTTTATAATAGTTGTTGGTGAAACATTCAGTTAATGTTCTATGGATGTATGCTTGCATGGCCAGGCACAAGAAAATGTATGTGATCTTACTGCGGTGAAACCTTTACTCACTAAACACTGTAAAATATCACAAGGATCACTGGAGGTGAAAGACACTAACATTACAAATACAACACACCCGCTCATGTTTCTAATAGATTCTCCCCAGTCAGCAACACATCCAAAGAGAAGCCAACTCTGGTAATTGGCAGCTCTATTCTCTTAAACATGAAACTAGCAACACCAGCGACTATAGTGAGGTGTATTCCTGGGGCCAGAATGGGTAACGTAGAGTCAAATTTGAAACTGTTGGCAAAGAGTTATCATAAATTTGGAAAAATGGTACTTCATGTTGTCTGTAATGACACCTAGCTTCGCCAGTTGGAGTTGACTAAAATTAATATCAAGTCAGTGTGTACATATGAAAAATCTATGTCGGACTCCGTTGTGCTCTCTGGACCCCTGCCTTATTTGATTGATTGACAAGCTGGCTTTCTACTCTCTTAACTACCATCCTTTCTCTGTAGAACGTTGTGACATCATTGGACCAGAAAAAGACCCCAAGAGACCTACGATGAGTCCCAAGTAGGACAGTATGACAAATTATGATCCTTCTAGTACATTACGCTGTCTCTCAGAAATTTATAATTTCTTCAATGAAATCATACATTTAGCTTTTGAGCTTGAAACAGATTATACAAATAAAAAAAATAATTAAATGTACACTTGATGTTTTATTGAGGCTAAAATTTACATAAATTTAGATATTTTTGTTTATCTGATCTGTAATGTCAAATTATTGTCAGATAATATAATTGATATGTTTTGATTTGTTTTTTGGGGGTGTTTTTCTCAGCTAAATTCTTAGAAGAGAGAAGCTGTGTTGTAATGTGTGCTCAGCTGCCAGCAGTAACTACTATGAGGTTCTACACAGAGTGGAAGTAGAGCGACTGATTGACCTCTGAGACAGGATGCATCTCTTGTGTGCATGATGTTTCTCCCATGGCTACAGTCTGACCTGCAGCAGTTCTTGGGTACCTGTCCTCTCAGCACTGAAGGAAACTTCTATGCTTCTATCGTATTAAATGATTACAACTTACTTTAAGTACCACAAAACTATAAAATGTATAGCAGTTTAGTTAATTTATTTAAAATTCTGAGGAAGGTTTCAGTGGTAATCTAAAGCAGCAATAAACATGAAAATAGTTTTCTTTTCATGTATATACTGACATTTTATACAGTGAAATGTGATGGTAAATGCTGAATGCATGACAACATTGAATGAAAAACATGTTAAAACAATCAAAACATAAATATTCTCTACATGTCTCTGTGGCGTTATGCTTAAACTTGCTTGTTTTATTTTTTTAAAATACTGCAATTACATTTATAGTTACAAGAATCAGTCAGTTATTTAGATGATAAAAATAGACCAAAAATAACAAAAATTTCAGACTTTTTCTAGTTCCAGGTTCTTAATGTTTAGGTCATGTGACGCCATCGTTGACAAGGAAAGGTCTTGTTGAGCAAAATCCAGAAGAAAATACACACTTATTTCCACAGGTCATACTGGTTCTTGCTTAAATCTTCTGCAAAATTTCCTTTTCTACTTTCTCCTGGAGGCACAGGCAAACTAACCTTTTTGTCTATAAACCTGGACACACATTTTACTTGAATAATAATGGTCTTGTAATGCAGTACAATTACGTCACATATCACACAAAGAAAAATATGAAATACATTTATTTTGATTTTAGGAAAAACCTTCAATTCTCCAAATAAATTAAGATTTTTTAATGTAATTTCAATAATGTTAGTTCCTTTTAGCATCCACTGATTCCCTGAATAATTCATAGTGTTTAGGGACAAAAGCTATCACTGCAGTAAGGACATGTACATGTGCAAGTGCCATGCACGCCTGCATCCGCAATACACTAACTGAATACTTAATTTACAATCATTATAAAATCTTGCTAAGTTTATGTAAATTTTTACTCATAAAAACAAAAAATTAATACATCTTGTACAGTGTAAAATTAGACAACATACATGTTGACAACCCTGAGCAAAGTTTAGCGTCGATCTGTGTATCGATTCACCAAGACTAGAAGTCTGTTTGCTGATGCCATTGGCTGACCTGGGTCATTGAGCTGTCACTCAAACACTTATTAAGACTTATAAGATTAACATTTTTTTTTTTTTTTTATTTAAGAAAGTTTTATGAATGGTTGTTCATTGTGTTTACTTAGATTTAACCCCAAAGGCTACAACATAACATCAGACATTCAACTGCAATATTGCCTCCTTTACAACATTTTTTTTTTTTTTTTTTTTAAGAGGGTTTTTTTTTTTTTCAAATTTTTAGTTTTGTTTGAAGTCCCGCCCCAAAAAGATTTTGTTTGTTTGTTTTTGGGTTTTTTTTGGCACAAAACTGACTCCATAGAATTGTCAAAACCAAAGTGATTAGATAAGATTAGCAGATAAGAAAGCAGCAGTTGGTCGTTACAAGGGTTAAGGTGGTTGCAGTGGGGATATGTTGCCACCTATATTTCTTTAAGTATCTTTGAATTCTAGGTATATTTTACAAGTTGCTCTTTTGATGAGGTTACATAGGCTAAAATATTTATATATTAGAAATCTTATGAAGTAAATGTTTATTTAACCCTCACGTTCAATGGCATCTGGAACGCTAAAGTCCACCTCTATTCAAAAACATGATCTTAACCTTGTTAACATATCCAAATGGTGTTTTTAATGAACTATGACGTACATACAACTGTATGTATGACAGCGTAATGAAAAAAAGCAGGCCACTACAGGTCTGAGGATTTCTGCTTTGTTCTGTAATCAACCAATGACAATTGCCCAAATAAATGGACTGCCCGGGTCTTCTACATATAAAACCTAAAGACTCAGTCCTGATGGCTTGCAAGGGTGGGTTTAACGTAGAAATGAAAGCAAATTCTGATACATCAACTCAATCAACAATCATCAACATCAACTAGCTGTACAATGCATACAAGTCACGCCTCCCATTCTTCTTGGGAATCCGTGTCTGGTTCAAACATATATGGCTGAATTATTCCAACTTGCTAATGTGCACAATATAGAAGACAAGTTTAATCGTTAGAAAATGACAGTGCAGGTAATCTCTGGTTTACTCCAAGATGGGGCAGGATAAAAGTATAGTCAGAGTCATAGTATGAAAGTCATAAATTCCTACAACTTGGACAAAACTATGGCGTAGAATTACATCCAAGTAATTTTAAGGCCACTGAGGGTTTGTTGTTGTTGTTGTTGTTGTTGTTATTTTCATGAAAAAAAAATCTGTTTTTAAGGGCTACTAAGTCTTTATTCATTGAGGTTTTTGTTTTTTTTTGTTTTTTTTATGTCTTATTGCCTTTCTGTCTTATAATCTAATTTATCTGTCTGTCTGTTTTGTTCCTTTTCCTCTCCCTTTTGCTCCTCCCTCCCATGGGCATTGCACCCGTGGGGGACCCACACTTTTCCCAGTGAGAGGATTCAACACCTACACTTTTTCTACAGTTTTGCTCAAACGACTTATTCCAGTCGCTCAGTTTCTCTGGTCGCTCTGTGACTGCGCTGCTGCTGCCTCCTCTCCTGCTTCTGTTGGTCCTTGAAACATGACACCGGCTTTGAGTGTGACCGGCTGATGGTTGGCTTTTCTACCTCAAGTACCGCCCTTCTTACTGTATTTGTTTTTGTCGCTCAGCTGAGGAGGAGGCGGGAACGAGCAAGCATCACACAGGTACAAACTCATCAAGTGGTGTATTTGAAGTTTAAATATTATTTCTATGGATGAAACGCGATCAAGCACAATATAGAAGCAGCACAGTCCCGTCAGACCCACGTCACTATCAAGCTGCTCACTGTCTTTTTTCACGCAGTATTATTAGCATGCAAAAAAGAAAAAGGCAAGAGAAGATTGACACCTTTTTCAAGGGAAATCCTGTAAGTGTAGTTGAAAGTTGAAAAATGTTGACATTAAAAAACAATCACCTGTTTCAATTAAATATTTTTGACATTTATTTCATGAAATCACCTTTCAGTATTCATTGAAGTTTGCTAGTGCCACAGCTATAAAAAAGATTGTTCTGTAGGCTGGTATTAATTGAGGGAGCTTAATTTTGAGCCTATTCCTTTACCACTGCACCCTGCTGGTTTAAGACAGGCAGCTGCTGGAGGCGTCAGTTACAGAGTGAGAACAGGAAGGTTCTCAGGGGAGCAAATGAATGTATTTAGGATTAAAGTAACTACATACTGTTTCTTTAGTTACAGTTTGTGAGAGAGATCTATGAAGAAAGAGAGGCAATGTGTGCGTGTTTGAGTCATGGGTACTGCTTATTTCCATCCCAGGTGCATGTGTTTGTCTGGTGAGTGTATATAAAAATTCCCAATTTCATTTTGAATGTTTTGATTAGGGTCTATGTGAATATGCGGCCAGGAGTGAGGAGGACAGAGATGAAGAGGAAGGAGAAAAGCAGACAGGAAGAACAGAGTGAGGGAGGGGTGCGAAATGATAAGGATGAAGATGAAATGTTAGAGGGAGGAGCAGAGAACTCAGATGTAGCTTTTACTTGCCATCAGTTCAATAAACCCAATCAACCACATCCAAAATTCATTGTGAAACATTCCTTGCCCAAATATACTCTGAGCTTTCAAACTCAGTGGTACCAGAAATTCCAATGGCTCCATGTGTGGTGTTGAGGGTGTATTATGCTTTTACTGCTCCAAAAATCTTAACTCTGACACATCACCTCTTGCCACGAATGTTGATTTCATCTCGGTTTAAAAGAGGGGAAAAAAAGCTTCAGAGCAATTTACTGTGCATGAGAGATCTGATAGTCATAAGACAGCCATCCCAACACACATCTATGAAGATCGATCAGTAGAGGTTCAGCTATCTAGTGTGAATGTGAAACAGCAAAAGGAACCAGGGAGATGTCTTCCCAGAATCATTGGAGCTGTGCAGATGTTGGCTAGGCAGGGCTTAACTTTTAGTGGCCATGAATGTGGTGCGGGAAATTTTTAATAAGTTCTGAAGTACAAATCAGAGGATGAGCCCTCTCTAAGTGGTTGACAGGTGGTAGGAAAGATTTGTATACTTCAGCTATGGTTCAGAATGAAATCCTGATTTTGTTCAGCAGCATGATTATACGGGAAATAGTTAAAAACATCAGATCATTTCCACACCTGCAGTTTTCTGTGATGATGGATGGGACAAGAGACGTGTCTGGGAAAGAGCAAGAGGCAGAGTGTTTGAGATATGTTGACAAATCCTTATCAACATATCTCAAACACACCTCATGAAGAATTTATCGGTCTTCATGAGGTTTCTTTGACAACAGGACAAAACCTAGCAAAAGTAACCTTGGATGTTTTGCAGCGCCTAAACTTGCCTATCACTAGGTTGTGTGGCCAAACATATGATGGGGCTGCAAATATTGCTGGCAAATACAATGGAGCACCAGCCATTGTAAGAAAAATACAACCTCTGGCTCCCTGTGTTCATTGTGCTGCCCACTGTGTTAACTTAATTACACGGAGGTCCTGTACTGCCTCACCAATCATTCAACTATCATTTGTTGGCAAAGTTCTTTATGTAAATGACTTGTAACAAAAACCGACATGTATTAACACACAGACATTAAAAGTCTCAGTATATAGCTGATACCTCCCCAGACGAATCACATCCCCCCCAAGCTTGCTACGCCCTTGCTCCCTCCCTCTCTCCCTCCCTCCCTCACTCCCTCCCTCCCTCCCTCCCTCTCTCCATCTCTCTGTCTCCATCTGTTTCTTAATAGAATTTCTTTCTCTCTGTAACCCTTTCTTCTTGTCTCTGTCCTTCTCTTGTTCACTTCCCTCTGTTATTCCTGCAGTTTTAGTCCCTGTTCACACATTGCTGTTTCCTCCTGGGACTTTTCTCCAGCCTCGAAACACCAGCTTAGAGTGAATGACAGAACTTCATGCAGGTTGCAGGGGATGAATGCATTTTCTCTACGGCTTTGTCTCTGGTCTACAGACATATACACACATGCAAATGCATACAGACAGAAACGCACACTGTATCGCTCTCTCTGCCTTAACTCAAATCCCCATTTTCATTTCTTTCTTCCAGCCACTTTACTCTTTCTCCATTCACAATGTATGTTTGTGTATGTTAGCTGTCTCAGTCACTGGCCAACAGGAGGAAAAGAGCTCATTTTTTCTTAGGGTGACACCAGACTGCAGTTTAACTGGACCAACAGACAGGAACAAGCTGCTACCACTCACATACTTTATCTATGTGTGTCGATATATGTGTATGTGCAGCCGTCAGTGCATGTGTATCTGAATGTGTGTGTGTTTGTGTGTGTGTGTGTTTGTGTGTGTGTGTGTGTGTGTGTGTGCTGGTTTGTCCTCAGCAAAGATTAAACAGCAATCATGGATATCACCGTCATCGCCCCTTGACCAGGAGGACTATTTTCTGTCCTGACTGTCTGTTTTTTTTTACCTGCCAGCCTAATTACCTGTCTGTCTCTCACGTTCTATCTACTTGCCTGCTGGCCGATGATGCTCTCTGGCCTCAGATTATGAGGCTGCGCATTGGTGCATTGACATTTAGGAAATGAGAACACCAAAGTTCATTTGGAGGGGAAAGAAGGACGGAAATTAAACAATCAAAGCTAACATAAGGAAAAGACACATTCCTGTCACAATCAGCTTTAGACAATACAGAATAATCACCAGCCAGTATAATGTGAAGGAAGTATGACTCTAATTAGTCGACATATTGTCTGAGCAGTCCATTTGTCATTGCTGTACTACAATTTGCTGTTTGGAAGCTAATTAGGTGTAATGCTGAAAGGAACAAGTATCACCTCTTTTACTCGCAAACTTATTAAAGTCGTACTTTACTTTAAAAAGGGACAGGGATGCATTCAATTTAATTCTTTTTAGTCTTAAATAGTTGTGTTGGGACTATTGCTTCTATTGTAAACTCCAACAGTGGTGGTATATGTTGAATCATTTCAACATCATTGTAATTTTTCACTCTAAATTGCCCGTAGGTGTGAATGTGAGTGTGGATGGTTGTTTGTCTCTAAATGTCAGCCCTGCGATGAACTGGCGACTCATCCAGGGTGTACCCCGCCTTCGCCCCAAGATGCTGAGATAGGCTCCAGCCCCCCCCCGGACCCCTAACGGGATAAGCGATAGAAAATGAATGAATGAATGAATGAATGTAATTTTTCAAGAAGAAATTTTTTTATCGTCTGATTTCTGCAGAAAATAAACAAGCACATTATTAAGAAATAGGGCTTATTCTAGATATTCTGTGCATTTATTCAAAACATCCCTGATTGTCTTCCTGAGCAATGTTTGTTTAACGCACAACTTGGGAGGCAACTTGTGCACATATGAAAAGAATGAGTGACTGAAAATGTATTTTACATAGTATTTGCTTGCTTGCAGTTGCACTTGTACAGAGGCAGACAAGCCCTTTTTAAACAGTGAACACAACTTAACCCTGCAAAGAAGGCAAGTCGATTCCCCACTTTTATTAATGTATAAAGAAACAAGCAGTGCTTAGGTGTAGCAAAGTCAAAAGAGAATGACCGCCATGATATGTAACATGACAGTGTCCACCGTTAATGTGATGTATTAGTCATGCGTCAGGATGTGAATTTAAATTGAAGAACAAGAGAACTTTTCCAAATAGAAATGGCAAGAAGGGCCGGAGAGTCCATATGGGTGAATTTGGCGGTTACCTACAGCAGCAATATTGCAAAGGCAGTGAAATGCAAACTAAATTAGAAAAAATTGGGAGTGGTAAGCTTGCTTATGTTGTAAGGACAATGAGTCTGAGGAAAAAGTCAATCACATACACTGCACCTGCATTCACCTCACATCCTGAGCTCTCATAAGACAATGGTAGCCTGGTCCACTGACACCAATTGTGGCTGTCAGTAAACACCCCAAAAGTGTGAGGGGTACAGACACACTCTCCAGGAAGGACTTTTGGAAAAACAAAGAGGTATTTTTTAAAGAATCTGAAAACTTAATTAAAATATAGCCTGTTTTTCATAGGTAATCCACCTCATCCCTGCACTAAAAGTCTGCCAATTCTCCATCTTTGTTAGTTTACACAGAACCAATCAGCGCACCATTAAGGTGGTCAGTGTGGCTGCAGCAAACCGGTGTTGTGGAATCAAAAGAGGTGTGACTGGCATGATGTGTAACACAACAGCATCAGACTTTAGTTTGACCTATTAGTCACACAGCAGGAAGTTACCTCATCAAAACAAAGAAACCAGCATGGCTAATGGGGCTGGATCCTCCATATAGATGAACTAGGCAGTTGTCTGAGTGACAGTGTCTGGATTGACTTTTGGAAAAAAGGTAAAGAAAAAAGGCTCTTTCTTTTAGGTTTTGTTCACAACTAATAGTTTGCTTCGTTGGTGCACAACAGATGCTAATTGGACACACTGTGTTGGAGCACAAATATTAAAACAGTTATTAATTATGTTGAGTTATAGACTGTAATTTGCATTGGATCACCTTGGGGTACCACCCTTAAAGAAGAGAAAAGATAACCAATTCAATTAATCAGTCTCATGAAATCTACTAAACTGTGAATTTGAAAATATGCTTAATAATTAATTTAATTATTGCAATCAAATTACCTCATCAACAGGTAGTTGGAGGTCTTGACAGTGTAATGGTTGGCAAAATTGACTCTTGTGCAACATTATGCAGCATGTTTATCCAAAAAGTACGTATTCAAGAATTAACAAGACAGAATCACACAATGCCTCATTTGCTAACCAGTATATACATTTATATAGAAGTATGTGCATGTGTGTGTGTGTGCGTGTATGAGAGAGAATTAAAATGGGTACTGAGGCCGATGGATGTTAAACATTGGCAAAATGGCCAAAAGCTGTGTTAGTTTCAGACTATGAATTCCTTTGTTACTGGAGGCTCAGACCATCTATTGATTAGGACCCTGCATGTGTTAAAACAGTGTTGTGTATGTGTGAGGACATGGTGCCCGAAGATGGTTAGTTGCATGCAAGACCCTGAGTCTGTGTGGGATAACTCACCTTAACTTACAAATGTGGCTAATTTGCTTATAAATAACCTGACTACAGTCACAACAATACCGTTCAACAATGCAAGACAAACTACTGTAAACAGTTTAAAATCATTTGTCTGTTCAGCTATGCTATGCTGTTCTAGGCTCAGATCAAAGTTAAAAGTCCACAAAAAGAAATGGAATGCCAGCAGTTGGCTGTGGCTCAGATGGAAGAGTGGTCCAGTGATAAGAAGGTTCCTGGTTCGAATACAGACCCTGCAGTTAACATGTCGAACTTTCCTTGAGCAAGACCTTGAAACCTGATGCTGCGCCATCTGTGTATGAGTGTATTAATGGTTAACGCTCCTGATGAGTAAAACCTGCAAGGTAGTCACTGCCACCAGTGTGTGAATGAGTGGATAAAAAACCTGTAGTGTAAAAGCCCTTTGAGCTTTCAATGATGACTAAAAAGGCGCTATATAAATACAGGACATTTACATTTTACTCTCTTGTCTGTAGAGGGTTATCTAGGTTGAAAGGGTTGGAATTCCAGTGGACGTTTGAATGCATGCTGTGTAGCCTTATGGCAAGATAGAGGAAAACGGTTGCTCCTTGTTCCTTACAGAGTGTCCATAGACACGGCTCTGTGCTAGTTCTGGTTCCTGCACTTACTTTTGAACCGGCCAGAGCATTCATAAGAACTTTTTGGTTTGCAACCCGAAGAGTTGGTTCCAAAAAATAGCTTGTACTTCCTGGCGAACTGTGACGTCTCCGGTGTTTCAGTTATATCTTCGGTGGACATATTTTATTATCAGGAAGGAGAAATAAACAAGCGTTGGCGGCCACCCGCCATTAAACAAAACTAGAAAACGAGCCTGTCGCCTATTGCCTACATTGGGACAGGAAATCTTTGACTTGGTTCCTCAGCTAGATTGCCCAGCTCAAATCTGGATCCATGGATTACAGTGACTTCTGGACCAACAGACTATACCTGCGTCTGGATTAATGGATTTCACATACTGCTGGATTTTTAGATTTTTTAGATATTGTCCTCTTATTATGGTCTTTACAAGTGACATCTATTACACTTCTGTCCATCATAAAAGAAAGATCCCACCTCTGTTGTTGTTCCTGACGTTTCTTATTTTTCCCTGTCAAGGTTTTTTTTTTTCAGTTTTTCCTCACCCGTTTCAAGGGTTTAACGGCAGAGGGCGTCACATCTGTACAGTTTGTAAAAGCCCGGTGAGACACTTTGTGATTTTGGGTTTTACAAATAAAAGATTTAATTTGATAAAATTGTAAAATAAAAAAGAAAAAGTTACATGCACGGAATTCCGTTAAATAATTGGTCAGACAGACAGGCTGATAAAAATAAAAAAAAAACAACTCACAATTTCTACTGCAGGCTACAACATGGAGCATTGACATGTAATTTTCCTGATCATCTTGATCTGGATGCATATCAGCAGATGTTAGCGGATGGCGCACATGAACCTATGGTTGGACAACATGCATTGATTCATTTAATAATTGGTCTGCCTTTCCTGAAAGACATTTTGCAATATTGAGGATGTACCGCGGAAAACAGCTGTCTCTAATGAGATCCTATTATGTTTTGTTAGCAACACACAGGAGATCTATGAGTCACAACTTAACAAAGATGATTATAAAATATAAAATGATGCATAGATATTACACTTGCATTTATTGGTGGGGGGGCTGAGGCGTAAAATGCAAGAAACATTTGAGCAACCAATGTGGTCACGGTTATATATCCTACATTTTCACATTAAAAAGACTTTTGTTGATCTCGGGTTTCAGTACAACACATGGACGAGGGATAAAATGAACAGATAGAAAACATTTGGGAATGGGACATTTTTGTGACGGTCATATATCCAACAAATGACCTTTTGGTTGTTTTCAATGCATGTTTGGAAATGTTTTACTGCATCTTCGCTTCAACAGATGTCATTTTGTTAGTTCAAAACAGGTCCAGTTGGTGGTTGGAGAAGATATTTTAAGAGTAGAAAGGTTTTTGGTAAGTATTCTATGGGGTAAGGTTCCCACATCATGTCCTGCACTTCATCACTGGTGTTACAGTAGCGCTCAAGGTCTTTCTTTATTTTTACAGAATGTACACACAGGTCACACGTACAAAGGCAAAACTTTATCGGAGTTGTTTTGGCCTGTCTGGGGTCCATCTGTTCTTTATGACTGTCTCAAAGACTAACAGAGAGTGAAGGGGAGGGAAGGAGTCTACGAAGGAGGACTCAAACCGAGATGCAATGTTGCTACTGATGCCGCTGCAGCTGAAGATGTTACCGCCAGGACAGTCAGAAACCCTTCCGGATTCGTTTTCGCATCTAAAGTTTTCGAAGTAACCGCCCCCCGCCTCATTAGATGAAAATCAACGCGCCATTACTTTGTCATTTCTTACGTATATTCCAACCCCCACCCCTCCCTCCCTCCCTACCCTCCTCATGGCCTCGGTCAAGGGTCAGAAGTTGACCTGTCAAAAAACTTGACAAAAGGTGGATTATATATCTCTCTTCCACTTTTGATGAAGTTTTTTTTTTTTTTTTACCAAGGGCAAAATTTCCTACAGAGGTCTCCTCCTACTGGAAAAAAAATAGTGATTAAGCAGTTTCGCTATTAAAAGTCAGGGTTTTTCTGATGCACTTTGATGGGCACAGGTACTTCATCTTATGAAAAGGTACAGCATTAGCTATAACATTCTATTAAATGACAGTGCTTTCCTCACAACAAACTTTCTGACAGATGACTTCAGAGTAAAACCACCTGCTGGAGAGAGGAACTCTTAGTTTGTTTCTTTTATTTGAATTATTCATTTTATTGATTAATTTGGGATTTGTTTTAAAATTTCAGTTTAGCTTTGTTATTTGTATTTGGCATAAAAAATTGAATTTCACGAAGAAATGTGCAGCATTTACTAGTACAACCTATTTCATAAGGACCCCACTCAGAAGTATAAAGAATTTTTTAATTTGTAGTTTTGTCTGAGACAGCAAGAGACTTCTAAATGTCTCAGTTTTGGCCTAAAGAAAAGATAAGAGAAATTACATTGTTTTGCTGGTTTGTTTGAGTCATAATACAAGGACAATTTTTCATTTATATTTTGTCTTAAATCTCATTTTGCAAAACAAAAAAAAGGTTTGTTTGTTAGATTTTTAATAAAGTCTGTAAACTTCAATTTGTTTAGTCATTTTGTTTCCAGCTTCATTTCCCTTTTAGCTGTTATGCAAGTCCCCATTCAACATTTGCAGGACATACTTTTTGAAAATATAATATTGTTACGCAAGGAAATATCTCCTTCATGTTGTTCTGTTGGTCTGTTGTCTTTAAGATTCTTAAACACATTCAGTTGAGGATTATGTTATACAGGACATGACAACCTTGCAGTGCACCATACTGTCACGCCCAGCAACTATCAGAGCCACCAGTGTCTTGTCAACAAAATATAATCAGGTTTAGAAAACTAGATTAGGGGCTACACTTTACATATCTAATTTGATTATTTCAGCAGAGGTGCTGGGTGCAGTGACTGACAATAATTAACTTAATGGCAGATGCACTTTTAAAATATGCCTATAAATAGCCTATAATAGAGTGTATGTTAATTCATCTCATACCAGGACAATGATATATAAAAATCCTATTAGATTTATGCTGCATCAGATCTTCGCTAAGTTGATACATCAATAAATACAGGGAGAAAAATGTCATTGCACCTTGTTTTGCAACAAGGTCATATGTGGTCACGTCAAATTTAAAAGTGTCTAAATTCTTATTCAAGATAATGATTCATCTCTAAGTAGCAGATTCAGGATGTAGCTAAATCTTTTTTAATCTCAGACAGACTAGTATTTATCTTTGTTTGTTGTTCTGAAGATTTTCCACACGATACAGTCAAAAGTTCCCGAGCATTTAAAACTTGATTGTTGAGATAGTTTTTGAAAATTGCTATTCAGTGTTGTGAATTGTCAACACTTTCATTCTCGCCTTTTTTGTTGACCTAGGTGCTCAGAATTACTGAAAGTTATGGAGACCCAAGGTTTTACAGCAGAACGTTATCCAAAGCATCACACTGTCTACGTCAGCTTGCTTTCTTCCCATTGTGCATCCTGGTGCATCTCTTCCCCAGGAAAGCAACATAGAGTACAGTAATTTGGCTGTCCACGTGATGTAGAAAAAATGTACTTCATTATACCAAACCACTTCGCTCTATGGTCCTGATCCGATACCCATGTACACATTTTAGGACTTTTCAGCTGTGGACAAGCAGTCACATTGGTACCTGTGCTCCAACACTGTTCTATCAGACCCAGCTTTAATTTTTTAGGTAAATTGTACTACAGTAGCACATCTGTGAGACCAGACGCCACAGGTTGGACGGCACATCCTGATGCCTGGTTAAGCGTGATCCCTCTGCACATACATACATGCTATGTGCGACAGTGAGTGTTACTGTGTATGTACTACCCCCAGCGGTTTATTTGGGTTTATCTGAACCCAGTCCAAAGACCTCTGGTGCGAACCAAACAACCACACTCGAAAAGACCACTTGCAAGTGAACTCTGGAACGTTCTATTACTGACCCATATATTTCAGCTGCTTGTGTGAACTGTTGAATTTAAAACTTCAATTGTTTTTCAAACTCAATCTTCATGAGAGGGAAGGAATGCTGACCAATCAGCATGCATACTGCGTAAACGAGGTGGAGTTTTACTATGGCAAAGAAAATAAGAGTGCTGAAGGAAACCTTGAAAAAAAAAAAGAGAGGAAAAATGGCAAACACAACATCTGTGATGACCTATCCAAATCCAACAACAGGTCAGGCTCCTAAGAAACAGTGTTTGTCTTTATGTTGTATCCAGACACCCTCTAACGCTCCTCTTCAGCCAGAATGGGCTTTACCCAGACGCCTGGGGCTACGTCTTCAAACATGGCACTGGTGAACTTTCCTTCTACAGTCTGGAGGAAAGGGAGAGTTTTGGACAAAACACCATCAAAGCTGTGCTAACATCAGTGGACTGGGCGGTGTTATCCTTGGTGACTTTAAACCGCCTCATATGTGAGTTAGACACAAGAAGAGGCTACCATGCCATCTTTCCGAGACAAAGCAACACAGACTATCTCCACGGTGAAAGAGGAGGCAGAGCACTCAGCCATCAGCTGGTGAAAAATATTATTGTATCTAGTATTATTTGGGAGACAAATGGCTCTGCTACTGGCCATTGGTTTTTCCAAGCCAGCCATCAGGCTCTGAGGTGTGGGGAAAGTCATGACAAAGTGTTTATGCTGGATCACTTTAATACTGACTGCGGGGTATTTCCGATATGCCTCTATGTGCCTCTCACAGCATGGCTGCAAATGATGGAATAGAAATAGGGGGGGCATAATCATCAAGTTTAAAATTTCAACACACCCATTTGGGACTTGATTAACACTATCAATACAAGAACTTTGACACCAAAAGTAACTCTGTATCTTGAAAATAACCCCCCACCCCTTGAAAATGAAAAAAAGAACCCAAAAAGTGGCATTTTCTGCACATTCCGCCTGGTATGCATAAACTTTTCTTACTGTTTGCCTATATACTGTTGAATAAATGCTTTCAAACCCATTTGGGAATTAATAAACACTATAGATAAGAAGAACTGTTACACCTCAAAGTAACTCTGTATCTTGAAAATAATCCCCCATCCCTCTTTAAAATTAAAATAAGAACACAAAAAGAGCGTTTATTTTGGCTGTTCCGCCCTGTATGCATTCACTATTCTTACAGTCTGCTAATACTCAAAGACTAAACTCATATGGAATACTTGATTAGAATTTTATTTCAAATACAAAACAGTTAAATCATTTTTATTCAGCCACATTGACATGGAAAGAACTTGAACTTGTCGGTCATAAGTAGCACCTCACATTTTTCTTGTGTTATTCTGTCACTCCTGTCCAGGTGCCAGCCTTTCAAGACTTTCTTGGAATTTTGCATATTCCAGTGTGGTTCGATCACTCCTCTTGCCCAGGTATGCCATGAGAGCATCTCCAAACTCCTGTGCTGTTTTCATCCTCCTCTTCCCACTGGGCAGTGTCACCTGGATTCTGAAGATAGGATCAACTTTAGGCAGAAGCGTGGTACTTTCTCTGGCAAACTGAACCTCAAGCTTCATCCTCTGCAGCTTTGCATTGTTGTTCAGACTTTCATCCACAAGGAACTTCTCAACTTCCCCACTGTCAGTGAAGGGGCCACCTCTAGATTTCAGTGTGTCCAGCATGTCTAGTCTCTTCCTCTCCTTTCTTTGAGCCATCTCCTGTTTCTGGTCTGCCCCACTCTCGAATTTCGCCTTCATGAGTTTACTCCAGTTGAGTTCAACCTCTCTTTTTGCTTGGGCTGCTGCCTTGAAACCTCTGAAGGACGGAATCTGTCCATCCCTAAGCTCCTGGCTCTTCTGTAAAATGATTGACCTACTGACTGCGTTCAGTGTGCCTAGCTTCTTCAGTCTGTAGTCCACCTTGCCACATTGTCTCTCCATCCCAATGTTGTGCACAGGGGTGTCATCAATGTTACTAGCCTGTTCACTGACAGGGTAGTCCATTGGGAAGGTCTCCTCATCAATCCCGTAGTCCCTCCTCTGCCTGACCAAGACAGTCTGCAGGTGGGGCTGCATGAGATCTGTCAGCTTCTTCACTTCATCCAAGTGTTCGGCAGCGACGTCTGACACTGAGTTCAGGACCTCCTCTGTGTAGGTCTTTTTTACACCACTGAACAGCTTGTCAGACACTACAGGATACTCAGGTGTTGTGAATGTAGTGTAGTTGTCGCTGATTGGCTGGCCCAAGCCTGTATGCAGTCCCTTGTAGAACTCCCTGAGCTGAGTATGGGTAGCATCTTTTTCTATGGTTCTGGCATAGAAGGGCTCCACCAAGTGCACACCCACGCAGGCAAACACCACGAGGACCACCTTGAGGTAGGGAGGCTCCATCACTTCTCTGACGAGGCAGGCCAGGCGGTTGTTGATGTGAGGGTTCTGGCTCAGGAACTCTGTCAGATGGCCAAAGTGGTATAGCAGGACTGCTGCTGCCCTGGAGAGACACCCAAACCTGCTGTCTTTGTAGGAAAACAGCACACTGGATACCTGCCTTTGCTCAAGGAAGAGGAGGAATTCCCTGTAGCGGTTCCAGGGTTTGTGGGCATACTCAGGAGCCACCAACTTGAGGCACATGTCCAGTGCCTGTCCGGCCACACTGGCATTCTTGCTGTCTACATCCAGATCCACCATGAAAAAAACATACCTGCGACGACTCTGTTTAACTGCTTGTCTGATGGTGTGTTGAATATGATCGTCTGCTTGGGGATTTCAACGGTTTGCTTGCAGTCAACCAGGAGCCACAATGCATTATGTAAATGTACTTTATTACATTAGAACTTTGCAACATCTGACAGGTGAACCAAAGAGTTCTCTTAAGATTTTATTTTATTTTTAATGATAAAAGGGGGAAAAAGTGGGGAAAAAAAAACATGTCCGATTTAGTTTTTTGGGTGGGGTGGGGGGGTTTCTTTCATGATAGGTACCAACTCCCAATACAAAATATCTCCCAAATGACCCAATCCACCATCCCTGAAGTGGGCGTAATCATTTTCCAATTTTTTAATTTTTAGGCCATTTATCCCCCCGCCCTAATATAAAGTGGTTGTGTTTACTGAGCTGTTCCAGAGATGTCACACCTCAAGGCACATTCTGACGGTGAAAAAAAAATTGCCTAAGACCACGGCTTCCTTGAAATCATCGCTCCACCCCATTCACTTCCTTCTCTTTATTGAACTGAATAAAATACCGGTTATCCCTCCATACCTCCACCCGACTCACTGACCTCTTCACTGTAAGGTTCATTGAGCACCTACCAACCCTTGGCTATCCAGAGACTCTGTCAACCTGACCATCCAACAGGCCCTTCAGTCAAAACACCACTTTGTGTTGGATTTTAGGGTTCACAGGGTTTTAGAGGGTATCCTTGACAGCCTCAAAAGTAGCGAGGATATTGGGAGAAGAATCAACAGGCTTATGAGAAAACTGAATGAAAAGTTTTAAAAGAATCGAATGTTGAAAAAAGATTCTGATAATTTCTTAAATGATTGAACATGGGTATTAGCAATACAAAACTGCAGAGAGATGCACAGGAGGTGCATACAATCATCCGCTGACTAATAGAGCATCTGGACTGTGTTATTACTGAGAGGCTGTGCGATGCTGATCACCACCATCATCACCGTGTGAGTAAATTAGGACATTGGCTGGATATTGTCCGGTCTAAGGTTACGCAGACTGGATAAATTTTGTACACAATACATTGGAAATTATTGATTAAACGCTCAGTGACCGATACTTTTGTTAATATTTTCATAAACATGAGTCACAACCACAGTGTGAAATACTACCATCTGTTTTCTCTGTATGCTTTTTTTGGTGGATATTATGAAGTGTGATAGACGCATGGACAATCCACAAGTCAATATCAGGTACGAACTAAAGAAACTACACAATGTTATCTGCAATACTGTAGGAATCTGTGCTGAGTTTTCCAGCTTAAACGTAATTGAAGGATAAAAAAAATATGTACACGTCTACTGCTGTATGTGATTTTGAGTAGTTCTTATTATTTAAACAACAAAAAAGCAACAAAAAAAAATAAAGTTTGTAATCAAATTCTTTGTGACTCTGAGCTGTTAAAGCTGCTATGTGGTTTTTAAAAATAAGTTTTGTATGTTTTATCATGTAATCAAATTGTATTTTACTTTGAGGTTTGTTTTATTTTTCAGAATTTTAAACAACACCAAAGTTTGTAACCAAGGTGTATTTTTGTCATGTATTCCACATGTATATGACTGATTTTTTTGTTTTGTATGTATGTTTTAAAAAATGTTGCTGAGTTTATATTCTTGAATATTAATCAATGCTAATGAATTGAGTCTATTTAGTATCATTAACTGTTGTTGAGCATAGCTGAGAAACGTATGATAAAAGGGTGTATTATGACCCTGCACATCCAGTTTGTCTGGGTGGTGTGGAGCGTCTCTGGAGGGGTGTACATGAGGACATAGGAAAAAATGTTAGTTTGGAGCATGTCAAAGATTTTTTTATCAGAACAGGATGCTACATAAGCCCGCCTGGAAGCATTTTGTCAGAAGCAGAGTTTTTGTCCCCAGACCGCTCAACCAATTTTCATGCGGATCTTTGTGACATGCAAACCCTGGCTGAACATAACGATGGGTTTAACTACTTATTAACGGTCAAAGATGTGTTTTGCAAAAAGGCTTACGTACGAGCCCCAAAGAAAAAGACAGGGTTAAAGGTCAGCAGGGCCTTCCAGTTTGTTTTAAAGGACAGCCAGACCCCCTGAAAAGTTACAAATGGACAGCGGTAATGAATTCTTTAACAAGACTTTCAGGAACTTAAAGAAGAAACACGGTATCAATGATTTTGTTACCGCCAGCAATCTGAAAGCATCGGTAGTGGAGAGATTTTATTGTACATTGAAAACTAGAATGTGGAGATATTTTACATCAAACAATACCTGCATGTAGCAATGTCTTAAAGGAGTTGGTGAAAAGCTACAATCACTGTTATCACAAGAGTATAAAAATGAAACTTATGAATTCTAATGCGTTCAAAGAACTGGCCTGAGAAATTCAACAGCTGGATAGCGGTTTCAAACCTGCAAGACGTGTAAAAAAAAAAAAAGACAGAGGTATGGTGTCTCTCATTTTGTTTATTATGTGTGAAATCATTTACCCCCTATGCATCGTATAATTTACCGAGGGATTTAGCTTATCCTGAACTTGCCAAAACAACTCAGACAAAGAGGAGGAAGAGGAGGGAGGGGTGGAATACCCTTTGTTGTGTCAAGGATGAAACAGACGTTATTGCCCTGAGAAATTCAACAGCTGGATAGGACCCTGGAAAAAACCTTTAACCTTGATTCTCTCATATTGTTTATTCTCTCTATCACAGGCTTACCTAATAGACGGATCCCTCTAGGAGGGGAACATCCGTACATTCTTCCCCTTGGCTGGGTTTGAAACCCAATGAGTGCTAGACCAGCTCCAACCGCGCTACCCCCTATCCCTGCAATCTCCGTGCTAGGTTATATAACCTATTTTTTTACACGGACATCATTCAGTATCAACCGGTCAGTAACAACTACTTGCCCTTTCTGGTTGTGGTGAACGTCAAAGGTGATTTTGGAGATACGGTGAACATTAGATACAACACCGTACATTACTTGCCCATGTCAAAGAAACTCATTGAAAACATTCACATCAAAATTAAAATGGATCACTATAGGTGTGTGGAATTTGTTTATGGAAAGACTATCCTGAAGCTTCATTTTAAACCAGCGTAAACTCTGAGGGTTTCGTGAGTCCTTTTCTTTTTTTTCTGTCTCTCTCTCTCTCTCTCCCTCTGAGAAATCATGCCAAGTAGGCAGAGCGGTCCCTGGATTTCACGGCCGTCCTGTGATGTACAGTCGCGGGGTAGGCTCTATATGTTCCAGATTATTTCGTTTTGTGTCAACCTTGGTGAAAAAAAGGTTTTTCCATCGCTAAACTCATCTGAAAACAGCGGCTAAAAACATTGCCTCCGTCTTCAGTCAGGCCGTCACCAAAATGGCAAAGACCCATAAGCAGGAGGGATCAGCAGGTATAATGGTTTTATCGAGAAGAGCCCAGAAACAACCTCTCGGGGTCGCGTTTCCTGAGCTTCTAATAAACGCAGACGCTCTGGTCAGAGAACAGTTGGAAGAAAGCGGTCTAAGGTAAAGTCTGGCAGGAATGACTCAGGAGACCTCTTTTAAAAACAAACGCACAAAAAAAAAACCCAACATGGTTCTTTTCCATCACCATTCGCATGAGTGCAGCATGGTGGAACTGGATTTGTTTACGCCCCCCATGACTCAGCTTTTGGTGGAAGAAAAAATCTATACTGAAGTACTCAGTTGGCCATCACTGACGGAGGCCCCATTTAATTCTTTATCCCCGGAGATGGGGAAAATTATTTGGATCTGAACGACACCTTGTTGCATCTCCGCTTGAAAATTGCTTAGGTGGACGGATCGGATCTGGCCAATGACGCCGCCGTGGCTCTCATCAATTATCCACTCAACATCATTTTCAACCAATACGACGAGGCTCTTGGGGATAGACTGATTTCACAATCCAGCGCCACCCACCCCTACCGGGCGATGATTGAAATATGACTCAACTATTCACAAGACAACCTGAAAAGTCAATTTAGCGCCCGTTTGTTTTATAGGTGCCATGGACCCTATCGTGACCTACGATGGACGGAGAGATTCATCTGATGGGTCCGATTCATGCCAACATATTTTTCCGTGAAAAGTTTCTGCTGAACACTGTAGACGTGAGAGCACAGTCGCGCCAACGACGCCTTCTTTCTCATGTTGGCCGCAGACACGACTTTCTGCTTAAAAATACTGGGGGCCTCTCTGTTTGTGAAAAAAGTGATCCCTTCCCCCGCTGTGCACATTGGTCATGGGGCGGCTTAAAGGAGGGGCAATACTCTGTACCCCTTAACGTGGGTGAATGTGAAAACTTACACCATCCATCAGAATTCCAGGATATGTAACCAAGAACAACTTTTCCTGGGAACCTATTTGGTCATAGGCATAGTGAACCCCGAGGCCTTCAAGATGAGAAGAAACCTGTTGCCCTATAATTTCCTCAACAACAGCGTGGAATACCTGGCCCTCTGTCAGAACAGGTTGCTGCTAAAGCCAACTTAAATTCAACTACAGACTTTCCGTCAGAGAGTTTTACAACATGTTTACCTCCACAGGGAGAGACTTGAAAGATTTACCTCTGAGCATCAACTGAGAGGAATTTCAAGCGGGCTAATCTTTATTTACCTTTTAATCCCAACGCCGTTGAAGACAGCGAGGCCTTATTCCCTATTTCCGGCGGCAATTTGAGACTCGAAATGAGATTCACAGTCCCCTTTGCCCCACACCAGCACCCTCATCGTTTACAGTTGTTACGATTCTATTTGGAGATCAATTCCAATCGACAATGGCTGGTGGACTATTATTAAGCCCCTCCCCTGCAGAGTTGAAGCGGCATGAATACTTTCCAG
This sequence comes from Mola mola, assembly GCA_001698575.1. Taxonomy (NCBI): domain Eukaryota; kingdom Metazoa; phylum Chordata; class Actinopteri; order Tetraodontiformes; family Molidae; genus Mola; species Mola mola. The sequence continues at coordinate 6,517,335 of KV751352.1, forward strand.
CTGGAAAATCTTATGCGTCGTTTACTAGGAGAAGCATTCGGTGGAGTGTGGCCTTTGGACCAGTTACCTGCACGTCAGCGATTGTTTATCTGATACCCGTTTACCTGATAGTGAACACGCATCTTGCAGACCAAACTGGGGAGCACTGGCTGGCTTTGACTCTGGAGGAAGATGGAAAAGCCAGCTTTTTGGACTCTTTTGGATTCCCTGGAAGTGTTATTCAATTCACCAAGAGCATTTTACAATTTCTAGACCGCCATGCTGACACCATCCTGTACCACTCCCTCCAGCTTCTACAGCTTCTGTTCTCGGTGTGCGGTCAACATTGCATGTATTGCGGTCTTGTATGAAAATGTACTGTCTTTATATCAGGTGGATGTGCTAAAAAATGATGTTATGGTATCTCAGTTTGTTCGAAAATATCAACGATGTAATAGAAATCCTGCTGTCGGTTCTTATAAACAGTCAGTCTGTTCCTTACAACTGTTCTGAGAGTGTTATAGGATGTGGAAAAGAAAGTCTGGAGACTGTTTCAATAAAGAAAAAAACCCAACAACTTCATTGTGTCTACGTGTACAATTTGTTTACTTGTATAGAAAAAAACAACAACAACAAACAAACATGGGTTCAGCGGAACCCACGCAGGGCTATTTTTTCTGTTAGATCCTCTATTCTCTGTCCCAGGGGTGAGTTCTTCAGGACTAAATCAAAGCGGGGCTATATTTCTGGCAGATCTTCCAATTTACTCCGTACGCAGTGTGATGACGGACAATGTACTCACCATTTCCTCCTCCAACTGGAGACAACGCTATCTAGCATGAGCTTGAGGGTTCCTCACCGAGGATAAGGGGATATTGACTTCCTTCAGCATATTTAAAAAAACTAGTCCAACCTCTGGGTGGTATGGAGTGAGATTTTTTACAATGAGAGACAGACAGGTTTTTAAACAACTTGATCATATGAGAGCCTTTGAAAATATGTCTCTTGTATACAAATTCACCTTTAGGTGTCCAGCCTCCTTTAGCCTGAGTTAACTTTTGCAGGACACACCTGCATCTTTTTTGTCCTGCGGTAGGAGGCTTTTTAACAGCTCCTTAACTATCCCTCCCTCTGTTTCAGGACCTAGAACAGCGTCCTGTGCTGTTTCAGAACCACGACCGGCTGCCGGACCTGTTTCAGGACCACAGCCTGCAACGAGGTGCACCCTTTATTTTGAGGAAGCGTTAACGTCACGTGTCTTCCTTTTCACCTTGTTTGGGCAGAGAGAGGTGTCTTTGTAGCAGATTTTTGCATTTTTTAATTTTTCATAAGCCTTTAATCCTGGATCATTTTGAGGGTTCAGACTGATGCTGCTGCCGCTGCTGCTTCTGCTGAAGACAATTCAGCTGGTGAGAGGACACAAGAAACATTTTTGAGCCATCATTATGATTATTTTCGAACGAGTCCTCCAATCAGATGCCCAATGATGTGGATGGCCACCGAGAGCAGAGGTAATAGAAACCCTCCCGACTTTTCCAGTGCTTTTCATTTGCGTTCGATTTTGATTCTTTTATTGGCCAGAACTCTGATGACTGTCTTTTGCTTTTTTAATTTCTTATATTGACAATCAGTCATGGGGATGTTACCTTTTAAAAGATTAAAAGCGATTTCGCAGAGAGCCTGAAGAAATTGTGACGAACAACTATGCACAATGTCTTTACATTTCTAAGGAGAAGCACGGTAAAGAGCTTTCAGTAAAAGTGTGTTCTTTTTATTCACTCTGACATGATCACTTACTTTTTTTAGGCAGGTAAACCGCCAGCCACTGATGGAGTAGTATTCCCAATCTGAGTCTGTAGGCTTTTGAACAGCTTGGCTTGAGGTCGACGATTAAATACTGATGAGGCTCTTTAGTAGTATCTTCAAAACTGTCCATAAGGAAAGCTTTTTGTTGTGGGAAGATCTGATGAGCTAATGTGCTCATTTGCAATTTGAATCGGTTTTTAGACAACACTAGGTATTTACAATTTAGACTGATGGTGCAACTGTGTTTACCTTGATGAAAAACATTTGCGTCATGATGCTCATGTTTCTGTGATGTCTGTATTGTGTGAAAATTCTTACCACTTCAGGATGATCACTCGCTTGAAAAATGACATCATCCAGAATAATCAAATGACGTTGATCCGGGGGAAACAGGTTTTCATCTTCAAAAGATTCAGGCAGTCCCTTCACAAAGTTCATTTTTTTTTATTTTTCTTTCGCAGTCTGCGTACAAAGGTTGATCAGAAGTATAAATCGATACATTATTCTCTGGTTTGTCATTCATCACATGTCCACAGTTTTCCAAAACATGTTTAACAAAATAAGTTTTTTGAAAATAAGCTTTTTTCTATATAATGACCAAAAAGGAAAAACGTTGTACAACACTCTTAAGTTTTTTTCTTTAAACAGAGAGATTTTAAGAGTAAACCCTTTTTATCACACCTTGCGTCTCTCTCTTTCTCTCTCTCTCTCTCTCTCTCTCTCTCTTGCTCTCTCTCTCGTGCTCTCTCGCTCTCTCTCACTCTCTCTAATAGATTTTAAAATCGTAGATTATAATTTTGTCGGAATGATTCTGAGCTGGAAATAAGGGCTGCAGATAACACAGCCACAGATTGTTTTCTGAGGAGTCTGTTTCAGTCGTCTATTTCACCCTGCAGATTTTATATTTCTGCCTCGTGTTCATTAAAAGTCACAGGTGTATGAGCCGTTAGATCGACCGATTTTGAATTTGTCCAGCGCGCTGTTAAGCTTTCTGCACGGTGAGACTGGGCTCGAGGAGATAAGCGGCGCAGATGGCAATACAGAGTTGATTGTCAAAGTTATTCACACAGTACAGAATGCACTTTTTCTTTGATACAATTTCGTCATCTAATGTTTTTTCCAGCCTTCTTTTACTGCCACCTCTGGGGCCACAAATGAACTGTACTATCAATTCTAACGCGCGATCCATCATGACCAACATGTTAGATTTCACAAGTCAATCAAAGAAAGCTTTGAAACCGGACAAATCCATGTCATCGGCACTGTTTAACATAACAGACATGGTGTTTTTCAACCTCTCGCCTCTCATTTCCAGCTGTATCACATCATGACGTCAGACTTGAGAGAATACTCTTTCTGTCAGACGCTGTGCAACAGCCATCACATTGCCATAAAATAAACAGTAATCGGGAACCAGTTGAGGGTCAGGGAACTTTGATACACCGATACAGAATGTTGTGAATCTGGGGATTCTGCATTGTCATTCATGTTGCAAAGCATAAGGCTCTGACATGCGTCACTGATGGCCTGAAAAGGCCATCAAACCCCCCTGGAGGTAGAGGGATTTTTATTTTGTAGTTGAACGGGATCCTGATCAGAGAGGAGTTGACAAGCTTCATCTATAGCCTCAAAAACATCCAAGGTTTTGATTTGAACTGAACGATTAAACATTTTTTTTTTTTTTTTTAATTGAACTGATTAATGTTGCGCTACTCTACCAGACACATGAAAAAAAATCAAAAAATCAGTCAATTTCACTGCCAACTTGAAGAAATAGGGTAGACACTGTCAGCACACACAATAACATTGTAATCATACCATAACATTGTCTGCATTCCTGATGCTTGTGAATATCCTGTCGGTAATCCTGGCACCGTTCATGTAGTTGGCGGCGTACCTTGCCTTATTGCAACCTGACCCATGACAGTTTTAGCGGGGGCTCTGAATAAAAAAAGACACACATCCATCAATCAATAGCGCATCCTGATTTTTAGCATATACAGACAATGATATAGATTTTCAGGGATTGTATGGTACCTGATACCTTCGTTAGAGCTGCTCGAGCTAGAGGATGTGTCTGAGGAAAGGATGAAGCTGTAGGGGATCCGCTGCAACCGTTTACAATGCCTCTAGGTCCTACTCTCCGGATGGTCATGGAGATGAAGTATTCTCTTCCGGGATGGGTCCTCAATTCTCCGTTGTTTCAAGAGGAGTCTCCAGGACACAGAGTGCTTGCACAAGCTGAGTAGAAATGTTCTGCGTTTTGAGAATTTCCTCTAACTATAAAACATCTCATTCATCTGTCGGAGCTGAATAAAATATATGTTACTCTTCTCTTTAGAGGGGGCTGAGATGTAAGATGCAGGAAACATTTGAGCAACCAATGTGGTTACGGTCATATCCCCTACTTTTTCACATTAAAAAGACCACGTGTTCAACGCGTGGATGGGGGCTAAAGTGAAGATGTAGAAAACATTTGGGAATGGGACATTTTTGTGACGGGCATATATTGTTTTCAATGCATGTTTGGAAAGGTTTTCTGCATCTTCGCTTCAACAGATTTCTTTTTGTTAGTTCAAAACTGGTCCAGTGGTGGTGGCGGGAGAAGATGTTTTGAAAGTAGAAAGGTTTCTGGTACAAAAGTATTCTATGGGGTAAGGTTCCCACATCATGTCCTCCACTTCATCACTGGCGTTACAGTAGCACTCAAAGTCTTTCTTTATTTTTTACACAATGTACACACAGGTCACATGTAAAAAAGCAAAACTCTATCAGAGTTGCTTTGAACTGTTTGGGATCCATCTGTTCTCTATGACAGTCTCAAGGACTGAGAGACAGTGAAGGGAAGGACAAGTGTATATGAAAGAGGACTCACACCAAGATGCAATGTTGCTACTGATGCTCCGGATGAAAATGTTACCTCCGACTTTCAGAAACCATTCTGGATTCATTTTTGCATCTAAAGTTTTCAAAGTAACCGCCTCCCTGATTTGTTTGGATGAAATTCAACACCCCATTACTACTGCTTACGTATATTCCAACCCCTACCCCTCCCTCCCTTACTACGCTCCCTCCCTACCCTCCTTCCCTACCCTCCTCATGACCCCGGTTCAAGGGTCAAAGGTCGACCTGTCAAAAAACTTGACAAAAAGTGGCTTATATCTCTCTTTAGTGGACATTGAATGAATCCTAATGCATAATCCGGAAGAAGTATGGTGAGCCAAGAAGTTCAAGGCTAGATTACAAAGCTTTTGAAATGGATTAGTTGAAATAGCACAATAGCAGATACAAGCAATCTTCTCATATAACAGTAACATTCTGTCATATATGACAATGTTCCCCCACTAGTGTACTTACTTTATATATAATATGTCAGAAATTTAGATGACCGTAACACTGATTGTCTTCTGTCTTCTGATTATTTATTTTTTCTTTGTTAAAAACTGTTATGTAGTGGCATCCGTTTGCAAAATAGTGCCTTTGACTGAGTCTGGCACCAAATCAGAGGTTGTTTCTTTATCTTTTTGGCCAATCATATCCTGCATCCATTGTGCGGGCACATATTATGGTGATACTAAAATGTTGGACAAGCTAAACCCTGCTGTATTTATTTGGAAGGAAAAAAAGGCAAATTATACAATTATTATACAACCTGTTTTAAGCATAGTTGGTGATCACGAATCATCTCTATTTTCAATGATCATTTACAGGTTCTCTCCAATTGCCTTGTTGCTGTCAAAGTTTAAAATTGTTCTTTTTGTTGCAGTTATCAGTTAAATCATTGCTCCCCTCCAACACCTCATTCCTGGTTCTCCTCACTAGCTATGGGTCTTTCGACTGACCTCATCAGGCATCCCGATCCTGTTCAGTTGCTCTTTCTCTCCATGCTCACCACCAGTGTCTACAGTCCTGACTATCCATGGCATCATCAACCTTTACATGTCAATAGGGAATGATCCCAAATGACTCCTCATGTTCTTGAATTTATTTTTTATGATTAAATTTTTCTTATTGTGCTTTAAGACTCTTGCAATTGATATATGGTTGTCTGGTGCCTAATGTGTCACATGTTTGAGTCAAATTACATTCTTTTATAAAAGCAAGTATTCTGTCTGGCTGTTTCCTGTATATCGCAAAAAAAATAAATTGTTGGATTGAATTCAGACATGGCAAGTGCATTGCCGATGACCAAAGGACGTGCATCAGTGCTTTTGATGTCTCTAAATGTCTTTATGTTACATTACAATAGAGATATCGAAGACTTTTTTTTAACTCTGTAACAGATGCAATCCCGTTATCGACCACAGTGTGGTCTGCAAAGGCAAAATGGTGTTTGTCTGTGACTTGGCTCAGAAGGGCAGACAACACAGTTGCTAAGTCCGCTTCTTATTTGCAACTTTGGGCTTGTTTTTCTGTAAAGTCGCTTGCAAATCTCGTCAGATGCGGGTTGTGGGTTTTTGGGCTTGTTTTCTAAACTGTAGTTGGTATTATTTGGGCTTGCTTTGCTGCCTGTATGATCCCCGCTGGATTCTCTCCCAACTCTCCACAATAAAGAGAAACACGAAAGGGACACCCCTATAGTTAGTTTGTCTTTTCCAGGACCCGTCCACACCCCCATTCACAAACACGCACAACAACGCATGAGAGTCTGTCAGTGACAGACAGACAGCGGGACAATGAGTGGAAAAAATGTGGAAAATATAGGAATAAAGAGTGGGAGAAAGATTGTGTTGAAAGACTGGATCAGACTTTAGGTGGGAAAGCATTCTGCCGATTTTGCCAATGTGAGATACGTGCTCACCTAATACAACATGCTGGCACTGAAAAGCACAAGAAAAACTACACCTTTCTCATCCATGAGGCTCACGGACATTGGTTTCACTACTTTAAAACCTAACGAGACAAGACAAATAAATGAGCTAAAGATAGACACTTACATAGCCTGTCACACATCAGTCAGTGCTGTGGATCATCTTAGTGAATTAATTGGATCTACCTCGGCTGACAAAGTCAAAATACACCGGACCAAATGCAATGCATTAATTAACCATGCAATTGCCCCATGCATGTTCAAAAACCTCATGAGGGATATAGGAGATGCCCAGTATTCTCTTGTAATAGGTGGTAAATGGTAAATGTCCTGTATTTATATAGCGCTTTTCTAGTCATTGTTGACCACTCAAAGCGCTTTTACACTACAGGTTTTGCATTCACCCATTCACACACACACTGGTGGCAGTGACTACCTTCTAGGGTGCCACCTGCTCATCAGGAGCATTAACCATTCACACATTCATCTTGGAGTGTTTAGTAGGAAGCAACTGGACTTCCTATTTTGTTTGAAGACGTTTTGCCTCTTATCCGAAAGGCTTCTTCAGTTCTGAGGGTCAGTGCGTGTAACTCAGGTATTTAACCCAGAATGGGTGGAGGCAATCTGCAAAAATGAGAGTGTGATTGAAGACACCCAGCCTGGGGGGTGACCCTCTGGCTAGGCATCATGTGAGTCGTAAAGGTCACATGAGCCCAGGTGTGAATCAACCAAGAGTGTTTGCCCCTCACCCCTGGTTTCATGTGACACCTTGGGATCCCATGATCCCAGGTGTGTATAAGGGTTTAACCGTCTGGGGAGGGCTCCCAAGACAGCATTATAGGTTGCAGACAAATGGTGTCTTAGTCCTCCACCTTTCTTTAGAGAACGTTTCTCCAAGTGGACATAGATGGCCTCTTTTACTTCTCATCCAATCCATCTTTCTTCTCTGTCCAAAACATGGACATTGGAGTCCTCAAAAGAGTGACCTTTCTCCTTAAGATGCAGATGTAGATGTCTGATTTTAAGAGTAGGCTTAAAACCTTACTTTTTGATAAAGCTTATAGTTAAGGCTGGCCTATCTTGCCCTTAGTTATGCTGCTATAGGCTTAGGTTTGCTGGGGGAACCCTCCATGATACACTGAGCTCTCTTCTCTCCCCCCTCTGACTCCGACTCCTTCTCTGCTCCTGTAAATGTCCATATCCTTACAATAACTTTACTACTTCCTCTGAGTCATTGTGCTTTACCATCATGCAGGTTTTTCTAGGTCGCGGTGGGAGGTGGTGCTGTGGTCCTGCCTGATGCCTCCTGGCCACATTAAGAAAGGAGATCCTGTGACTTGGATCCTAGGCTGGATTTCCAAGTGCAAATCGGGATCCACAGATCACAATGGCTTCTGGATCAATAGACTACACATGCTTCCGGATCACTACACTTCACATATCCCTGGATTTACAGATTCTACATACTCTTGGACTCAGCAACACCCAGATCTGCCTACATGGAGTACAATGA